>MNCI01002974.1:92187-128499 GCA_015680685.1 Gnetum montanum
CCCCCCCCCCCTAAAACAACCTATAATAAAAAAATTAAAATTGAGGTGCTAGTTTAGTGGTAAGGAAGTGTTGGAATCTAAAATAATTTAAACATAGCTGATGAGTCATTGTTGGTTGGTGATGAATCGTGATTCATCAAGTCGCAATATCGAACCCACGATATTGCAACCACGATATCGCAAACAACAACGATATCGGATAAGCGATATCATGACTCCTGTGTGCGCCTATAAATACACATGTAGGCGCATGAGAGGAAAAAGTCTTTAGTTAGTTTTAGTGGTCACTTTAGTGTTAGAGTAGGATCTTTTTATCAGTTTTTCCTCTCAACCCTTTCTCCTAGTGCATGCCCGCAGTATGATGATTGTAATTGTACGACATCCTTTATTCAAGTGTGATGTACTTGGACATGACTGGAAATAAAGATCGAGATTACTTCATCATTACAACATTCACTTAGCTTAAATTACTTAATTAATTATTGTTTTTGTAGTTAATATCTTTCCACCCTAAACTCCTTAAATGCGGAATGAGTATGACTTAATCACGAGCATTTAAGTGTGACTACTTGGTAACCCAGTAGTGTACCTAGGATCTGCACTTGGTAATCCCAGTAGTAGTCATGCTCGAGGTCCAAGATATGTACAGATGATTAAGAAATGAATACTCATCACACTTAGGATAGCTTAGATTCTCTCTCCCTATTTCCTCTTAATATAACTCTCTCTCTTTCTCCCTTTTCCCCCTAGCTTAGCTAAGATTACTTTAAATCACCTCTAGGAGTAGCATTAGTTTAGGAACGCATCATACACCTCACTCTAGACTAAACCATACGTGACAAAGAAAATACTAGTCCAAGTGGGAAGACAGCGAACTACGATTAGTGAGTAACTATCTAGATACCACAACTAGCCTGTCTGCGGAGTTCGACTAGATCATGCGTGAAACGCTCGTATTCATATGGTTAAGTGTAGGGGTACCTCACCACTCATCATTGGCACCGTTGCTGGGAATGGTGCTAGTTATTTAGATTAGTTACATCATACAAGATTGTTGTAACAAAGTATTAATGATATATCTTTTAGAAAAAATAATAATAATAATTAGGATTAAATCACACGCAAACTCATAACAATGTCTTTCTCACAAGACTACGATAACGCAACAACTAGTAAGACAATTCATTGGAGAACCAACGAATTGTATGACGATGAAGATGAAGTTTGGAGTACCTAATTTGATGTAGGGGTTTCCTATGAACATAAATGAAGACAACATTGTCCCAACTCATGAATGCATAACCTACCCAATGAAGATGAACCCCTACTAGCCACTACAAGCCTAATGCAAATACAAGAGGGTGTTCGAATATCCCGCAGGCATCGCAAAGAAAGACGTCTACCCAAGCTTGATTTAAACAAATTTTTTAAGTTTTTAGGAGGCTACGATTTAGATCCACAACAACATTTACAAGTCTTCTACAATGCCTGTGCATGGAAAAACATTGATAATGGGTGGAAAAAACTTAAGCTCCTTCCTCTAACACTCGTTGGCCACGCAAAAGTATGGTATAGGTCCTTAAAACCAAAATCAATCCAATGTTGGCCAACAATGGTAGAACTCTTCAACGAAAGATATCAAACTTATGCAAGAGTGTCAACCTTGAGGAAACAAATCCAAGGGTGGAAACAAGCACAACATGAACCCTTGGACATGGCCTTAGATAGATATTATGCATTACTAAACAACTACCTAGGCCATGAGTTCTCCTAGGAGAGGCTAATGTACCACATCATAGATGGGCTCCGTAATGAAGCAGGGGAGACCTAAGGTATGTACACCCAAGGTCAACTATATGAGCTACGAACCCATCAATTCCAAGAGCTTATCAAATGGGTAGTAAAAGAAGAAGGAGAAATGGCTAAGTGGGAGAATGTTGAAAAATCTCAACAGGCTGAAAACCTTAATTCAATAAGGGCCCATGATTATGAAGAGGAGAAATCAACTCACCTCGAGGAGGTGGAACCATATTTGCCAGTACTACAATCATTGGATGAAATTGAGGCAAAGATCAATAAGATGATGGAATGGATGCATAAAAAATGCAGAGAATATGCCAACATTATTGGAGGTAGAGTCATGATGAACCAAGAAGCAGGACAAAATACCCTTAGACAATTAGAAAGAAGGGTTGAAAAAGATAAGAGCTCAACTGTCAATCATACATATCAATGCAACATTTTCCTGTACAATCACCCCAAGGGCCAATGTCCAATCTTGTCACATTTACAAGAGCATTGGGGAAGGGTGTTACATCCAGATTTCATGTAGAGATACTGTGTTCAATCACAATGGCAACAATCCCAGTTGTGGGGGAGGCCACCCTTGAACTAGTTACACCCTTCATACCATTTGAACCTCGGTGCTTATCAAGTTCAACATCATGTTTCCCCGACTAGGTCAACATCCTCTACCTCAGCATATTATTCTCATTCTCCTTAATACCATCAACCCATATCATTTCCAACAGGAGCACCACCTTGGGTACCTTACACTTCTCCTCAACTCCTTCTACATTCTCATCCTTTAACTCCTTCTACATTGCCACTAGTTGTTCCCAAGGGGTTTGCACCACAGCAGCAACCCACGAACGTTACTTGTGGTTCTACTGTCAACAGTAGTGGGAACTCTCCTCAACATCGAAGACACCCCTTCTTTAGGCATAACTGTAAGGGACAACACAATTCTAAGCCCACTGCATCTTCCAACCCAACACAAGTCCTACACTATGGTGTAGCTCCCCCCTCAAATCCAACACCTCATGTTACTTTCTTTGGGCCACCAACCAATGCTCCAAAAACCATACAGCCCAATGAATATAGCCACCAAGGGAGACAGATTGATCCTTGCATACCATCTTACAATCTTGGGAGCCATAGTGGGTTAGCCACTCATCAATTAACTACACCCTATAACCTGCCCCACTATACCAACTATAATCTAGTGTGTGAACCCCAATGGGGTAAGTATGACCAGGTCCCAATATTTTCAACATGCAAGGATCCCAACCTTCCATTTATTAATTCTAGCCATGCTCAATTGTTTAGCTATGGGGGGTATCCTCTATTCTAACAACATAGAATTAATAAATGTTTTTCCGTTTCTTTAATTTTTCAACTTTTTATTTTCCAGTTTTTTATCTTTCAAATTATTATTTTATCTTTTCATCTTTTTCATCTTTTTATAAGTAATCTCATGTAGGAATAAAACACTCATATGACTCATTGGTTGAGGTGTTGTTCTATGTTATCAAGTCTTAGGTGAGTAATTATTTGGACAGTGAGCCCATCACATCCACCCAACCATTCTATTAATAAGAGGTTCTACCCTGGGTACAATGATATTCCTAATCATTAAAACTTAGAATAATCTTATGTTCATTATACCCAGAGTGAAGAAGGATGGACTAAGCGAGAATGACCAAGGTGTGACATCAAGGAGACTTGTGGATTCTCTTTGGTGACATCTGTAGGAGTTATCATGTAGCTTGGTTGTACTAAGATCCTTGTACATCTAATGAAAAATGGAAGTAAGAGTAATCAAACAGTACTCAATCAAGGAAAAATAATGCTATTTTAGGGGGTCCACTTGGAAAGACATGCACCCATGCCTAAAGTTAGGCAGCTTCTTTGGATTAAGCAATACTTTCAAAAAAAAAGGGATGCCACAAAGCAAAATCACTCCTCCCTTGTACAAAATACCAAGTGATCGTACGCCTTGCTATCATGGTGCTCTTATGGTTGTCCATCATTGAATGAAGCAATGCGATTTCACTGATTACAGGAATGGACTTGGTCCTAATTTTGGAGTGACAAATTAATGACACATTAATCATGCCCTACACGCAGGATTCATTGTGCCCTGAGTCCGTTACCTCATGCCCCGATCTCTGCAATTCCTTCTACAATTCACCTCACCTCGTTGTTCATGTTATTGTGACTTGTGACTCGGGTAGCATGGAATTCATCTCTCATGGTGATATCTACATGTGTGTGTTTTGTGAGATTGGTGTGGATTACATTTAACCTTTCTAGTGCCTACAGACATTTTAAGGTATGGTTATGTAAGGGCACTATAGGTTGGAACCTTCTTTGGGGAGGACCCACTTGCATAACCCTTGTGAATTGCACTTATAGCACATCTCCCGTACATCATCCTATGCCCTTTAAGTATTACCAACGTTCTTCTTTCCCTTATCATCCTTCCAGTTCAAACGTTCCTATGAGCTAACACATGCCCTTTTTCCTCCTACTCTTCATGATTTTCATTGATAGATTTTACACCATTATACTCTTTGTACCTTCAGGACTAGTTTGTATTATCCTAGACCCCTTTACATTGACCTATATGTCCTCAGTTTATACCTTGGAGCTTCAAAAAATTTAAAAATTTTGTAGATTTTTCAAGTGCCTTATTTTCAATAGGACGCAATATTGGGTTCCTGATATCGAGTTCAACGCAATATCATGTCCTCGCTAGCAGGTACGCAATATCATGTCCTTAAAATCTACATATATGGATGTCCACCCACCCCCCCCCCCCCCCCCCCCCCCCCCANTGTAACTGTTCATGTGGGGGAAGTTTTTCAAATTTTCTTTTATGACTTGCGATTGCGCAGCTCTTGCTTCGATAATCATAACTCACTCACTAGCACTCTGATTTTTATATAGTCTAAACCTACTTGAACCCAGAGTGTTCAACTTAGTCATGGAGGAGGGGTACACGCTGAATTGTGTATAAATTTTTTGAAATTCGTCATTGTCGAAGGACACTATCAAGGGTAATTAGTTATAAAAATAATCAACATGTGCCAAACACAATTACATCTCCTTATCTAGGAAACGAAACTCTGAAATCACCTAAGCAAAGTGGACCAAATATTAAAATCTTTTGGGGACGTTTCCATAAAAATTCCTAATTTTAAAATCACACAGAATCAGAATAAACTCATTAAGGTAGGAAATAAGGTATAACTTAACTTTGGTAAGCAACCTTACTAATGATTGGCCTCGTGTGATTGCAGATGGCCCCAAAGCATGGACAACAAGAAGGTCCCTCTCAAGGTGTGTTTAAGTAACCCAGGAAAGGTAAAGGACAGGTGCTTGTTGAACAACACGTAGAGCAAGACGAGCAATCATTCAGTATCCATCAAGAAGAAAGCCCTGCCATTGTACAATCAAGATAGGTAGAAGGAGAAGCTACTACATCGCCTGAATAGGAACGACACCTCACGTTGCCCCCGAAATGTGTCCAAGCCATCCGTGAAAGGTCCACATTAGCTACAGTGATCATGGAATTGAACTTCGGACCTTTCACAGAATTTGCTCCTAAGGTCATTAGGGACCACCTCAAAGGATCCCCATTATGGCCTATCCTCTCCGAAAGTGGTGCGTGGTACTTAAGAGAAACATACCAATTCTGGCACAATAAAGAAAAAAGCACCATAATTGAAATTTGTGATGTGTCTGTTGATTTTTCCGTCAACACCATTTCAGAAGTGTTAAACCTTCCGAACACAGGGCCAAAGGTTGCTCATCTATCCACTTGCTTTGATGCTAATGCACAAAAGGTTTGGTTAGACAAGGCGTACAATAAAGAAGATAAGGCCTATGGAGAGTTGCATTGAAAGAGAGAATTTATTTTAAGATTCGAACTTATCACATCTTCCCCACAAAAGGATTAAATAGAATTTCAACATATGTGGCAAGAGGAAGTGCGATATTGATGGGAAAGATTAATGTCAACCTACCTTATTTATATTTCATGGAGATCTTAAGGCGGTTTGAAGAGCACAAGACAAGGAAGTTTGCATTGTCCTTCCCTTATCTCATTAGGAAGCTGTGCAAGCATGCTGGTATTCAAGGATACACTAATGATATCCTCAGAATAGCTCAAAATGCTTCGTACACTGAATTGCTAAAGCCACCAGCGGCAAGGAAAATTGCTGGTGAAACGTTGGGGCTAGAAAAAGAGCAAGAATAGATGATGGAGCCCACTACAACTCAACTTGTAGGGCCTAGCCAACCTCTAAGCACGGGACCCAATCAACAACAAGAAGTAAGGCCTAGCACAAGCCAGCAAGATCAACCACTATCACCATCACAAGATTATCGATTGTCAATGAGCCATCTCAAGGCCATCGCTGAGACGGTCAATTGGGGAAGTCGTGATGATGCAAATCTCTTCCATGTCAGTGATGATACCATATGACCCACTGTCTCTATAGATCACGCAAGGGGCGAGGTGTCCATTCAGACAGGAGGAGGGGAGAGCTATTGGTCGCAACATATTTCAGGGAATGTTGCATCCTTTTAGGTGCAATTGGAGACTGGTGAAGGGGCCATAGTGGTGGTCATGTAGCACCAGGACATAACGGGAGCCATAGAGGTGGTCAAAAACCACATCAAGGAATCTTTTAACATCCCTGTTGTGCCACCAATAGATTTCACAGGAGCATGGGATGCTCAAACTTTGGTCGACCCCTCAATGACTCATGCGAAGCATGAGGATGTGCTTGATCGATTGCTGTAAATAGGATAGGTAATGACATCATTATTTGACATCCCACAGGATGTCACAGCAACACAATCAAATTTCATCTCCACCAAAGGAAAGCTGGTCATGACAGAAATTAGGGTCAAGCACGCAAAAGTGGAAGTAGCTAGACTATAAGAAAGGCTCATAACCTTGCAAGCCGCATAATAGGATCCCTCTCAACTCATTCCCATAGACTAGCTAGACACCTTTTGGATCGAGCAACTCAACAAATTGCTAGTAGAAAATAAAAAGTTAGTGGAGGAAAAATAAGAGGCTAACTGGGATGCCTCCATGGCACAAGCACAAACTTATGCGCATGCCAAGGCACTCAAGGCCTTACAAGAAGAAAATAAATAGCTTGTTGCTAACAATCTTCGGTTGACCTCTATGAAGAAATAAAAGAACATTCTCAAAGAACATTTTTAGCGATTGTGAGAATAGCTGATCAAGGTCAACCAAGACATGAACCATTTGGCTAGAGAAAATTGAATTCTCTCAATGGATGAGGTATTCATCATCTATTAGAAGATGGTCATCGAAATAAGCGCATGGTAGAACGAGGCCAAGCGGTATGAAAAATTAAAGGAGCATTTCCAAGACTAGGTGGGAATGTACAAGCAAATCATCGAGAAGGAGATCCATATGGCCAAGGCCCACATCAATGATTTTAATGCTCAACACACTAATTTTCGGGCCATATTGGACACATATGCATTTGCCCACTAAGCGAAACTTAAAAGCTGAGACCTGAAGATTCAGGATCTCACAGAGTACATGGAGTTGGCAAATCTATGGTATGCCAACCTAGCCATGTTAACAACAAGGCACCCGAGGATAGAGCTCGAGAGGCAGCTAGCCACCACCTACACCAAGTATGAAGTAAAATTTGTAAAACACAAAAAACATTGCAAAAGCTGGAAGTCACAAATTCTGAATTAGAGGTAATTAAAGATAGTTACTAAGGATACAAAGATGCTGCAACAGACTTGGCTCGACGACTTACAGCTTTTCAAGAGTATAGGGACAAAGCTAGAGCCTACAAGGAGGAGCAACAGTTGTTTGTGGCCTAGTATGTCAAAGCAAACAAAATGTTTCTGCAACTACCGTGCCCATGGGCGGTGTCAACTCCATCAAACATTGGAGCATTAGCATGGACGGTACAGGATCCCAAAACTAAAGAGGAAAAGCTCCAGGCACTACTTCAACATCATCAAATCCAAAAACTTGGAGCACAAGACAAGGGAAAGCAACCCATGAAGGAGCCACCACCACTAGGAACTACATGAGTTCCACTCAATTTTGTAATTTTGTGATTTTTGCATTTTCCGTGCTGTGTCCCAATTTTGTTCTATTGAGTTCTCCACTACAGCATGAATAAATTCTGTTAGTCAATAATCCCATACCTATCCACTATGTAATCAATGAGGCTTGTTCTCATTTTGACTTAAGGACAAATTTTCATTCAGCCATGGGGGTATGATGAATCATGATTCATCAAGTCATGATATCGGACCCACAATATCAGGAACGTGAAATCGCAAACAATAACAATATCGAATAAGCGATATCGTGACTCCTGTGTGAACCTATAAATACACATGTAGCTGTACGAGAGAAAAAAGTTTTTAGCCAGTTTTAGTGGTCACTTTAGTGTTAGAGTAGGATCTTTTTTCAGTTTTTCCTCTCAACCCTTTCTCCTAGTGCATGCCTGCAGTGTGATGATTGTAATTGTATGGCATCCTTTATTCGAGTGTGACGTACTTGGACACGCACATGACCGAAAATAAAGATCAAGATTACTTCATCATTGCAGCATTCACTTAGTTTAAATTACTTAATTAATTATTTTTTCGTAGTTAATATCTCTCCACCCTAAACTCCTTAAATGTGGAATGAGTACGACTTAATCACGAGCATTTAAGTGTGACTACTTGATAACCCAGTAGCGTACCTAGGATCTATGCTTCATAATCCCAGTAGTAGCCATGCACGAGGTCCAAGATGTGTACGGATGATTGAGGAATGGATGCTCATCGCAGTTAGGCTAGCTTAGATTCTCTCTCCCTATTTACTCTTAGTATAACTCTCTCTCTCTCTCCCTTTTCCCCCTAGCTTAGCTAAGATTACTTTTCATCACCTTCAGGAGTAGCATTAGTTTAGGAATACATCATACATCTCACTCTGAACTAAACCATACATGACAAAGTGAATACTAGTCCAGGTGGGAAGACAGTGAACTACGATTAGTGAGTAACTATTTAGATACCACAACTAGCCCATCTGCGGCGTTCGACCAGATCGTGCGTGAAACGCTTGTATTCATATGGTTGAGTGTAGGGGTACCTCACCACTCATCAGTTGGCTACATTGATGAGGCCTCGTCGATGCAGTGTTTGTCCATTACCTATAAATACATGCCTACTAGCCACATTTATGGCAATCTAGATTTTAGTAGTAGTGAAGCACTCACATTTTTTCAATTCAAAAGTTCAAATTTTTTTCCCTTGAGTGCCTGTAGCAAGAGTCATTGAGTGTACGAATCTTTATTTAAGCATTGTTGTACCTGAGAATGATAGTGTGTGCCGTAATAAAGATGAGATTTCTGATAAACCTTGTAGCACTTTGGATATATTAGATATTTTATTTATACATTTAATATTTCCAATTATTTATTAAAATTTTTTAATTAATTATCAATTATTTTCTAGTTACTATGTTAGATAAGTAATTAAGCCAAATAGATTACACACATAAGTATGACCACTTCAAGCATAACACATATTTCCTTGGTAATCCCAACAACGTTATCGCTTGGTACACCCAGTAGCATAGCATTTGGTCACCCAATAGTGGATACATGGGTTCAGGATGTGTATGGAAAGTGGGAATGGATAATTATGTTAGGATTAGTTAAATTATTGGTTAATTAGTTAATTTAGATTAGTTAATTAAATCCCTTTCATCTACATTTCAAGCACCCAACTATAAAACATAAAAATGATACAAATCGAATGTCTCAATTACACTTAACCATACTAATGAACGTCAGAAGTGTAATTGGGAAGACAACGATTGACCTTAAGGCTAGATTCACTTCCTAAAGGGCTAGTGCACTAGAAATGATGAAGTCCATGGAATTCAACCGAATCATGTGTGAATGCTTGTGATTCATATGGTTGGGCATAGGGGTACCTCACCACTTATCATTGGCATCGTTCCTAGGAACTTTGTTTATGAAACATGTGCTATTTAGGTCTAAGTGAATACCATTATATCATTGTATAAACCTAAAGGTCAATATCATTCCCACTATACATAAAAATTATAAAAGCACACTGACAATTTCATTTTGTTTTGCAAAATGTCTTCTTCTTCTCACAACTCGGAAGATACTAAATTGTTAGTCCCATAAGAATGCAAGGTGGTATACACTCATTTAGATGAGTTGTGTCAAATTTCACCTTCATCCTACATTAGGATGAACAAATGCAATGGCGTGATATGGAAGGCAACATCGTTTTGTCCTCAATAGATCTATGCCAGGAATGCTATTAAAAACCCTTAAGAAGTTGGGCATAGTAGATCTTCACGAAGAGTACGTTGTGGATGGATATGACACTCGGAACTATTGTTCCACTGAAACAAAACATAAAAGAGATAAAGGTCAAGAGAAACTCCATGAAGCTATAAAGGTGAAACATTACACTAACCCCTTGTTCCTACTAGATCAAGAGGATAATGAGGATCCTTCCTTGGAAGGTTCTCAACATGAAGATTCTCCACCCCCTGCTACTAATGGTGAGGGTGTGAACTTGACCCTGTGATTGACTATTCATAAACTAGGGTAAGCAAAGGGTGATAGCCAAGGTAGGGACTTGGGTAAACATTGTAGCAATAAAGGATCTAAGGATGGTGATCATAGAACACATAAGAGTGGTGGCAGACACTGCAATGGCAATGGTAGTCCACCGTCCTCTTCATCTGATTCCAAACATTCCTCTTCATCTGATGGTTCTCATGGAATTTTCCATTGAAACAATCATGATGAAGGTGATCAACAAAATAACAATGACCATGAAGGCCACCAAAATTGAAGGGGTATCTATAACCATCATTGACATCATCAATGCAGTGATGATGATGAACCCTTACTAGCAACTTGAAGTATGCTCAACATTGTAGAGATAGTGAAAATCCCAAGCACCTAGATATGAACAATATCCTAAGATTTGAGGGGGGATACAATTCTAATCTGTAGACACATCTACAAGCTTTTAAAGATGCTTGTGCCTTATAGAACATAGAGAATAAGTGCCAAAAATCAATCTTTTCCCAAGGGCACTCATTAAGGAAGTTGAAAGCTGGTACCAGTCCTTAGAGCTAGAATCTATCCACAAATGGAGTACCATGTTAGAGCTATTCAATGACAAATACCAAACATACTCCAGAGTGTCTAATCTGAGAAGGAAAATCCAAGGCTAGAAACAAGAAGCACATGAACCCTTGGATGATGCCATGGGTTGATACTATTCACTCCTGCACCAATACCCTAGCCATGGTTACTCTCAAAGGGAACAACTTCACCACATCATAGATGGGCTCAGAGTAGAAACAAGAAGAACCCTTAGGGTGTATGCCCAAGGAAGATTATCTAAAATTAAATCTCATTAGATCCAAAGGTTAATTGAGTAGGTAGTAAAAGAAGAAGGTGAGCTATGAAAAAGAGAAAGCGCTGAAGAATATAACAGGGACCTTTCCATTAAAAAATAAGAGGTCCAATTTTGTAACAAGGAGGAGTCACCACTTGATGAAGTGGTGAACAAAAAGACCTTACCCATCCAAAAATCTATTTCTAACATTAAGGCCAAGGTTGGTAGGTTATGGGACTATTTGGATGAAAATTTTCAAACTGCTTTAAATATTGCTGAAGAATCCAAAGAGAAAAATAGTGATTGTAATTACAAGAGGCGAAAAGAAGCTGAATGTGCCTACCAAAGAGGTAAGGGCAAAGCTGCTACAATAGAGGAAGTTGTGGAGTCTAACTCTAATGATGAAAACGAATGTAACATTTTTCAATATGAACATCCAAAGGGATGCTGCCCTATGGTGTCACACTTACAAGAGTTTGGAGTGTACACATTAAATCCTTGCCTAGCACGTAGGCAAGCTCCAAGACAATTACCTTACCCGCAAGGCAGTCCAAGATAGTTCCACTAGTAACAACAAGCTTACTAACCATGTGGAGCTCCTCCACAATCGTATAAATAATACCAATAGTGGTATCAACCACAATTGTGGGGAATGCCACCACCAAGGCAGCAGTACCCTTATAGGAAACTAGATCTATATGGGTACTATGTTCAGCAATCTGTCTCCCCTAGAAGTTCTGCAAGTCATATATCATTTCAACATCACTATTATCCTCCATAGTATCACCGAACACATTCACCATCTACTTGAGGGAAAAACCCATATCCAGATCCTTATCATCCTCTGCATCCCTCTGCACCTACACCTCCACCTTCAACTTAGTTACCTCCTACTTCATCTATGTAGGGTGAGATTCCTCCACAACCATAACAACAAAATGCTACAAGGGTTATACACTTACAACCAATTTTTCAACCAAGTGGTCTAGATAATCAATCAAGGAAATGACTTTTCTTCTGGCCCAGTAGTCCTCTCCAGCCCTTACAACCTGCTCTGGCTGATCATCCTGCGTCTACATCACCCTCATCCTTTGCATCAAATACCTTTGAGTGCCCTTCAAACCAAGTGTGGCTTAGGATTCACACTATAATGTTAACCCATGCTATTTCTAATTTGATTAAGACTAGCAACCTTCCTACAAAAAGATCTGATTCAAGAAGTTCACTCATCTATCAACAAATTACTAAACAAGAGTCATGCAAAGCTCTTCTTGACTCTGGTTCTAGAGTTAACCTCATCTCCCATGATATGTATAAGGCCTGGAACCTACCACCTCTTAAGAAGAGAAACATCCATCTAGAATTAGCAGATTAGTCAATTACTGTCCCTTAGGGATTTGTAGAGGACATTGGGATCCTACTAATTTTCTGGTAATCAAGATGGACAACTACAAAAGTGACTTTCTCCTCATCATGTGAAGGGTTTGGTTAAGCATGGTCGATCTGCAAATGGGTATAAGGTACCTATCTCTCAAAATATCTAAGAAAAATGAGCTAAGAAAGAATGAGAAGAAGCGTATTCCATGCATCGCGTACAACAATAATGGGTGCAAAATATTTGGTCCATTAAGAGAACATATATTAAGGCATGCAATCAATGTGCACAAGAAATTAATATTCAACAGTGTTTGTATGTAGCAGCCACAAAGCAAGAGGGCACCTAGTGGCTGATAGCTAATTCTGATAGCAACACAATATGCATGGAGCCAACTAAGAGCTGAACATGTGCATATGTTGAAGGCATGGACAAAATTGAACAAGTTCATTTCCAACTCTCTAATGAAGATGATGATACTTGTTGGGGAGAGTTGGAGATCTATGATCACTTCAAGGAGGAGCCCTTAAAACTAAAAACTTTACCGGTCGATATAGAGTATGCATTTTTAAAGAATGGTAAACTAGTCATCATTAATGCTAAAATTTCTCCTGAATAAAAAGAAAAGTTTTTGAAAGTGATGAATAAATGGTCAACAACATTTGTTTGGTCATATCCAAAGCTAACAGGAATTGATCCAAGGATATGCCAGCATCGCATCTACACTAACCTAGCCATGAAGCCTAGAAGGCAACCGTAGAGGTGGTTGAACCCTAAATTAAAGCAAATCATCAAGGAGAAGATAGAGCAACTCCTCAAGGCAAGGTTCACTTATCCAATCACAGATAGTGAGTGGGTTAGCCCACTAGTAGTAGTACTGAAGAAGGATGACAAATGGTGGGTTTGCATCGACTTTAGGCTATTAAATACAACAACATTTAAGCATCATTTTCCTTTGTTGTTTGTAGATCAATTGTTAGATACCATATCCAAGCATTGTTATTATAGTTTTTTGGATGGTTATAGTAGCTATAACCAAATCCAAATTATGCTAGAAGACTAGGCCAAAACAACGTTCACGAGTCCCTAGGTAACTTTTGCATATTGTAAGATGTCATTTGGCCTATGTAATGCCCCTACAACATTTCAATGCTTGGTCCTTAGTATCTTTCAACAACAAATTAGTAGTGGTGTTGAAGCCTTCATGGATGACTTCTCCAGCTATGGAGCTACCTTTAAGCAAGCTTTGGACCAACTTGAGCAAGTACTGAAGAGATGTGCAGAGACAAACCTACAACTCATCTGAAAAAAGGGTCATCCAAGGGATAACATGCCAACTAGAGACCGTTAAAGATGTTTGATCATTTATTGGACACATTAGTTACTACTAGCTATTTACTGAGAATTTCTCTAAGATTGCAAAGCTATTAGTAGAACTTACAAAGAAGGATGTACCTTTCATTTGGACCAAAGAATGTGAACACACATTCTAACAATTAAAGGAGAAACTCGTAGAAACACTAATCCTACGAGCACCAAATTGGTCTAAACCATTCCATATCATGACAAACACATCTAACTATGCTTTGGGAGCAATGCTCACATAGATGGATGATAAGAAATGTTCATATTATATCGATTGCACTAGCCAAAGCATTGTGCGGGTACAATTAAACTACATCACCATGAAAAAAGAATTAATGATAGTGGTGTATGTGCTAGAAAATTTTAGACATTATGTGCTAGGTTATTAGATATTTGTACATATGGACCATAGTGTAATTTGCTTCCTTATGAATAAGATGACAATGAACCCTCATGTTATACAGTGGCTTGTGATCTTGTACGAATTCGATCTTACTATGGTAGATTGAAAAGGGATCAAGAATGTGGTTGTTGACCACCTCTCTCACTTAAGATGGGATAACAAAGAGAAGGTGAGCCCACTCTCTGATTAGTTTCCAGATGAACTCTTTATTGGAGCAATAAATGAAAAACACCTAAAAGAGTAATATGGTTTAATGGCATTCTTACATATCTTCTTACTCAAGAGATGCCATAGGATTGGATTTTAGGAAAAAGAAATAATTTCTTCATAGGGCCAAATACTTCATGGAAATCAGCAAACACCTTTACAAGGTGTGTGTTGATGGCTTGATCTGTTGGTGTGTCCTAATGAAAATCAACTACGTGTTCTCTAGGATGCTCATGAAGGGCCTTGTAGAGGCCACTATGCGAAAAGATGCATAGCCATAAAATCCTGATGGTAGGATACTATTGGCATACAATCTTTAGGGATGCCCACTAGTTCATCAAGTATTGTAAATGTTGTCAACATGACAAGGGCATGACCACTCACATGGAAGGTCCTCAACAATGGATTCAACCATTAAAGCCTTTTGACATATGGGATGCCGACTTCATGGGTCTCATCACACCCATGTCTAATGGGAAGGTGTATATTATAGTAATAGTTGACTACTGCATAAAATGGGCTGAAGCAGCAACTGTTGTTGATTGTACATCATCCACTGCTGGAAAATTTATACAACAAAATATCGTGAATAGGTTTGGGGTGCCATGTTCACTAATTTCTAATAATGGGACTCATTTCATAGGTGCCACATTTAGAAAATTAATGCAACGCTTGGGGGTAGAACATAAACTAACAACACCTTACCACCCCCCAAGCCAACAATCAAGGAGAGGTAACCAACCAAAAGATTACAAAAATACTAACACAAACCATTAGCAAATATAGGAAGGATTGGAGTACAAAACCTAACGATGCTCTCTGGGTTTATCATTCAACTTGGAAAATTCATATTAGATATTCTCCCTACGAGTTAGTGTACAAAAAACTTTCAACGTTCCCAATTCAATCTGAGCTCTGTACACTCTTAACGACTTGTGATCTAAACCTTGACCTAAGACTAGCACAGAAGGAAATATTGATCAATTTGAATGTTCTAGATGAAAATCACTTAGTGGTCCTATCCTTAAATGAGGTGAACAAGGCATTCAGCAAGTAGCTTCATGACCTTAGAATTAGGAAAGTAAAACTTCAACTAGGAGATAAGGTTCTTTACTGGAACCCCAAACATGTGCCCAAAAAGAGAAAATTCCAAACATTATGGGAGGGACCTTATATAATTGATCAAACCTTTCCCTCTAGGACCATGATAATTTACAAACCTGATAGCCCAAATAAAAAGCAATTAATCAATATCCAACAAGTCAAACCTTTCCTAGAACCAAGATAGGCCAATGTAACTATCACCTCACCGAATGGACACCAACATTCTATTTTTCAGATCTCCTCCCTCCAACTCAATCATGGGGGAGATGGCCATCTATGTTGACCATTATCATGGCCTCTCAGTTTTTCTACCTTTTTATTTTTCACATTTTTGATTTTCAAATTTTTCTACTTTTACACCATCTTTAGTACCTTTCAACTTTCTTAATTATTTTACACTTTCTTATATATTTTACTTTATTTTTATTTATTTTCTTTTATTTTATTTTACTTTATTCAAGTGTGATATTTTCTCATTTTTGCTAACAAATTTGCTTTATTGTCATAGGACACAGTGCTGCTATTGCTGTTTACTAATGATGGTTTGTGCTTAATGTGTGATTGTCAATGTCCGGTTTCTATTTTTGAATTCTAATATCTGATGACTTTGGCATGGTTTATTTTTCATGGAATAGGTAGTGAGTCCACATCATTCACCCATCCAATGAACTTTATGGTTTTTCTTGTTTTGGAAATTTGAGGTTCCTTTTCATTAAAGAAACTTTTAATCAATCAATGACCTTGGTAGTTCTGGAATTAAGAAGGATCCAAAGGTTTGTAAAGGGTGTGACTTTAAGAGGACTCAATAATATTTGTACTCTTCTTCTTACCTAAGTGCTGGAGTGTTTTTCGTGGACTTCTCACCGTTCCACACCAACCACTGAAGGAAGTCAAAATAACGTCATTGCATGGTGTGGTTCCCATTCAAAAAGAAAAAAAAAGGGAATTCAAAGCACACCCCTTTGACAATCCTTGCATAGTGTGGTTCCCATTTCAAAAAATAATAATGGGAATTCAAAGCACACCCCTTTGACAGTCCTTGCATAGTGTGGTTCCCATTTCAAAAAAAAAATAATGGGAATTCAAAGCACACCCCTTGAACAAATAAAAACGCTACAAGCACTAGCTATGGGACTCGAACAACACTACACCTAAAGGTCCCCTATAGCTAAGGCCCTCTCTCTCTCTCACTTCCTACTTCTCCTTTCTTCTCTTTGTGGAATGATGATTATTTTGTGGAAGCACTCTTGTGTCTCGGGTGGGTGGATCGGTCTTAGAGTAGCAATGCGAAGTCATTGAAAGTGGCTGGTTTTGCTTTGGACTGAGGATGGAACTTCTCGAGTCATTTTAACTACAAATTCTGCAAGGGACTTCTTATGACCTCAATTTGGAACTTCATTCCATCTTCTCTATCATCCATCTATGCTATCATAACTCACCTCACTACTAGGTTCTATGTTATGCTCTATGTCTTAGTCTGATGTCTTGGGATTCTTGAGTGGATTCTTTTAGGTTGGTCCTTAACTTATCATGATCATTAAATCAACTATGGGGCCCACAGACTCCTTAGTTGAGGTTATGCAAAGGAAAAAAGGGCATGAGCCTGCTATGGGGAGGACCCACTTGCATAACTTTTAGGTTGATTAGTTAAGGTTCCATACCTTTAACATCGCTACAATCCTATATTTCGTATTTTCCATTATGTAAACCACTCAGTACTCCTTAATCTTTCATTACATTCATCCATTAATTCAATCTTTTCTCCATTTTTTAAAATTTATAAACTTCAACATCCTCTTCTCATGATTTCATACTATTCTTAGTCTTCTAAGCTTTCATTTGACCCCAATTTCATCAAAAAATTCTTTGTAATTTGAAAGTTTGACCAAAGTCAATAGTGGTCAATAGCTACATCAATGAGGCCTCGTCAATGTAGCCGACTATGTTGACGAGGCCCCATCAATGAGGCCTAATCAATGTAGTGCAAAAATACTATATATACCACTAGACACTTTAGAATTTTTTGCAATTTGCTCATAACACATGGGGAATTTTTACAATTTTTGAAAGCCCAAAACCTTCCAGAGCCCATAACTTTCAAACCGTTTGTCCAAATCACTCCATTTTTTGATCCTGTGCTTACTAGAGGTAAGATCTTTATCATGGCAGTCACCAACCTTAAGGTTTTTGATGAAAAATTGATGGAAATTTTTAGAAATTTTCGTAACTCCCCCAAAGGGTTAATAACCTTAACCATATATAAACATCAACTTTTTCCCAACTTAACCCTTCCAACAACCTTCGGGATGAATTATTCATGATAACACATAAAATAAATAATAATCAGGTTTATTAAATTAGACATAATCACAACTTAGCCAAGTGTAACTACCCTCAAGAGTTAAGGTATCCCAATTGTTTTAAGGTTACACAATGATTGCTAATCCATGGTCTTATTGTGATTACAAATGGCACCCAAACAAAAATGCACGTAGGAAGGAGAACCCTCACAACCAGGAGAGAAACAACCCAGAGCTAGAAGGGGCTAGCAGGAACAAGGCTAAGAACAACAAGAGGCGACCCATGCAATTGAACCTCTTCGTGAGGAACCCATAGTGGAATCTATTTGACAGATCTAAAGGAAGACGTGCCTACTAAACAATCCCAATGAGGAGAAGTGCCTAGACTTATGCTAAGACTTGAGGTCACTCTAACTTAGGCTTGCCTAAACATCATCAAGTTCCAAGAAATTCAAAAATTAGTTCTTCAAGAGATAAACTTTGGGCCATTTTTGGAAAAAGCTCCATAGGATGTCAAGACACAACTGCAAACCTCTCCCATGTGACCAATCATCACATCCAATGGGGAATGGTACATGGAAGAGACCTATCTCTTTTGGAATAGTCAAAGGCCATAGTTCATTATAAAAATCAAGGACATTCAAGTGTCCTACTCAGCAAAGGCTATTGCATAGGCACTAGGTTTGCTAGATAGTGGAACACAGTTGGCAGAAATATCAACAAAAGGTAATCCTAAGACAAAAAGAAAATGGACCTAGCAATGCTATGGGGTGAACTGTAAGGAGTATGGTGTGCTTACACTAGCAGAGTAGATCTATTTCAAAATTGTGGCCTATCACCTCAATCCAATGGTGAGGCCAACCAACTTGACTTCTTTCTCCACCTGAACATGCACCGCTCTAAGCGGGAAATTTCCCATTAACCTTCCATAGTTGATTTATTTGGAGATTGAGAAGCACTTTAAGGAGAATGAACATGGAAGAAAGACGTTGCCCTTAACATGCCTTATCAGAAAACTTTGCAAAATGGCAAGCATTGTTTGCTATTCTAATAATATTCTCAGGCATGCTTCCTTGGCCTCATGGGCAGAGATCATGAAAGGTAAGACATCAACAACCACTCAAAAGAGGAGTTACTACCACCACCACCCACTCAAAAGATAACACTGGAGGCCCATGCAGTCCTTGAACGTCTACGTCAAATCTGAGAATAGATCTTGAGTGTACAAGAGTAACAAGAAGGAACAAGCGGGATAGATCCATCTATGTATCAACCAATGATGAGTCACCTTAATGAGGTGGCTTGAACAGTTAGTTAGATGGAGAGGGGTGGTTCCATTTTCTTTTCCCAAAGAATGAAACTACCTTCGAGGTTAGATCCCAATGCTCGAGAGGTGATGGTGTCATTAGCAACACATCATCTATTCCCAAAAATCTCTAGGAATGTCGTCACTTTCATGGTGAGGTTGGAAGAAGGTGAAGAGGCAACTGTCTTGGTGATGCAACACCAAGGGCAAGAGATAGTAACAAAAGTGATAGCTAATGGTGTAGCTAAAGCACTGAATGCACCTATGGCATCTGCAATATACATATCTATACTTCAAGATGTGTAGACATCCACAGGCATGGTCAACAAGAAATTAAACATAGCCCAACACGTACAATTGCTAGAATGACTCGTAGGAACCAAGAAATCGACTCTAGATATCTTTGATCTCCTGGAAAACATCATTGCAACCCAACCAGAGTTGCTGAATGCAAGGGGCAGATGCATCATCTTGGAAGGGCAACTAGAAATAGCCCAAGAGCAAAATCAATGCTTGGCCATGAAGATTTCTGAACTTCATGCCCAACTTGTAAAACAAGTAATCCTTAGCCTAATAATGATAAGAGATTAAGCTATCAAATAGCTTCAAGAATGATTTCAAAAGGCTGAGGAGGAAGTAGTAATGACCATCTTCAAACAATCCAATGTGAAAGCTGAAGCACACTCAATCAAAAAGGACTTAAATTAGATACACTAGGAGAATGAGGCATTGACTGTGCAAAATCATTGCCTATGAAATGTTGATACTCAAATAGATCAAATGCAAGATTTCATTCATCAACAATAATAGCAGCTTGCCAGAGTCAACACTGAATTAAGAAATTTGGCCACAGAGAATCACAATCTATCAATGGAGGAGGTATGCACCTTGTGACAAAAGTCTACTATCGAGATCATCGCCTAGAAGAACGAAGCTTTCAAATTTGAGAGAGTGAAAAATCACTACAGGGACCAGGTTGGCTTGCAAAAAGAAATTAATGAAAAACAAATCTAGATGGAAAAGATGAAAGTGAATGAAGCCCTCCAGCAACTCCAGCAAGGAAGAGAGATGTAGCAACTTATCCTTGATGGGATTGACACCTACAACAAAGTAGAGATCTTCTTGAAGGAGTTGCAGATCGAAGAAATGACAAAGTATATGGAGTTGGCTAATCTCTATTATGCAAACATGGTAATGCTAATAGTCAAATGGTCGCAGTTAGAATTGGAGAAATAAGTGGCTAGCTCATATCTGCTATATGAGGTCGAGTTCAAACACCACAAGGACACTAAGCAAAAGCTTGAGACTACTAACACTATACTTAAAGTCCTAAAAGGACAATTCACAAATCAATAATCTATTTCTAATGACCTAGCTAGATGAATGAATGACTACTAGTAGCTAAAGAACATAGTGAGAGCATTCGACATTGAATGCAAATATTTTTCTACCTAGTTTGTAAATGCTAAGGAGTTATTTCCAGCAATCCCGTATCCTTGGGATGTGCCCATTCCAACCCACATTGGGGAAGCTATGTGAACGATGCATGATCCTAGGAGTAAGAAGGAGAAAACGAAAGCACTATTGGATGCTTTCTGCCTCCTACCTAAAGTTGCAGTAGCAACGGGACAACCACAGCCGCCTCAACCATCGCTAATGCATGAAGTCGGTGAAGGTCCCTCAGAGCCTTAAGAACCACCACCACCTAGGACTATTTGATTTTCTCCAAAAAGCTTCACACCATCAAGGAACATGTTGTCCAATTTTTGAAGAGTTGTATCATGGTGTTCAATTTTATGTCTTGAACACCACCATTTTTGTAATGTGTTGATCTGTACACTCAGGCACTTCATTTTTTGACAAAGTCAGTCAATTTGTTTTGTTGAAGAAAAGTCAGTTAATAATCTTATACCTTCCCAATTTTGTAAAAGAACTTAAGAAAGAGTTTTCATTCAGTTGTGTGGGTATGATGAGTCATCGTTGTTTGGCTACATCAACAAGGCCTCGTCAACGTAGTCCACTACGTGGATGAGGCCTCGTCGACATATCTCACCCTGCATCAATGAGGCCCCATCAACACAATGTTTGTCCATTGCCTATAAATACATGCCTACCAGCTACATTTATGGCAATCTAGATTTCAGTAGTAGCAAATCTCTTGCATTTTTTCCATTTGAAAGTTAGAACTTTTCCCTAAGTGCTCGCAACAGGAGTCATTGAGTGTACAAATCTTTATTTAAGCATTGTTATACCTTAGCACGACAATGTGTGCAGCAATAAAGACAAGCTTTCTGATAAACCTTACAACACTTTGGATAGATTAGATATTTTATTTATGCATTTACTATTTCTAATTATTTATTAAATTTTTTCAATTAATTATCAATTATTTTCCAGTTACTATGTTAGATAAGCAATTAAGCCAGATAGATTACACACATAAGTGTGACTACTTCGAGCGTAACACATATTCACTTGGTAATCCCAACAACATTATCACTTGTTACACCCAGTAGCGTATCATTTAGTCACCCAGCAATGGATACGTGGGTTCAAGACATGTACAAAAAGTGGGAATGGATACTTATGTTAGGATTAGTTAAATTATTAGTTAATTAGTTAATTTAGATTAGTTAATTAAATCTCTTTTTATCTACATTTCAAGCACTTGATTATAAAACATAAAAATGATACAAATTGAATGCCTCAGTTATACTTAACCATACCAACGAACGTCATAAGTGTAATTGGGAAGACAACGATTAACCTTACGGCTAGATTCACTTCCTAAAGTGCTAATGCACTAGAAACAATGAAGTCCATGAAATTAGACCCAATCATGCATGAATGCTTGTGATTCATATGGTTGGACATAGGGGTACCTCGCCACTCATCAATAAGTACATCCTAAGATTTATTAAAGTTTATAACTCACTACTACCTAGCAGAATTGAACCTATGACCTAGGGTTACTAGGCCAACACCCATATCACAAGGCTAAAACCTCAATGTTAGCTTAGTGGTAAGAATCTTAATTTGAAAGTAACAAATCATGGCTTCAATTCTAGTAAACAATGCAAAGTTATAAAGTTCTGATTAGAGTATATATCTTAGGATATACGTATATTATAGTTATTTTAGGGTTCCAAAACCTTGCCTTCTTTCCTTCCTTCACCCTTCTAACCCCTCAAAAATAACCTAAAAATAACAAACTTATACTTAAACCAATAACTTATGATTTGTAATAAAGTAGGGACCTTCAAACCTATAACTAAACTATAAAACCAATGAATCTATACTAAACATTATGAACTACATAACCTATTTAACCCTACCTAAATAGTACTCATTCCCCCTACAAAAGTTCTTGCATCTCCTTAAACTTACGATCATTAACATAATAGTTCATTTACCCCCTAGTATTGAATCCATGATTAATGACCCATTAAAAAAAGCTACTATTACCTTAAAAACTAATAATATAACATTTCCCCTTTTCCAAAGAACTACATATTAGCCTCTAATCTACATGATGCCACATATCACATGTTCACCTATAACTTGCATATTTTTGACACACTTCATACTACATATTTGCATTGCATCTCTGCAAGCGTATCAATTTGTATATCACATGCTCGCCTATGATTTCTGCAATTCTATTACATTTGTGTTGGTTCTTAAACTAGTTCTAACTAATTCCATGGTCACTTTGAATAGAGTTTACATCAATTTTATTAGAATACACTTTTGGTGATAGTCTAGATACCTGTGCATTCTTCCATAAATATTCTTCATACTCCTATAAGGACACCTCTACAAAATAAGTGTCAAAATACTTAGCACATGGTTGTAACTAGTTTTTAGATCGATGTAACCCTCAATATATCAACAATTTTGAAATGAAGGGATACATAACCTCTAATCAAATACAAACTTAGCCTACTGCACATGAACTATGAATGGTAGGGGAATAATGAAAAAGTAATGTCTTAATGCTAAAAATGATAAATGTAAATCATTGAAAAAATGACTAAGTATAAACTACTAAAAAATAAACAAAGTATGGAATAGACTATGAGTGATATAATAAAAAATAAGTATAAAATCTATGTAAAAGAGAAAAAAATATTAAACTATTGAGACTATGGTATAGGAGAAGGGTCTTAAATCCCTTCCAAACTAATAAAATTCTTTATTAATGAGTAACAAAGTGTTCGCCTTCTATGGAGGGCCAAAACTACAAGCAATAGATGAAAAACACAAGTGAATTAAAATTGATAATAAGAGCTTGAATCTTAAGGAAAATATGGATTTCGAGAGTGGAATTGAGCCTCTATAGGGTTAGGATATGGATGGGAAAGTTATAGGTATGATCTAGAATCCACTTTGGTCCAAAATAGGGTTGTTTTGACTAAGGATACTATCATTGACACTGAAGCTAAAAAACTTCTAACTTTGGAATTTGCTATAGAAAGCTGAAAATTCTATTTGGAAGTAATGCTGAAGATGTAAAAGATGGTTGTGGAGCATGTGGGCACAACAATGATGGTAGGCGTTGGTACTCTTGATCTTCTAAAATCTGATAATGCTCTAAAATCTTAAGAAACTAACCTTGAAATTTGTGCTTTGAGCTTATATTTATAAGTCCAGAGTTACCAATTTTAACTTAGGATTACTAAAATTGAATTTGGAGTTAAGTATAGTTTGCTCAAAGTTGACATTGAGTTTGAAACTAACAAGTTTGACCTTTTGACTTTTCAAGCTCAACCACATGGATAGGTGATGCTAACACTAACATCATTTGAGACCTCATTTGATGCATGAATTGATGCCAAATCATGCTGAAATTATGCAAAGGATTTCATGAAACTAAGAGAAGGCGCCAAATGTAGAGCTTGATGGTTAATGATGTCATTTTACAAGTGTTGAAAGTGGTTACACTCATGCTTAAGTCAACATTAGTGTCACTAAAAGTCAGTAAAAATCTTGAAACTTTCTCTAAGTTAGAATTTTGAAATCTTGAGGCCTCATTCATCTTTGAACTAATGGCAAATGCTATCAAGATTCCCAAGAAGCCTAGAGAGTTGTATGTCAATGGCAGATGTGAACGACATTATCTAAAAAATCCCAAAAGTGGCAAAACTCATGCTAATCTTAGCATCAATGTCACTAGTACTTAGTGAAACTTTTTAACTTTTTTCCAAGTTATAATTTTTGAACTCCTGGGATTCTGTTCAACCTTCGATATGATGTTGAAGGCTACTGAGATGAATTCGAGAAGCCCAAGAGGACTAGGAACACTATGAAATGCTAATTTGAATGATGATGCAAGCTTTGACAATGTTGACGTTGATGCCAGCATCAAGATCAACACTAGAGTTAGAAAAATTTTAAGCAATATTCCATATGAAAGTTATAATTTCTAAGATGCTGAAAGTAACCTTGAAATGAGTTAAAATATGATTTTTAAATGTCAAGAGGCTTGTAAACTTGTGAAATGCTACAAATTAGATGTGTAAAGTGACTTGGAGATGCTCTTACAAATTCTGACACAAGTCCCAAACTTATTGATGATCTAGATTTAGAAAAAATGTTTATTTTCTAAAACCCAAAAGAGCCTACAAAAAGTACCAATTTTGGAAGCCTAATGTGCTAAAACTACTATTGATGAGACATCCAAGCTTTAAGAATCCATGGTGCATGTCAAAGCATAGTTCTGATGAGATTTAGAGGTGTTGAAAATGGTGTTTTCAATGTTGATTCTGGCATCAGCAAACATCATCCATACTTTAAAAAGTTTTGACATTTTTCTGAACTTTCTTGAATTCACTGAAATCAAAGCCAAAATGGGATATGATTTCAAATGGTTCCTAAAGGTTTCCAAAGGTTAGAAATGTGTCATATGAAGCAATATTTATGGTATTTGGTCCTATTTTATTGAAGGCAGATTGATTTAGAATTTGTGTTACCTCTACTACTTAGAAAAACTTTGATCCTAGAGTTTTTCCAAGGTCACTAAGAATGAATTCCATAAGCTAGATTATGAACTCAAATGGTTCCTAAAGACCTCTAGAAATTGATAATGTGCCTTATGATGATATCTTTAGGGATTTTGATGTTCAAACTTGAATAGAACAATGTCAAAACTATGCTTAGTCTCAATTTCAAGTAAATTGAAAGAGTGGATATAACACTATGCATAGCTTCAAGGCCAAGATAGTGAAATAAACATAACATCTTAATTTAATACAAGTTAAGTATCCAATCTTGTTAAAGAAGCATGGTTCCTATATTTGTAACTAAGATCCTTAACAAAATGGTTCTTTTAAAACAAGAAAATCAAATTTCCTAAGAGCAACCTTTAAAAGAAGTAAACTTATTTCTACTTGGTTTATCAAACATTAAAATCATAAAAATTTAATGTGTTCATTCTAATTTTGAGACAAAACTTAAAATGAATAACTAAAGCATAACCAATTTATAAAATGACAAATAGGCAAAACAACAAACTAAGAATAAAGCTTTATTGTATTGAGACCATCTCTTCATTTTTAAAAATGGCAAGTACAACAGAATAGAAAACAAAAATTGCAAAAATTTTAGTATGTTCTTGATTAATTCATTTTCTTCCAATGCTTTCTATTTTTTTGTCTCTCTATCCTACTTTATTCCCCCTCTTTCTCTTACAACTTCTAATTTTGTGATTGTCAATATTGTAACTGCAAGGTCTCTAGATTCAGGTAGTTCCTTAATGAATCCATATGATCATTTTTGTGGCTTTAATAACCATAATCATTATAGATAGTGCTTTTAAATATTACATTTAGCTTCATTTCTTCATTTTCATGAAATATAAAGATAGACTCTACAAATTGACAAAGTACTAATAAGAACAATAAAAATAAATCATACAAGTGTTTTGTTGTAACATTATAATGTTGTCTCAAATGGGTAGTCATAGCACAAGAATGAAACACATGCAACTCATCTTCAAGGACTCCTAACCTACACAACCTACAATTGTGCTTTTATCAAGGGTGTTAAATCCATCTTCCACTTTTAATTCTAAAATATTGAGAACTTAAGCGAAACTTACTGATAGCATTCCAATACTAGATTAGAATATGAGCTTAAAAATAGGAAGCTTCTACTTCTAGTTTATTAGATCTAATGTGATATAAATAAAATTGTTTGTTTCCTTTTACATTATACCACATCTATCTTAAAACGTTTTTCTTGATTAGTTGGTGAATATGCTAAGATTTTGTTGCACGTCCTCCCAAGATATATTCTATTTTCTCAATCATTGCATTCCCTAAAAATACCAATCATAGTCTCATGAATCCTCAAGAATTGCTTTAGAGAATTTGTCTTTCCTTAAGATATGCAAGCTATGAGTGTATGTAATAAATTAGCNTTCTTTCCTTAAGATATGCAAGCTATGAGTGTATGTAATAAATTAGCACAAAGCTTTTGCTTCTAAAGATAAAAAATCACGTTCACGTAATAACATTTAGTAAGGTGTTGACATCTTCACCTTTAACTCATTAAGAACAAATTTTTTTTGCACTTTTTAATATCTTTCCAAAGTTTAACACTGAGTCTAGGTCCCCAAACAACACATCCATACAATACAATAGGCTAGATGATACTATGAAAAATTTATTTTCTGACCTTCCAAGCCTAGAGACCTAAATCCTTACACTTGTTTTTAAAAGCATACAATGCCTTAAGAGCACCTACTATTTTTTCTTTGATATACTTCCCCAACATGTAATTGTTCATATAAATGAGATCGAAATATTTAAAAGAATCTACTATTTACACATTGATGCCTCTAAAATGGAAGTTATAATAGGTATTTCTTATACCCAAGATAATTAATTTGGTTTTATTCACATTCACTTGAAGATCGTATAAGTGAAAATAATTTTCTAAAATTTGCAACATATTTTGCACACCTTCTATCATAATGGAGATTAAGGTAGTATCATCTACATATAAAAGAAGATTTACGACTTGGGATGAAATGAGATCTAGGTTAATCCACTCCACTAGAGTCATTAAGAACATGCTTCTCTTTATAGATAATGTGGTCCTAATTGCAAAATTAACTACAGAATTAAATTATATGCTTCAAATTCTTCATGACTATTACAACTATTTAGGTGTGAAAGTTAATATTAATAAGACTAAAATTCTAGTTTGTGGTACTATAAATAGAAAATACAATTTTTTCCTTAGAGAAAAAAGACGATATATGTGAAGCTTATAAATATTTGGGAGTTGAATTTGCCAGTAATTATAGTTGAAATACTCTTATTGCTCAAAGGGTTTCAAGTGGCATGTAAGCTCTATTTGCTCTAGGAAATAATTGTAGTAGGAAACAAATTCTAGCATGGAAGATTAGAAGAAAACTTTGTCGTAGTTTTGTCCAACTTGTATTATTATATAGGTGTGTTGCTTGGAGATCTTCTCTTTTTATACATAATTGGAAAAAATTATAGCATATTTAAAATTAGTTTCTTATATGAGAATTTCAAGTCAAAATGGAGATTTTTTATGATATCTTACTTTTAGAAGCAAATTTACTTGCTCTTGAAGTTGAAGCTCTTTGTCAATTCATTACTTATACTTAGAAGTTAAGCCACATGGAGGAAGTTAATTAGGCTAAGGAGATAATGAATGTTATAAAAGAAAATGGATGGTTGCATCAAGAAAAAATATGCCTTTAGTCATAGAATATTACTATCGAGGATTGATAAGTGGTAGGGTATCCTAACACTCCATCATACAAGTCACAAGTGCATGTGCATGACCAAATTATAATCTGTGGATGGATGATGAGCGGTGAGGTACCTCTACGTCCAACCATATGAATCACAAGTGTGCATGCATGATCCAATCAAATTGCATGGATGGGACTAGTTGTGCATCTAGATCGTTATACCTTGATTGTAGTTCATTGTCTTCCCACTTGGACTAGTGATAGCTTTATCACATATGGTTTAGTCCAAAGTGAGGCATATGATTTTTTATGTTGTTCATCCCTAAGCTTCCCTTAATGATAATAAAGAAATTAATTGTTTAATCTAATTAACAATGGAAAGTAATGTATAACTAGCCTATGTGCAATGAGTATCCATTCCCAACCCTCCATACATGCCTTAGACTTCATGCAACTACTGTTGGGATTACCAAGCATACCGATATTGGGTGTACCAAATGATAACACTACTGGGTTACCAAGTAGTTACACTTAAGCGCTCATAATTAGTCATACTCATTCCACTTAATGACAAAAAACGATGAAGAGTAATAAATGATAAACATTAACTAGGGGAAATAATAAGCATTTAAGTCATTAAAAATAATAATAAAGCTAAGTGGATGCTACAATGTTGGGAGTAATCTCGATCTTTATTATCGATCGTGTAACATATCCAAGTATGTCACACTCAAATGTCATATAATCACTTGACATCACATTGCAGGCATGCATTGGAAACTAACAAAACTTGAAATCTATCAGAATCTATGAATCTATCTATCTATGTCTCTCCCTCCCAATCATGCATCCAAGTGTTGTATTTATAGGCTAGCACAGAAGGAGCAATATCGGATATTCGATAACATAGCATGTGATCCAATATTGAATATGCAATATCGTGACTCCGAGATTGGAGCTTCAATATCTTAGCTAACCAAAAATTGACTTTTTATCAAATAGATGCGATATAGCATCAACGATATCACAAATGTGATGTAACATTGGTGATATTCCAACCAACAAATGATTCATCATACCCTCACAACTGAGTAAAAATTCATTCTCAAGGTAACATGATAGGATCGAGCTTTCCTTACAAAAAATTAGGAATGATGGGATTATTGACTGACACTAACTACTGACTAACTTTGAGTGCTACATTACAAAATTTTATTCAAGTGGATGCACACAAAACGATAGAGTGATAAAAATACTAGAAAAACATTGAAGATTACAAAATTTGCAGAGGTCTTCAAGAATTCGCTAAAGATGATTCTTCTTATTACTACTAATGATGGAAGACTTTTAACCTTGATTGTTATGTCGATGCTTCTTTAGTTATGTAGAAAATTCTTGAAGGGTGGACTAAAATTTCCTCTCATCATCCCCTGGATCTAGCAAACATGTGAAGTTTAAGCTGCTATCTTGTATGTGCTATGATTTTTCCATGGGCATATCCTCCGTTGTCCTCATCTTGACTTCGTTTTCATGCCTAGAAAAAGACCTTCTTCCTTAGACATCTCTTTTAGCATCACCTATAG
Organism: Gnetum montanum; assembly: GCA_015680685.1. Classification (NCBI taxonomy): domain Eukaryota; kingdom Viridiplantae; phylum Streptophyta; class Gnetopsida; order Gnetales; family Gnetaceae; genus Gnetum; species Gnetum montanum. Next base: position 121,809 of record MNCI01002974.1, read on the forward strand.
TCACCAAAGGATCAACATTAGTTTTGGTAAATTTTCCTTAATAATTAACCCTTTCAAATCCCTTATTTTGTGTTAACCATAAGGTGATGATAATATACTATGCCCAAGGCTACGAGGTAACTAAAATCATCAAGTTGTTCACATTTTTTTGATCAATTACTATTGGTTATCACAATGTTCAAAAATAGGATGTTAGAAAAAATTTTAAAAAATTTCAAAGCACATAAGTTTTCAAACAATTGAAATCAAAGGTCTGATTTAGAAGATTGTTAAGAAATATTAATGGATATGGAAATAGAAAAGTAGGAAAAATTAATGAAATGAATGAGAATTAGTCCCAAAATTATGCATAAATTAAAAGAAACTATCATTAGTGTTCTGGAAGATGTGAAGGTTAGTTCAAAGCCATGATCAACAAAAGTTATGCAATTAGGTCCTCCCTAAAGCAGGCTCCTACCATAATGCCCTTGCATACCCACTTCTATGGATGTTCATGGGCACCCTAGAAGTTAAATGTAGATCATGCCTTTGTTCTAAACAATACACAACTACCATGTTTGGGATGTTGCACTATACTATACAAAACCAAAAGGCTCATAATCACATGCAACAATGAGATGAATAATGGGATGAGAAGGGATTGCAGAGATCAGGATGTAAGGTACTTGACCATGTCCACAATAGGTTCTTGTGAAAATTGTGGTTGAAATGATTAGCATACATATCCGTCCAAGTTCAAACCAAGTCCAGACCATGAATAGTGACTACATTGATGTGTTCCTTCCTGCCCACCACCATGAGTCCATAACCACCTTAAAGAACAATCATCACTCCAAAAAGAAAAGAAAAGATAAGAAGGATGGAAGGGCCTTAGTCAGAGGGAGCCTTAGTCAGAGGGACACCTTCAAGCATGGGTGACATGTATTTTTAGCCCCATAACCAGTGCTTTGAATTCCCATTATTGTTTTTTTCTCTCTCTCTTTTTTGTTTTTTTTATGGGAACCACACCATGCAAATACTTTTACCTTCCTCTTATTAGTCGATGAAGGAGTAATGATACGTTCCAAGATGAGTCATAAACCACATGAAGGAAGTCAAGAAGAGAACCCAACAAGTCCCCTTGAGATCACACCCTTTACCATTCCCACTTGGTCATTCCCTCTTTCTTCAAGGTACAATGATCATCAATGAATTTTAGTTTCATAAAATAAGAACCAAATCATTTCCATGAAAAAGACCTTTTATTCAGAGAACTAGAGGGATGTAAGAGGTGGTCTCACTGCTTTACACAATTACTTACCCAATCATCTTGATAGCATAGCACAAAAACCCAACACATGGTGTTGAATTTTGCATCATTACTTGGCAATATTATTAATGTAAACATAAAATACATTCATAAACATAAAGAAAATGACTTAGGAAAATAGGAAATTATAAAGAAAAGAAAAGAAAAATATTAAAAAATGGAAAACATATTAAAAATTGAAAAATGTTGAAAAAAATGGGAAAATCATAAAGAATTGTAAAATAAAAAAGTGAAAAGCACTTATTAGTTCTTAAACCACAATGGAGCATCTCCCCCATAACTAATCTTATCACTGCACATTCAAGAGATGGATCGCATAATCCCCTAGTTATACACCACTAGTTTCCCATCTATCACCATTACTGATTTAATTAATCATGTGGTAGCAAATCTAACATTGGTGATAGTCTCGTTTGGATCATTCGGAGACATATCTTCATCTAGAATTAAAGGTATTTCCATTTTGGGGGGGTCTAGATGTGTTTGCTTCTTCTTGATTTTCTATTTTTATTCCCAAGTCTCCTTGTTTAATATCCTTTTTTGGTGTATACTCAGAGTGTGTAAGATATATGCATCTAAGTCCTCTATTTGGTCTATTTTCTTAAGTCTAGAACTAATAAGAAAATAAGTTGCTTTCATGCATCTTTGAAATAGTTTTATATTCTAATTTTCAAGCCACTGGGTGTCTTCTGGTTTAGTGGCTATTGCATAGACTAGCTTTTGCTCACACACTTGCTCTTGAACTTTATGGTGGGTTAGTATATGGGTTGTGTTAATATTTAGAACTTTCGACCCACAACTACATCCTTTACTATTAGTAGTGATGCATGGATTATTCTATCCTCCACAGTGATAGGTTGATTGTTTCTGTTAAGTATTGGAGCAACCAGGGATGTTGGCCTTTATGTATGATTAGAGAACATTGGTTGTGAAAGGAAGAGTGTTGCACTTGATTGGCATCATGCTAGTTTGGATGAGTTAGTGAGTCCATAACTATTGTGTTTATGTATGGGAACCATCCTAAAGAAACGACATTTCCAAGATTGTGGTGGAGATCTACTAGCATTATCATTTCTGTGTATGTCCGCAACACAAGTATCATTCTCTCATTAATGTTGTGGTGCTAAACTTTCCTATGTTGCTGGTGATGACATATGATGGAGGGAGTATGAGAATATTAAGGATATGATGAAGGATGAGAGGTGTGAGGTGGTGATCTCATGGAAGATGTTGCGGGATGATGATATTCGGGAGAGTGGTAGTAGTGATTTGAGGTAGAGGAAGTAGAACTAGTTGAGGAAATAGGTTGTTGAACGTAATATCTATATGGGTTCATTTGGCAGTAAGGATAGTGCTGGTTTGATGATGGCCTCCCCCACAACTATGGGGTTTGCCATTGCATTTGATAGTAGTTTTGAGGCTGATAAAAAGTCCCACTAGGATAGTATGGTTGGTTGTAGGACTATATATAATTACCTTGTGAGTAAGGTAATTTCCTAGGCATTTGCTTTTGTACAAACTTCTGATTCAATGCAAAAGCCCAATACTCATGTAGACGTAACATGATTGGGCAATAGCCCTTCAGATGATCATATATAGCCTCCTCTTCTTCAGCCATTTTCCTTGTTTGCTAATAAGTGTTCCTAGTTGTTTCTTGCTTCTTTTTCCTTCTTTTATTGGGATCACTTAATTCATTTTGCATTACTCTCTCCTCTACAATTTCTATGCAAGTTGTAACTTTCTCATTTATCCATTCTAACATCTTATCTAACCTTGCTTCAAGCACATTGATAGACTTTTATATCATCAAGTTTTGTTGTGAAATCACCTCATCAAATGCTACCCTTTTTTCCTTATCATAGATGTGGACCTTCTTCTTTTGAAGAGTTTGGTCCTAGTGATATTTCTCAACATTCTCTCATTTACATGACTCTCCTTCTTCTTTTTCCACACACTCGATTAGCTTTTGGATCTAATGGGTTCCTAGTTTGTATAATTGACCTTAAGCATACATCCCAAAGATCTCTCTCATTTGACTATGAAGCCCATCTATGATGTGGAAAAGTTGCTATTCTTGAGAGAAACCATGGCCTAGGCATCTATTCAGCAGAGAATAGTATCTATCTACGGCCATATCCAATGGTTCATGTTGTTCTTATTTCCATCCTTGGATTTGTTTCCCTATGTGGGACACCCTTTCATAGGTTTGGTATTTTTCATTGAAAACTTCTAGCATTGTGGACCATCAATGGATTGAATTTGGTTTCAACAATCTATACCACACTTTGACTTTATCTATTAGTGTCCTAGGAAATAGCTTAAGCTTTTGCCATCCACTTTAAATGTTGTGTAAGACACAAGCATTGTGGAAGGCTTGTAAATGATGTTGTGGATCAAAATCATAGCCTCCTGCAAATTTAGGAATATTATTCATATCAAGCCTTTTGATGCAACTTTTCTTGTGATGCTTGTGGGGTATTTTAACTGCCTCTATGATCTACATCATGCTCTTAGTGGGCAACAAGGGTTCATCATCATTAGACATGCTGTGGTGAAATTTTCTATTTCTATTTGTATGATTATGACGATTTTTCCTATGTTCATTTTGATGTCTTTGATTTTTTTCATGGTTTCCATTTCTATTTTTATTTCGATCCCATAGTGGAGCTTTGTTTCTATCCCTACATTCATCTTCATTAGAACTAGATGTTGAAGAGGATGAGAAAGATGAGAAATTGGGAGGATTGCCATGGCTTCTATGATGTTCCCCATGGTCCCTTGATTTATCTTTTCCTGAGTTTGAGGAGGTCCTATGCCTTGAGGACCTCCTTGATCTAGGAGTTACTCCATCTCCTCTAGGATTATTTATCTTAGGTGAACCTAGTTCTTGAGTGTAGTAAGAGTGAAAATGAGCATATGAAACCCTTGGTTGAGGTTGTTCACCCCAATTCTCTTTAGTGTAGATCTTATTAGTTCTCAAATGAATGTTCTCATCATATGATGTGTTATTGGTCCTATGTGAAGAAGACATGATTTCAACGTATGTGAATTAAAATAAAATATTAATATTTTCTCAAAGATAAATCATTGATACTTTTACAACAATTCTGTATAATATAACTAATCTAGATAATTAGCACCATCCCCAACAATAGTTCCAATGATATGCAGTGAGGTACCCCTACGCTCAACCATACAAATCATAAGTGTTCACGCATGATCTGGCTGAATTCCATGGATGGGACTAGTTATGCATCTAGATCGTTATGCCTTGATTACAATTTGTTGTCTTTCCACTTGGACTAAAGACACTGGATAACTACTCAACATCACACTATGAGCATTCACTCTCTATCGCTAACTACAAAAACAAATTACAAGAGTCTAGCTAAGGTGCAATGAAAATTGTTGTTGCTAGTGTGACCAAGTGTCCATATTCATAAGGCTGCATAGGTCCTAAGAAAATACATCAACAATGATGTTGCATGGGCTACGATATTATCGTAGATATGATAGCATGCTTGGATAAAAATGGTTTTATTAAGGATCTTCCTTTAAACAAAAGGCTCTTTCAAAAAACTATAAAAGACAAAGTCTTAGCTAAATTTTGGCTAAACACATCAAGGAAAAAGCATTTTTATTTACATTCTATTAGAGAAGGTTTGTTATCTAGGAGTCAATAGTATCTATTCTCACCTATTCCTATTCATTTAAGGAATCAAATTACTAGAGTAAGAATAAGCTCTCATCATCTTTTTATTAAGATAGGTCATTAGATCGATATAGCAAGAGAATAGTTTATTTAAAAACTATGTAAATAAAGCATAAAAGATGAAGAACATATTTTTTTTATTTGGACCATATTTGGCTCACATTCGATTGAATTATACTACCAATTATAATTTTTTGATTACTTTCTTTCAAATTGATCCTATCTACTTGGGGCATTACATTAATGTTGTTCTCAACTTTCTTCAACACTATGTTAAGGCATTGTAACTATCCAACAAATTCTTTTTGATTTCTTAGATGTAATAAAAATTTCTAATTTCTAGTTTATTACTAGAAACTAGGATTTGAAAGAATACTTTTTGTCAATACCCATTTCAAATTGTAGAGATGTGAAACTAAAACTAAATTTTTACTTAACATCCACTACGACCCTTTTGGAGATGTAGTTTCGAAATTCCTTTTATGTATTTTTTTATAAAATTTTGTAACCTAGTGTTGCTTACTAGAATTAAACTTGTGAATTAGGGTTTCCATGCCAAGACTCTTACTACTTAGCTAACACCTCATTGTTAGGGGATGTTGGAACCCTAAAATAATTGTAATATATGTACACCCTTAGATATATGGTCTAATTTGAACTTTATAACTTAGTATTGCCCATCAAAATCAAATCCATGACTTGGAACTTTCAAATCAAGAGACTTACCACTAAGCTAACACCACACTGTTACTAGTTTTATTACTAATTCTAGAGAAAATCACCAACAAATTGGATTTGGAATTCATATTTTAGACCTTAGACATTCCATGAAAGAACTAACACTAACATGGAAGAAGAGGTCCCTATCCAACCTTTAGACTTCCCCATGGATTGTAAGTCTTCTTTCATATTTTTACTAATGATTGAAAATTGGTTTGAAATTAAAACTTCATTAAGATTATTAACACAAATTGTAAACTTGAGCATACCAAAAAATGATGATTGTATTAATACAAAATTTTTTCTTTGCCTTTTCTATATGATTTGAAAACTTCTTCATCAATAATAGGATTTGATGGGATGCAATATCACATAGGCCACGATATTGCGTACACGATGTATCGTACGCAATATCTCGTCTTCACCTATGATATCGCGTACGCGATATCACAGCATGTTGCCAAATCTATAAATAAGAGGTGGCTCTCCCTTGTTTCGCCATCTAGATCTAGACCTTAGCCAAACTCTTGCAGTTTTTCCATTCCAGAGTTAGAGTAATTTTCATGTGCCCACAATAGGAGTCCCAAAGTGAACGGATCTTTATTCGAGCAAATATTGTACCTAAGCACAAGTTTGTGTACGGAAATAAAGACGAAATTTTTGGATAAACCTTGTAGTGCATGGACTAAGCTAATTAGGACTTTAATTATTATTAATTTTTTAAATGCTTTATTAGTTAATTAATCTCTCTCAACCCTCAACACTCCTAGTTAAGTGCATTCAGTACGACCGCTTCGAGCACATGCGTTACGCTTGGTAATCCCAGTAACGAATAGCATTTGGTAATCCCAGAAGGTTGCATTGGTTCAGGGTGTGAACGGCAAGTGGGAATGGATACTGATGCTAGGCATTAGAACTTAGTTAATTAAAGGTAGTTATGTAGTCTCTTC
>MNCI01002974.1:131952-163184 GCA_015680685.1 Gnetum montanum
TTCATACTTTTTCTTTTATTTGTGTGTATGTGTGTGTCTTATCCATTTTGTTAAGTTCGTCATCCAATAAGTGCTATTAAATGATGGTATGAACTGTTTTCTACTGGTTGCTAATGTTTGGCTTTTACCTTTAAGATTATGATGTTGATACTAAGGTATGGTTCTTTTGATATGACAGGCAATGAACCCACTTCATCCATACATCCACAAATTTCTATGGTCTCTCTTGGCTTGGAACTGTATAGTCCTTTCTCAATAATAAGAACTATAACGAATCGATGACTAGGCATTTCTCAAACTAAGGAAGGACTTAAGGATTGAAAAGGGCGTGACTTCAAGGGAACTTGATGCATTTGTGTTGGCCATTCTCTTGGGTGCTTGGATATTTTCTTCTTGAGTTTTCTTACCGCTTCAACGTTACCCAATTACCGGGAAGCTGAGTGAATAACAATAAAAATAATAAGTCTTTGCATGGTGTGGTTCTCATGCAAAAACCAAAACAAAAACACTGAGAATTCAAAGCACACCCCTTAGACGAAATAATCATTTTGGCTACAAGCACTGGTTATGGAACTAAGATAAACATGTTCCCTCTAACTAAGGCCCTTCTCGCTTCCCATTCTCTCCTCCTTCGTTTCGTTGGAATGGTGGTGGCTCTTTGGTGAAGGCATTCTTGTTACTTCAAGTGGATGGATTGGCCGAATGTATTAATGAGAAGTAACTGGATGTGGTTTGTTGAGGTTGGATTTGGAATGAGATTTACAAAGTCACAGTAACCACGAAATACACATGGGTCTGTACACCACCTTGTTCTTGGGATTCTATTCCATTCTCTTCTCTCCCTCCTTCTCTCCATTGTTCACCTCATTGCTGGTTGTATCATCAGTGTATATTTTAGTTGACGCATTGTTTTCTTGTTAGTAAATTCTTGTGGTTAAGACTTTAACTCTTGTTCCAAATGACATTCCTATAGCCTACGAACTCTTTGAATGTGGATGGTTAGGGTATTAAGGGCATGAGCCTACTTTGGGGAGGACCCACTGGCATTCCTATTTGGTGCACCAATTAAATTCTTTCCCTTAACATTTTTTGCAATCAACTCTATTTGGTTCATTTCCATCTTGACATCCCTTTCATCAACGTTACAATTGTCTCTTTTTCTTCATCTTTCTTATTCCTTCTCTTTCTCCATTATATCGCTATCAGAGGTTCGCTCTTAGTCATGGGGGTCTTGACCCAATTTTTTCGATTTCCTCCTAGCCCTTGCACCTTCGATAGTCACCATTATTATATCTCCAGATCCACACCAACCATACCACAACCCAGCCAATGGACCTTTTACCGAAGCAAGGTATCAACTGCATTGTGATTCATTTACCCTTGCTAATATAAAGACTATGTTGTGTGTGCAGATGGCAATCATGCAAACAAAGAAATGGATCTAGAGGAAACACTCGGAATGGATCGGTGCTGAAGCAGTCATGCAAGGAACGAGATTGATGACGTGCTTATGGATAGACAACGAAAGGCGCAATCTTGGCAGTGGCAGCAGCAAAATTTCTTTTTCTCTCTCTCTCTTTCTCAGTCGCCAAATAAGGCCTAATGTCAAATGTACATAGTGTTCACTCTTGTTGTCATGAACACTAATTTTGTCACGCTTTGTAATGATGATCTGTTCACATGTTGTCCCATTCACCATTAGTTCCATTCAAGTCAATAATCCCATACCTTCCTAATATTTTTGTAAGGAACTCAAGGACGAGTTTTTATTCAGTCATGGGGGTATGATGGGACGCGATATTGCATAGGCCGCAATATCACGTACGCAATGTATCATACGCGATATCGCGTCTTCACCTACGATATCGCGTACACGATATCGCAACGCGCTGCCAAATCTATAAATAAGAGGTGGCTCTCCCTTGTTTCTCCATCTAGATCTAGACCTTAGCCAAACTCTTGCAGTTTTTCCATTCCAAAGTTAGAGTAATTTCCATGTGCCCACAATAGGAGTCCCAAAGTGAACGGATCTTTATTTGAGCAAATATTGTACCTGAGCACAAGTTTGTGTATGGAAATAAAGACGAACTTTTTGGATAAACCTTGCAGTGCATGGACTAAGCTAATTAGGACTTTAATTATTGTTAATTGTTTAAATGCTTTATTAGTTAATTAATCTCTCTCAACCCTCAACACTCTTAGTTAAGTGCATTCAGTATGACCGCTTCGAGCACGTGCGATACGCTTGGTAATCCTAGTAACGAATAGCGGTTGGTAATCCCAGAAGGTTGCATTGGTTCAGGGTGTGAACGGCAAGTGGGAACGGATACTGATGCTAGGCATTAGAACTTAGTTAATTAAAGTTAGTCACTTAGTCTCTTCACCCTTTCCCTCATTAGCATAGGCGATAAAAGATAAAAGACATAAACATCACATACCTCAAACTTACTTAACCATACAACCGTGAAAAATACAAGTAAGTTTGGGAAGACAATGAACGATTAACCTTAAGTGTTCCATAAGGCGTGTAGGCACTTAGTCTGCAGAGTTCGACCGAATCGCGCATGTAACGCTCATATTCATATGGTTGAGTGTAGGGGTACCTCGCCACTCATCAGGATTCTTTCAAATTTTAGAGGTAAATACTTTATTATCTTTAGCTATGAAAAATTTCTTCTTTAATAGAGTATAGTGAATAAGAGGCATAGGTTTTTACCATACTTGAAAGGTAAATGGAGAAACAATGGATGGAAATTTGGCTACATCGACATTAATAATTTTTGAAATAACTTGTTAGTGATATTTTTGAACTACCTTATATTTGGGGGGTGTTGGAACCTGAAATAATTGAAGCATAAGTACACCCCAAGATATATAGTCTACATAGAACTTTATAGGGGGATGTTGGAACATGAAATAAGTGAAACATAGTACACCCAAGATTTATAGAAGTCCATAACTCATTGCTACCTAATAGAATCAAACTTGGGGTTACCAAGTCAAGACCCGTACCACTAGGCAAATAGCTCATTGTTCTATACAGAACTTTATAACTTGGCATTGCCCACCAAAATCAAACCCATGAGTTACAGTTTCTAAATCAAAACTTATCACTAGGCTAACACCTCATTGTCAACTACCTTATTCTCAAGAATGAATTGACAATTTAAAGGGGCCATTATTTGGAGTGATGGCAAGGTACTTGTTTTTCAAGTCATAAGACTTGCATCTGAGCTTGGGCACAACCACCTGAAAAGATCAAACATTATTAGGCTTATGCTCATCCATCAACCCTTCTAAGTCTACATCTTAGTGAAATGAGTATTAAACATCAAGCATCAAGGTCAAAGAATAAACATAAAGGAACCATCACTTGGAGTGATGATAAGATTCTTCTTTCTTAAGTCATAAGATTTGGATTGAAACCTGAGAACAGCCATTCAAAAAACTAAAATAAACCTTGTTTGTTATGCAAACTAGAGGTGTTAGCCTAATGGTATGGGTCTTGGCCTCGTAACCTAGATCATAAGTTTGATTATGCTAGGTAACATTGAGTTATAAACTTCTATAAATTTTACAATGTACTTACGTTTCACTTATTTCAGGTTCCAATACCCAAAAAAATAAAAATAAAGATTACGGGCCATCAACACTCAAACCAATTTTAGTTTCAATACCCAAAAAAATAAAAATAAAGATTACGGGCCATCAACACTCAAACCAATTCCAGTGAGACGAGAAAGACAACAAAACCAAACAGAACCAAACAGAGTCCAAAACAAAAATTATTCAAATCTAAGGCGGAAAAGACAAATTCACGAGTTGAACTCCTCCGTCCATCCATTTCATGGAGAATTATAAATAAAACGGGATACCTGCGACAAATTTACGAGGGAAATTACGCTGCCGTACTAATCTCAGCTTCATTTGTTAACAACTCAGATGCACAGAAATGACAAAACGAATACGTGACAAAAAAACATATTAAATTTATCCTACAAACTTTTCGGTCAGGTGGGGGTCTAATATTTGTTCTCTCCTAAGTTCATCATCTTCCTCCGCATTTATAAATGGGAATCCTTAGCGTCACCTCGTTCACTGTATTTATAAATGGCAATTCGAAGCGTCACTTGTTCCAAATCTCTGTAATTCTGTAAATGTTCTCGTCCCTCGTCCATCCGTCTATGGTGGTGTCTCGTTTACCGCTGGAATCTCATCTCTTGAATGGCGATCATGCAATGTCAATCTCCCATCGCTATATTGGAGCTCATCTTAAAACAGGACAAGCCATGGCAAATGCCGTCCAGCATTTTTCTGGACGCTTTTGTCGCCTTTTAAGCAGTTTCTGCGTGCTGCTGCTGCTGCTCTTGTACGGTTGCTTCTGCGTAAGCTACATCGTTGCTTTTGCTGACAGATTCAGTTTTACAGATTTGCTGCAGAAGCAAGAACAGCAACAGACATACATTTTACCGTTGCCTTGGCCTCTTCTGCTGTTATTGCAGAAGCAAGAACAGCAACAGACATACGTGTCTGAGTCGCAGATTCTCCTTGCGGCTCGTTTTGGTTTTGGATTCTTTAAGATTCATGTTTCGGCCGGCAACTCTGCTTTGTTTACTGTATTGCTTTCCTATCGGTGATTTCTTTACGGCTTTCAAGGTTGGATCGAATCCTTTAGACAGCAGCAGGTAGATGCTTATGCTTATGCTGATGCTCTATTGTTTTTCTGGAGTATTGCGCATCCTTTTTCTTGAGCTGGTTAAACAATTTGTTATTGCATTTCTTTAAAGCTTTCTACTTACCAGTGGTGGAATACTATGTTGCTTTGTTTGTTTGCTTATTCTTTTATACTATGTTCGGTGACATTTTTATTAAGTTATTGCGGTTTGATCGATAGCCTTTTATGTTTTTGGAAAATATTTTAAGGTTTTGATGTCGTTTTTTATTTTCGGGCTAGTTTCCGCTCGCACGCGGCTTTGTCGCAACAAGAGCGGTAATATCGGATATTTTTTAACTGTTCAGGCCGGTTCAGTTCACGAATTATGTAGCATGTGTCTATAGCCTATAACGTTCAGTATTTACCTTGTTTGTTTGATTCTTTTTATTTATGTGAGTTTCAACACTGTTGAAACCGTTTTCGTTTGCAAGAAAATCTTAGTTCAAGTTGTCTTGAATGTATTTTCTTGTATACAGTTCATGGCATGATATTGGAGAAGCTTTGATCATTTCGTGTAGAATTGCTAACTTGAAGAAGTTTTATGCTTCAGAACCTGTTAGCAGGGGCTCCCAAAATCCATCACTGCATATCGTCTTCTACTATATTATAGGTTTGAGATTTTTAGCTTGAATAGCTTGGAATTCCTACATTCAAAATAGCAAAATGGCGGCCACTCCTCCTACTCCTGCAAAGTCAGAGGACATAGGTCATCCGCCTAAGGAACAGCTTGAGTGCGTGGAATACTGCCTAAACTCTAGTCCGTCATGGGGTAAATCTTTTTTGTTTTATTTCAGTGAAACTTTGTTTTTAAAATGACTTTTGTTCTGCTCAGCATTGCAATTCTAAGTATTGATTCTGGGATTGTCTTTAAATATTGCTATCTTACATTTGTATTTCCTGCAGGCGAATCGATAATGTTGGCATTTCAACATTTTATTTTGACGATGGGAACTGTTGTCACGATCCCCACTTTTCTGGTGCCGGCAATGGGCGGTGATAATGTTAGTGTTTTCCAATATTGTGCTTCTATTCACCGCATGGTCTCCTTCTAAAATTATTTCTTTTATGTTTTTACAGAGAGATAAGGCATGGGTGATACAGACTGTACTGTTAGTCACTGGTATTAATACATTTTTACAGACATTATTGGGAACAAGGCTATCCACAGTAATGGGTGGTTCTAATTCATTTATCCTAGCTATCATGTACATAATTAATGATCCAAGCATCCAAAGGATTCCAGATGATCATGAGGTATTTTATCCTAGAATATAGAATTTGTGGATACAACACACAAAAACATCATTCTTCTAATTTAGGTTCCATGTTACAGAGATTTCTTTATGGTATGAGAGCCATTCAAGGAGCTCTGATGACTTCATCAGCGGTACAAATAATTTTAGGGTGTAGCCAAGCGTGGGGCATGTTCTCAAGGTGCGTAAATCAAGGAAACTTTTTATTACTATTATTATTGGTTTGGTATGCTAACCTATACCAAGAGGCTTTTCCCAGGTTTTTCAGTCCTCTTGGAATCATTCCAGTTATAGCTGTATTGGGTTTTGGATTATTTCAGCAGGGTTTTCCAGCAGTAAGATGTTTTAATATACAAAGAATGTTTTGTGGATTGTTACTGAAGTTCATGGAGTTCTTTCAAGATTGATGGCATCTGTGCTTAACTATCGAAGAATATACAGCAAATAAGTTAAATGTTTGATTTGTTTTAGGTGGGAAAATGTATGGAAATTGGACTTCCAATGCTCATTCTATTTATTGTAGTTTCGCTGGTATGTTCAGTTACTGGTTACTATACTCTGTTTGAAACCACCAACATTATGATCTCCCTGCCAATCAAAAATCCCTTGTTAGATTAACCATTCTCCTTTGTGCAGTATTTGAAGCACGTGTATGCCAGGAATTTGCCCATATTCGAACGCTTCCCTGTTCTTTTTTCTGTCCCTATAATTTGGGGCTATGCTACGTTGCTGACTGTCTTTAAAGCATACAACCATGTGCCTGAGCTTACTAAGATTCATTGTCGAATTGACACAGCTCATATTGTGTCAGAAAGTCCATGGTGAGCTCGTGGATATTTCTAGCAGGATTTCTTTAGTAGTTTTTTAATACCCAAATTATTCAAACTGTTGTAATTTGCCGACCTCCAATGTTCTCTCCTTGAAGGTCTGGGGCTTACAGATTTAGCAGCTAATGTTGTTACCTATTTGCAGGTTCAGATTTCCGTATCCTCTGCAATGGGGAAGGCCGTCATGGAATGTAGGTCACTGTATTGCCATGATGGCATCGGCTTTAGTCTCTCTTGTAGAGGTAAAACATTCTTTCGCTCCTGATTTTGCCAAATTCTTGTGTATTTTAGCTTTTTGGATATCATGGAAAATCATTCCAGTTTTCTTAGACTTGAGATAATCATACAATTATTGACAAATCAATTTACTTTAATACATTTACAGTCAACTGGTGGGTACTTTGCTGCTGCTAGAGTAGCTGCTGCTACGACACCTCCTGCAGGAGTACTTAGTAGAGGCATTGGTGTTCAGGTAACATAGAGACAACCCGTTGGGAATCCATTTGTGTTATTGTTAGATATTCATGCAGTTGTTGCATATATCTGCGTTGCAGGGAGTTGGTATACTTTTGGATGGTCTTTTTGGCACTCTCACTGGATCTACTGTTTCTATGTAAGTTAAACGTCTTCGTCCTTGTCAAAGAAGTTCTGCAGTTACTCTGAGTTATGTTCTAAAAATCCTTGGACTCTAATTTTCTCAGAGAGAACGTAGGCTTACTTGCAATCACTAGAGTGGGCAGCAGACAAGTTATACAACTATCATCAGCTTTTATGATTGCATTTTCCCTTATAGGTACTTTAAGGAAATATGTTTCTAAATGCTAGGTCTTTATTTCAATTTTTTTTATCAAGTTTCAGAAAGGCATTTTTGCTAATTTGAATTGGACAGGTAAATTTGGAGCACTCTTTGCTTCCATACCTTTACCTATTTTTGGGGCCATGTACTGTGTACTCTTTGGGATGGTTGGTAAGTATAGCGCTGTTAAATTTTTCTTCACGGCATCTGCCTTTGCATCCCTTTGTTTTGAGTGTTTTCTACATTTTGGTTACTAGGCGCTGTGGGTCTCTCTTTCCAACAGTTTGTCAATATGAATTCCATGAGAAGCCTCTTTATCATTGGAGTTTCCATCTTTCTTGGCTTTTCAATTCCACAGTATTTCAATGAGTTCTATGTAGCCTCAAGGAGAGGACCTGTGCATACGCATGCAGGATGGGTAAGTTTTCAAACACGTTATGTTTGATGTATCGTTAGCAAGAAAAGGAATGTATACATCTGATATGATGATTTTTGTGTTGCAGTTTAATGTCTTTCTCAACACAATATTTTCATCTCCTCCAGCAGTAGCTTTTATGGTTTCTGTATTCCTAGATAACACATTTGATGTGGCAGCTGCAAGAAAAGATAGGGGCATGCCTTGGTGGGCCATGTCCAGGACCCTCGAAGGGAATAACAGGGCCGAAGAATTCTATTCCTTACCATTCAATTTTACCAGATTTATTTCACATTCTGTTTGATTTCGGAAACCCAACTGCATCGCCGATTGCTCTAGCATCTTCATAAGCTTTTGTAGAGTGAAGTGCTTATAGCGATAGCCTATATCTTTTAACGCATTCTTAATGCCATTTTAAGATGGAGATTATTCTTTTGTAGGCCATTCTTTTTTGCCGGTCATAATTTGTATCAGTTTCTTGTCTGGCATAAGGATCTTCGCAATAATATCAATGTTACTGATATAACAAACCCCACTCCACTGGTTGGTTGGAGAAACTTTTGACATTTTTATCGCTGTAAAATATTTAAATTGGTTTTTGGTACGTGTTCTGTTTTACATTTTCTTTGAATTCGCTCCTTTTTGGGCATACCGAATTTGTAACTATTGATCAACTATTTGTGCACAGAAGCTTCTTAAATGGTACATATCATGAACAGTTAAAAACATTAACATGTTACTAACAGGGTACTTGCATCTTTCTGCAACACATCATCGTTTTCTTTGTACTGTACAACAAATATTTGTTAAGGGAGCGAAATAGGTCTCTCAGGAGAAGATTTCATAGTGATTTATCGTTCAAGCTATCTATCACGGATAGGTGGCAGTGACACTATCATGCACCGTATAAAGTTACATTCTGGACGATTTGCTTCCAACGGCTTAATTCTGCTTGCCAATTCAAATTTGTTATCTTAGGTTTGCCATAAAAAGGTCCCTGCTCTAACGTCAACATCTTGCCCAGTAGCCGACCCTGCACCTTATTTGGTCAAAATCATGGTCTTGAATTTCTCCACTGAAAAGCAGAAATTATTCAAAGCATCGCATAGGTCTACCTTAATGATTCGAATGTTACCATAAATTGCCCCTATGCATCTGGGCCCGTATCTCAGGCTGCATCCAGTAATAATCTTCGTTGTCAGTATAATTCGGATTTTCGGAATCGATCCCTGTTTCAAAGGACAGAGCCAGTACAGAGTAGCAGAGGAAGGCTCAGAAACAGCAGTGTCTTGGGAAAGCATGATGGAAAAGACTTGTTTTAATATTAATACAGAGTCTCAATTTTACGGCAAAAACAGCAGGGAGAGGGGTAAAAGGAGGCAGGCGACAGATTCTCTCACAGCTGCACAGTATGCCACAATATGGTTCACAGTTTATCACAGCGCATTCTCTTTTCCTCAAATTGCGAACTGTGGGTCTCTGTAGGTTTTCAGTTATAGGCTTGATGGCTCTGGTGCAGGTTTTGAATTTTGTCATGGTCGATAAATGGGGGTTTCGGTGGGATTTACCTTTGCTTTTATGGAACCCGAGAGTTGCTTTTTGTGGGTTTTTGTTTACTTTTATGGGTTGTTGATGGAATATAATCCGTCCCTGTGGTGTGCGTGTGGGAACAAACAACCGACTGACAGCTGCGTTTGCCTTCACCGTCCTGCATACTCTTTTTGGCCTACCCTGCACCTTTTCTTCCTCTTTTTGCTACTGCTTCCGCCATTAAAGATAAGATTTTGCACAATTCTTCTTCCCGGGGGAAAAAAATTGATGCAACGTATATTGAATTGTTGCATCGGAGCCGTATTACTACCTGATTCTGCTTTTTCTTTACTCAGCTCGGCTGTCTAATAACACCTGATCACTTTTTCCTCCTTGGCTTATTATAATTCCGAGGTCTGCTGCAGTGCATTCTTCACTCTAATGATGATAGCATTGGGTTCTATTTTTTCTCATGAATTTGACAGCGATATATCGTACTTGCAATTTTCCTCTGTATCATCTCTGCTGTCTGATCCGTTACTTGCGGTGTAAGGCTTGAGTATCTTTCCTGCCTGCTTCCCTCCCTCCGTCCCTCACCCTTGCTTTCTTGCTAAAGGATTCTTCTTTGTTGGCTGCCCTCAAATTTAAGGATCTGACCAGAGTAAAGGCTCGTGTCAGAGCTGAGCAAAGCAGAGCTGCTGGTTTTGTTGCAGATTTGTGGGTTTTCTCCGAAATCTTTGTTTTGGGTGTTTGAGATCCGATTTTAGCATCCTGGGTCGGCGGCATTACAGTAGATATCAAGAAGAAGAGTGGTGTTTATGCCTTTGAAGGTTTCAGAGAGGGAGATTCATCTACATTGAAACTTGACACAAAGGAAGACACGGGGAAGTGGCTTTATTCTTAACAACATGGCTGCACCCCCAGACCCTAGGAGCCATCAGCCCATGGAGCAACTCCAGTGTTTTGAATTCTGTATTGACTCAAATCCATCGTGGTGTAAGTTCAAGGAATTAGTATGTCTGTATGATGACATTAGTACTGAGTATTTCTTAATTCATTAGTTCTCAGATGATTTGCATTCTAAAACGGGGACAAATAAGAAATGCATTTGTACTTTTATTGGATCTCTGTATATCCCATGGCCAGGATCGTGTAATTTTTAAAACACTAATTTATGGGCAACTTTGTTGGAATGGACCGTTAAAGAGCATTTGGTTTATTTTTCTCATCGGGCATTCTGTTGTTGGTATCGATCCATTTGTAATCTGGTTGTTCTATTTTCTGTCAAATACTGAAACGGTCTTATGTTTTCTTATAAATATTTTGCTGCAGTTGAGGCTACTGTCTTGGCTTTTCAACATTATATTCTGATGTTAGGGACGACTGTTATAATCCCTACGTTTCTTGTTCCAGCCATGGGAGGAGATAATGTGAGTGATTGCCTGCTAGGCTACTTGTAGACTTTAACGGCACATTATTCATCAGTTAGCTAAACCATTCTGTTATTTTCTGATCTTGCGTAACAGCATGACAAGGCTAAGGTGATACAAACATTATTGTTTGTCACTGGAATCAACACCCTTTTACAGACATTGTTTGGAACGAGATTACCAGCTGTTGTGGGTGCTTCCTTTGCATTTGTGATCCCTATTACGTCTATCATAAATGATCCAACTTTCCATGAGATCGAAGATGACCATGAGGTATTTGCCTTGGTTCTAGACTTTGCCACATAGCTGTCTGTCTTGTGTTTTAAAACAATGTTAATGAATTACATGTCATTGTATTTTCAATGTTTACCAAATAGACCATGCTGTAATTTTGCAGAGATTTATTGGCACAATGAAAGCTATTCAAGGAGCATTGATAGCTTCTTCTAGTTTGCAAATTATCCTTGGTTACAGTCAACTGTGGGGCATCTTTTCTCGGTAATTATCCATTCGCTCTCCTTATTCACCTTCTTTGTAGATGCTATATACACACAAACATTTATTATAGGGGGCATCATTTAAAATAATGGTAAGGTACTAGTTTTTAAAGTGGGGAAGGTGTGGGTTTTAGCTTGGTGCACCTACTAGCCTTCTTGGGACCACTTGGGGGATGAGCGTTGTGCCTTCAGACGAAGACCCTTTTCTACATAATAAACATTTATTCTATTATCAACATGAGCAGACATGAGTGTCAAATAGCCAATCCCAATGCTTATATATTAATTTATTGTAATTTTGTTGAATACAATGTCTTGGGGTAGATCTTATTTGACCTATTGAATTTGAATCACAGATTTTTCAGTCCACTGGGAATGACTCCGGTGGTTGCTCTGGTTGGATACGGGTTGTTTGGACGCGGTTTTCCAGCGGTACGATTCCCTGTCTATACCATGTTTTTTTTCCCTCGTGAAAAAAATGCCTGTCAAAGCACTTCATTGTTTCTCTCTCTCTGTCTCTCTCTTTTTTGTCCTGTCCATAATTTGGATATCACAGTGAAAGGTTGGTTATGCTTCAGGTTGGCAAGTGTGTGGAAATTGGTTTACCTACTTTTCTTGTATTTGTAGCATTTTGTCAGGTATTTTCAATTGTTTTGTAATATGATTTTAGTATTTTACTTATTCATATTTAAATTCGTTTCCATGGACGACTGCATTCTGAAGAGTCTGATCTTGTTGTGCAGTATTTGAAGCATATACGCATCAAATCAAAACCTATTTTCGAGCGTTTTCCCGTGCTTATTTCTGTTGCACTTTTGTGGGCTTACTCTCATCTGCTTACTGCAAGTGGAGCTTATAAGCATGTTTCTTTACGGACAAAGGAACACTGTCGTACCGATAGAGCTCATCTCATATCATCTGCTCCCTGGTATGCGAAACTGCATAAATATGAATACCATAGTTTTTTTTTTTCTTTTTTTCTTTATATTTACTACTACTTGGTTAGACAAAAATATATCATTAAAAAAAACAAGTTTTGATAAAATTTATATTGAAAGGGCAACAGGCCATGCGCTTCTAATTTCCATAGCCAAATTGCCAATTCACTGAGTCACTGCAGAAATTTTCAAATAACAATTTAACACTTTTATATTTGCCAGGATCAAAGTTCCCTATCCATTTCAATGGGGTGCTCCAACATTTAGTGCAGGTCATGCATTTGGAATGATGGCTGCTGTTTTTGTCTCACTTGTTGAGGTAAATTTTTGTATGCTATTTGGAATTTGATGTTTTCCACTCATGGTGATCAGAATGGAGTTCTTTAAGCTTACATTTAGGTAATTTCTGTGTTTTGTATAGTCAAATGGAGCATACATGGCTGCGTCTAGACTTGCTAGTGCAACTCCTCCACCTGCCTATGTTCTTAGTCGGGGTATTGGCTGGCAGGTAGGTTCATTTGCTAACTGGTTTTTGCTATATGTTGGCCAAATAATTGCTCGGTATTTTAAAGAACATCTAAACAGCCAGATCATAACTAAGAGTAAATTTTCAAAATCATTATGTTGAAAACGAGATATTTTGTTTAGTAATGGAGTTCTTCTTTGAATTTGTATGAAAGTGAAAGGGGCATGTGCTAGTGTTGTGTGTAAATTTGCATTCTTGTGGCCAAGGCTTGAAATTTTCTGTGAAATTAATTTTGACATATACCAGGGAATTGGCATACTTCTAGATGGACTTTTTGGTACTGTCACTGGATCAACTGTTTCTGTGTGAGTAAAAATTTGTACCCTGTAAATGATTGAACTTCATTTAAGGATTTTCTTTAATTTTTCTTTTTATCTAATCTGTGCGCATATATTGTTTATTTGTTTCAGTGAAAATGTAGGTCTTCTTGGAGTTACTAGAGTAGGTAGTCGACGTGTTATTCAAATATCAGCGGGATTTATGATATTCTTTTCCATATTAGGTACAGTGCTTTTCTTTGATATCTCCTTCTCAATAGTCTCTTGCGTTTCTTCCATGTTTAACATAATGCCGGGAATTCACCATGTTTTCAGGAAAGTTTGGAGCTCTTTTTGCATCAATACCGTTCCCTATATTTGCAGGATTCTACTGTGTTCTTTTTGGTATAGTTGGTGAGCACATCAACCCTTGATGTAATTGTAACCTAGACAATGTGAATTCTAATCATTACTTCGTTTCTGACCTTACCCTCAATTTCTCAGGTGCTGTTGGACTGTCATTCAACCAATTCACAAATATGAACTCAATGCGGAATTTGTTTATTACCGGTGTTTCCTTATTTCTTGGGCTTTCAATTCCTCAATATTTTAATGAATTCTATGATACTTCTAAGAGGGGTCCCGTCCATACACATGCAGGATGGGTAAGTTCCAAAGACAGACTATATTGCTTATCTTACTTTATCTCCTTGCTAACATTTCACCTTATTATATACTTACTTTTCGTTGGTAATTATGTTCTCTCTGCAGTTCAATGATATTCTCAACTCTATTTTCTCCTCACCTCCAACAGTTGCTCTAATCATCGCAGTGTTTTTAGATAACACTTTAGAGGTTGCAGAATCCAAGAAGGATAGGGGGATGCCATGGTGGGTTAAATTCAGGACATTCAGAGGAGATAGTAGAAATGAGGAGTTCTACACTCTTCCTTTTAACCTCAACAGATTTTTCCCACCGTCATGAGTTCAAAATGCAAGAACTTGTTGATGTTCGCATGAACAGAGGAAGAGGTGTTCCCTTAAAAAATGGCCCATTTATCCTGTGATCTATCTGGATTAAACAACCAGAATGAATACGAAGTTGATGAGACTAATTGATTCTTGAATGGATAGAAATTCTTTTTCCCAAATTTTTTAATTTGTGATTTTCTACTCCAAGCCTTGAAATTGAAATGCATGTCCTTAAGGGAAATGACTCTTCGTTCCCTTTCATTGGCCATTTGGCACACAACAAATATTGCTTGTGTATGAGGCAATCGTTTCTGTAATAACCTTTTTTTTCCTTTTTAATCAAAATATTATTATCATTTTCCAAAATGTCTTAAGATATATCAGAGTAGTTTCTGTTTCCAGGGGGTTTTGGATTTTGAGGTGAGCATTAAAATTACTTTAACATTAACGTGAAGGTTAATTCCATATTAAACTTACAAATGTCATTTCTTTTCCCTTTAACGTTGACTACACTATTAGTGTTTCAAAGAGATTGGACTCTCAGTGCCTATTATACGTCAATGTGGAAAGAGAATGAAAAATATAAAATATAATTTGATTACCTAGGTTATTGAATCTTTTAGGAACAAGATGTGTATCTTTGAAATTAAAAAAGTAAATTGTTTGTGAAAGATAAATGAAAGAAATACTGATAATGTCTCTTGTTTTATCTCTTAAAACCCTGAGATAATTCTGTCCGTTGCACTTCAAATCTTACTTTCACTACAAAAAGTTCCAAGTGTCTAAGAGTTGTTATATGCAAATTTTATTGCTTGTAACTCTATGTTTGATAATCAAATAGAATGTTACTAAGAATTAAAACTTTATCTATTTGTGATTGTATCATGTCTACTTTAACTATTCTATTTGCAATTTCATGACATCAGCTTTAACTGTTTTCTCCATGACTTCCAAATCTTAATAGCTCGTTTGAAACAACTTCCTTAAATTTTATAGATATTTATTTAAAAACTGCTTGACCTCTAATAGGCAATGTGAAAGTATTGAGTGCTTGTAAGCATTCAAATTAATTTTGTAAAATCTCATGGCAAATAATTTGAATGCAATAAATGTGTGATTTGCATTGTCATAAATATTTGTAATAGATTTGATGAGCATATCCATCAATCATTGCATTCTAAGAAATAGCAGCAGGTATGTACTGTTATAAAAATCTTCCAAGAACTTGCATTGAAAGTATTGAGTGCTTGTAGCTACTGTATTGCATTCAAATTAATTTTGTAAAATTTCATGGTAAATAATTTTGATACAAAAATTTGTGATTTGCATTGTCATAAATATTTGTAATAGATTTGAAGAGCATATCCATCAATGCATTACATGAAATAGCAGTAGGTGTATACTGTTATACAAAATCTTCCTTGAAAAGGTCAATCCTGCCACACTTAAAATAAAATGTAAGCATCGGCAACAAACTGAAATGCTAAGTCAGCACAAACAGAAAGCACTGGTAAATTTATATTCCTAAAAACATCTTCATTATGCTCATTCTTAGCATTGGTAAATTTGTACTCCTAAAAGCACCTTCATTCTACGCAATCAATAGAATTCTAATTCCAAAACTAAAACTGAATTTTTACTCAAATTCACTGAGATCCTCTTGGATTGTTCAGATAGAGCAGTTTCAGAATTCCTTTTGTTATGAAAATGCATGTTTTAAAAACATATAAATGAAAACTTTGCCTACTTTCTCAAAAACAAGTAACCATGTTGGGGACATTAGCCAAACATTACATTCCGTGTGATTGTCACTTTGGGCCATTTTGTTGAATGTATTTAGGGCTTCTTGAAGTTTTCCACGTTCAATTAGCCAGTAATCTAGTGCATTTGGGTTGGCCATTTTATCTATATGCTTCCTTCCATCTTCTATTATTTCTGACTGAACAAATCCAGTAATCGTGGTGCTCTAAGACCTTGCATCCTCCATGGGCATAGTTTGGAAAAGATGGTAAACCTCCTCTATCGTATTGATATAACCCATTGAACAATTCTGTTAGCAAGACCATTAGTCCTGCAACTGTAAAAGTAAATCACAACACCAACGATGGGATTCCATGAAACAATGCTTTTCTCTAGCATTTTGTCACACAATGGTAAGCCTCTGCATTTTGAGCAAATAGCGTATTAGAAATTTTTTTAATATAACTGAAATTTTATAAAAGAAGAAAAAAAAAGCTGCTCAATTAATTCAGACAACATTCAATGTCAAGGAAGAATTAAAAGTTGTACCAGATGTTTTGAATTATACTATATTCATTACCAATTGCAATGGATTTCTCAAGAATTAGAGAAAGAATAAATTTTTTGGGATAGTGATCATGATTATTTTAAAAATTAAATAATATTATTTTTTAAATTTAAAAACAAGAAAAAGTTTAAAAGACCAACAAAACTACATTTTCATGGTATTCACTAGCAATGACTAGCAATGAGTCGTTTTTAATGTTACTTAAAGAAATGGAAAAAAAATACAAGAGTGAGCAAAGGGAAAACTGATAAATCTTAACTAAGGATTAATGTAAGTAGATCTCCATCCTATAAACTTGTGTGAGCATATTACTTTAGGACCACTAGATTGTGCTAAAAATTTATTCCAAAATCATCACATGGTTCCTACTTCACATGGAACAAAAAGATAGATGACCGGATCACTGGTTCAATTCCAAAATGCTATATTGAGACACATGCTACACATTCAAGGATTATCACATTCAGAGACTATTGCATCAAGTAGATGATCGACATAGAAAAGTATCATCAATTGGCCTACGTTAATGAGTTACCCATGAAATAAAGGCACCATGATGACGATCCAAGGGTAACGCCAGAAGTTCCAGTCATACAAAATGAAATACATTAAACATAGCTGCGATATTCACTCTATGAGCCAGCCATCCCAGTAGTTCCAATCAGAGTAACCAGCCATGGACAATCACAATAGCAGGGCTAAAAAAACGTCTAAGATTTTCTTTTCTAGAGATAACTACGAAATTTTATAGATGATACAGACCTTCCACCATTCTGTGTCAAGCCTGCTACCTTGCATCTTTTAATATATCATGGATCGGCCTAGCTCTGTTTCCACCTTCTTTCTTAGGTATGCTTCATCTAAACCAAAAGCATTCAAGTAATTTGAATAACGTTTGTATGCTGCTTCAAGCTCCTCAGGCAAGGGCCTTACATTTTGCACAAAATTATATAAGCGTTAGTCATAGAGGACAATCGTCCAATCAAAATTTAGTTGGCCAAAAAATACAAGTATTTTGTCAACTCTCCACAAAACTCTTAGCTAAAATAAGCATTACCATAAAATAGTTAATCGTTATGAAGATAAAATTATTCTACAATGGCTTAGGAGGACTCTCTTGGATGGAGCTGATATATAAACTTATTTTACCATGACTTAGAAGGACTCTCTTGAATGGGGCTGGTAATTGGTCTCTTAGCCAGAATAATCAACCAGAAACATGCATGTTTGCTCAGCTTATAACTACTCTAGTTAAATTGTAAAGATATGAAATGAATAATATGTTAATTTCAATTAGAAAAAGAGTAAAGAGATCACTACAGGATACCATAATTCCAGAGACTTTGATGGCTCCAAGTCAGCTATTTAGCAGCTTTATACAAGAGTTTATTAAGAATTTACAGTAGCTTCTAAAACAAGAAGAAAATGGCCAGTGTCATTCTAAGTTGTCTAGTAACTACAGCATATACTTGTAAACTTACAAACCTTTAAACTGCTCCAAGGAATCAATAATCCTCCCACACTGACAAGAACTTGAATTTTTAATTTTGGCTATCAGCAATATTTTTTGATTGTGTAGATTGTTTATATTTGAGTGTGGGCTTGAGATTATAAAAATCACTCAGGAGGGCCAGCTGTGGGCATCCATCAGGGCTGGTGCAAATCCTGCCATTAATACCAAAGACTGGGTACTGAAATTAAAAATCTTGTAAGTTTTCCATGCATCTGAATCCTGATTGCCACATCATTAACCAATATTTGAAAGGCAGAAATGATTAGGCAAAGAATTCCAGAATATTATGCTTAGAGTAAGCACTCATGTAGGGACCACCACTTGGAGTAATGGTACGGTGCTTGTTTTTCAAGTTGTAAGACCTGAGCCTAAGTGGAGCCACTCAAAAAATGTTAGGCTTTTGCTCATCCACTGCCCTCTCAGGACACTATATTGGTGGCATGAGCATTGAGCCTCTGGGTGATGATCCTTTATAGTAAGCTCTCATGTATTGACCAATTACCAAAAACTATTTTACCAAATTAGAATAATATGTTATGATCCACTCTTGAGACTGCAGTTTTGGCCATTTCCTAAATGTGACATGCCAGTTTAAACCTGTAGATGAAAGAAATGTGACAAAATTTGTAACATATGTGACTACTTTAAGTAGGAACATGCTTTTCTCCCTCGACTTATCTGCCAAACTTCGTAGACCCTGCTTGGTGGGATGAGCATTAAGGTGCTAGGTGATGATCCATTTACATCCAATGGTAAATACCATTCATGGCCAGCCAAAAATGTGAGGCAACAATATTTGGCAAACCATAACAGTTATTCAATGAATGCAAAACTTCAAATATCTGAAAAACAACAAACATAACTTTGGTATGTGCAAAACCTACACAGAAGCCAACATATTAACACCAAAAGCATCAATCTGCTAAACAAAAGGGGAACACCTTCTATATGCACACCTATGTTAAGTTAAATTTTATCTACGGTACGCTGCTTTTTTAATCTAACAGCACTTGCTATGGCTATGCATTTTCATGTCATGCATCTCCTATGCATTTTGATATCTTACTTACTAATGAACATATCCAGTTAACAGAAAACATTAGTTTATAATTTATAGACACACCGAAAACTCAAAAGAGGTTTAACTGAACATTTGACATGACCAGAAGGGATAGTTAACACAACTCAAATCATCTTGGTACACCGAAATTCTTTTATATAACAAAAAACCAAGGTCCAGTGTTAAAAATATCAAAAGTAAACTTGTGTGCTCAGCCAAGAATCAGCAAGCCCAAATATGCTGCAAAGAAAAGCTTACCTTCATGTTATCCAAGTGCAACTTTTAATAAAAACTTACATAAATGAATTTGCCAACTACCTCAAACAGATTCTTGCACACAAATTGGGCAACACTAAGAATGATGATAGCAATGCACTTGAACAGGAATCACTCACAATGGATATCATTTAAATTCTCTTGATCACAAAAAGTTATGATTTTGTAATGGAAAATATTCAGGTGGACTAGATGTTCCTATTTTCAGCATTTAGAATTTGACAATTATCTTTGAAAATGTGAATTCTAATTGTCCAAAACAAAGGTAGCAGTGGAATATTCCCCCTTTTCAGGTGCTTTCTGTTGTGTAACACTGCAGAAAAAATAGTGTTCATCGTCAATAATATATTGGGTACAAAGCCAACATGTATGCTGTTACTCAACAAGCAAAAAGCCATCTTCCTGTTTTAATTACAAAGGAATAAGACAACATTCTCAATGTATGGATGTGAAATCATTTCAACTGTTAGAAATTCAGAGGAAAGTTTAGCTAAATATCTTTCTACTAGAGACCGTTATTTGGAGTGATGGTAAAGTCCAGAAAAGAGGTTAGGTTTCGCTTATCCATTGACCCTTCTAGAACCCTGCTTAGTAGGATGTGCATTGAGACTCTAGGTGATTATGCTTAATTATCCTTCTACTATTTCAGTCCCTTAGGGTTACATTTTACGACCCATGAACTTTGACATGATATTTTAATTCATATGAATATTGTAGAATAAGCAAAGTTAGATCTGCATCCTATCGAACTGTTAAACATTTTGTCTTTTATATGGGGTTTCCTTGTGAAGAATTATCGATTTTCCTTTTTGTCCATTTGTGCTAAGCATTAATTCTGACTCCATATCTTTTTACTGTCCCTATTACATCAGATAGATAGCCTGCTAGAGTAGATCATCATGGAATCGTTCCCTACCCTTTCAGAATAGCCCATGTTGTTTGGATAAAGAGACCTTGATAATGATGGTATGTTAACTATCATGAACTTTCGCGTAAAGGCATAAAGGCACCTTGATGATATGTTAACTAGATTTTTTCCTAAAAATTGCATGATGCTTCATTTGGGTTAAAAAATCATATACTCGTGGCAAAGGGTTTAAAACCATAACAAGAAACACAACGGTAGGCAAACTAAACGAATTTAATAGATACTACTAAAAACAGTAACACGAACTAACGGTTTTAAGGTATTCAAATGTCGTGAAGCTTGGAATTTGGGTAAAAATCAAACAAATGCTGTATCATGTCAAAAGAATAACAATTTTTAAAAATATGGCATCTACCTGTGATGTTTCCTATGCTCGAAGGAATCTGTTTAACAACATCCGCATTAGCATGTGGCTATGAAACAATTGGTACTAAATAATAATTATTTTTTAAAAATTCTTCTTAACAAAGAAAACCACCAAGTGCTTCTCTTACCAATCCTTCAGCAAAATTCTGTCCGAAAATCGTTTCCAGGAGTTCTCAGCATTGACTGAATAAAACAGTTTACAGAATCAGATTTCCGTAACGAAACATAGACATGAGTTGATCAGACCGAAAAATATGATAATGAAATCTTTTTTAAAAAATGTTAATTTAGGAAACCTGCATGAAACGCAATCGTGATAAGCGAAAAAATGCAGGGCAGAAGATTCTACCGCCCAGTGTAAGTCGGTGTGCCCTCGTACTCACCACGGCTCTACTGCAATCGAGTCGGAATCTCTTAAAAATTTTAAAAATAAAAAGAAGAAAACAAAATCTGCTGAATACTTTTCTTTCTTTTAAGCAAACAAAAAACGAACGTTAGCGTATCCTCGCTGGCCCGCCAAACTTTAATTTTCGCATTTTTTTTAACCTGGATATAGTTCAATTGACCCTTAGGGTGTGATTGGTCTTGGAATTTGCTAGTGCTTGAATGTATTGATACGTTGACTCCTGAGATTCTTGCACTGGGCCAAATTACATCCGAAGAGGTACAATCTTTGGAAACCCAAAAATCAAACTAAAAATATGAATCTACAAATTTACTTTCACAAAGCCAAACAATTTTTAAAATTTAGAAAGTTGAATCTACAAATTCAAGCAATTAAACGTGCTTAAGGATTTGATTATGGTAATTCTCCACCTAATTTGAATGTGTAATTTTATTGTACCCTTCCTTCCCATGCCCTATACCTAATTAGAATATTCTCTCCCTATAGCCACCATCTAAGAATAAACTTGGAACACCCATAGATGTAGAACAATGATCAAAATACTCATTTCTCATCAATTATATCTTAGCTCTAAGAGAAACTCTGAGATCAGATCTCCCAAATGGTTTTATGTGAGTCAAGGTTCCACATTCATCATTTTCCATGCTTTGCCCTTGTAACATTACAAACATAGGAAGC
Organism: Gnetum montanum; assembly: GCA_015680685.1. NCBI lineage: Eukaryota > Viridiplantae > Streptophyta > Gnetopsida > Gnetales > Gnetaceae > Gnetum > Gnetum montanum. The sequence goes on from MNCI01002974.1 coordinate 153,642, forward strand.
AAAAAGTCTCTCCTACGGCATAGATTTGCTGGTCTAAGGTTGGCAAAGAGTTACTCCAACGTCTTGTTAATTTCCTCAGTAACTTGAGTTTTTAATGCTCAGCGTCCAAGAGACAGATATTTTTATTTATTAGATTTTTGTAATTTAAAATACTCTATGGAAAATTCTGCATGATACCATGCATTTGAGAACATAAATTCAACAATTAAACACACACAAGCCTCCTTTGATTCGTTTTATTCTTGTTCCATCCATCATATATGATCCCTCTTTAACGGTGTTCAAAGAAGAATATCATGTATATTGTTACTTCTACTGGCAGTGTTCAATGGTTGCATGTTAATATAATCGAATATCACTTTGAATTGCCTAGACAATTTCTGACTCTTGATCGATCCTTTTATGCAAGATGAAACGGAGAGCATACAATGATCCAAAAATGCTAATTGATTAGACGATGGGTATGTTGGAAACAACTAACTGAAGCGGTAGATTACAGCACTAAACTAGNCCCCGGCCAGGTCTACAGATTCCCGACAATATAAATGACAGATAAAAGAGTTTTCTGTAACCTACAAAACACTTCCGTTAACAATAGGTTCGTTTCCCTCTGCAAAACTTTCTATTTAGAAATTTGTACCCTGTAAACTTGTAATAAGATGCTCTCTTCACATATTATAAATTTACAGTCAACTGCCTATTCATCATGTATCTTTGAATCAGAATTCTTAATGGCTCACAAGCAACCACCTACACCAACACAAAACTGCTTTTCTTGCTTTCTTTCTTTCTTTCTTTCTTGCTTTTTTTTTCTATCTAATATGAAAAGATTGGGTTTTTTTATATACTCTCTTGCACTAGTTTTCATGAATAAAAATAACAGATTAGTTGTGCCATCTCTGGTGAGAAGATCTTCAAAGTTCATCGTGGGATCTTACCAGCGCTTTTAGTGCATTGTGAATCAATTAGCAGGTTCGTTTGGCCCATTACAGCCCTCCAAACTCCATAGATACACCTGTCCTCTTAAAACATAAAGCCCAATTAGTGTTTTATGAACTGCAAACACAGTGCTAAAAACTAATAAAAGTGTATTTGAGAAGAAGCAAACTGCAGCATGTTACATAATAGAAAAACTGCTGTTGCAATCTCATCATCATCCTAGCCTTATCTCAACAACACAGGGTTGGCTACATGAGTTTTTTTTCACCAAATTATCATCAATGCCCTGAATCATTGTGAACCAAGTTCTAGCAAATAGAATAGTGAATATACAAACAGCAGATTCATAGAAACATTACCTCTAACAGTAATCACATGAAAAATCTGCATGACGGTAAGAAGGTATCTGCAAGTTACTTCAGTTGAAGATGCATTCAACATATATCCATTTTGATCAAAGGTTCACTATTCTGATTCTTGGAAATCTAAAGTCATTGGTTTTCCAGATCAGATTTAAGATAATTAAGCATTGCACATCTCACGTGAAATTACCTTATCTTTGCCTTTTAGGAAATAACTAACTGACTGTGATTGAACCTTCTTGTATTCAACTTTGATTCATTTTATACATATTATCATCGCCTTGGTGCCTTTATCCCATCTGTGATGGGCTGACCATTAAGGTAGGCAAAGGATTTAATGGAGATTTACTATAGCCAGTTGTCTACCTAATGTCATAGTGCCTAACATATATTTTTAACCATACCTTGTGTCTCAGCATACTGCTTAGAATCAAATCTATGACTTGCAAACCACAAGCAGCATGCTCTAACCAAGTGAGCAATGCCTCACTGACCATTTCCTGCATATGAGATGTCATTTCTAAATCAGTTTTCAGTTTTGTATCAAAAACTGGATTAAAAATTACCAATTTTGAACAAAGATAAATGTGAAAACTAGTTCCACATTAATTGTGGAGAAGTAGAGAGATTACCCTGAATGTATAGCCACATCCCGCAAGACTATTCATTAGGGTTTCGATATGCCATCCCCAATTGTAATAATTTTTACCATGATAAACACAAAATTGTATTCCAAACGACCTTTTCACCAATAATCTCTGCATGAGCACTTACCATCTCTGAAATGATGGAAGCGGCTTGAATCTCTTACTATAATTTCCCTTTGAATGATCCCAGAAGTAAGTTTGATAAAATTATGACAGTCCATGCACACACGGAGATTCTTAATTATGCAAATAGGTGCAGCTGAATACAAATTGATGAGAGCAAAAGCTAGAGCAAGCTTTTCACTATGATAGGTGATGGACCACACCTTCTGCTCATCATCTACATCATGTTTTACAAGGTCTTTGTTAGGCATGTACCCCAGCTCTTTTATCTTAGAAATCAAGCTATTCAGTTGCAAGTAAATTTCATCTGATCGTGGATGTGAGGTATCATTTGCTAGAAATGAATGTATCTTGTTTTTTATTTCAATCCAACTGCACCCCGGCTGCTTCTTCACACTCTTCTCTCTCATCATTGCTCTAACATTCTCCACATCAGTCCATCTACCACATCTAGCATATACGTTTGATAGCATAACATAATTCGAGGTCCTTTCTGGTTCCAACTTAAAAACTTCTTTTGCAGCAAATTTTGCAAGTTCAATGTTACCATAGGTGTTGCATTTACCCAAAAGTGCACTCCACATTGTAGCATTTGGCTTGCAGGGCATATTTCTGATAAGAGCCTTGGCCTCAGAAAACTGTCCTGCACGGCCAAGTAGATCAATCATGCATGCATAATGTTCTGGTTCTGGTTCTACCCCATACTTCTTGTGCATTGAATTAAATAAAAGCCATCCTTCATCCACAAGGCCTGAATGACTGCAGGCATTCAGGACACCAACAAATGTGACAGGATCTGGAGCCTCACCCAATTCTTGCATATGTTGAAACATTCCAAGTGCTTCCTTGCCCTGACCATGATAAGCATATCCTACAATAATTGCATTCCAAGATATAACATCATGCATATACATGCTATCAAAAATCTGCCTGGAGAGATCAATCCTGCCACATTTTGAATAAAATGTAATCAAAGCATTCCCGACAACATTCTTAGATCCAAACCCACTTTTAATAATGTTGACATGAACTTGCTTCCCTTGCCCCATTGCTGCTAACTCAGCACACACAGAAAGGGCACTGATAAATGTACACTCGTCAGGTCTTATACCTTCCAGCTGCATCTTGTAATATACTCTAAAAGCATCCTCATGATGTCCATTCTGTGCATATCCTGCAATCAAAGTATTCCATGACACAAGATTCCTTTCAGGCATGCTGTGAAACAACTGCAAACAATCTTTTATCATGTTCGATTGTGCGTAACCTGCCATCATTGTGTTCCATGAAACCGCATCTTTTGAAGGCATGGAATTGAAAAACTTGCTTGCTTTGTCAATGTCACCATGTTGGACATATCCACCAAGCATTGCATTCCATGAAACAATGTCATGTCTAGGCATTTTGTTGAAAATTTCTAAAGCATCGTCAAGTTTTCCATGTTGAATATATCCTGTAATCATGGCAGTCCATGCCACCACATTTGGATTGGGCATTTTATCAATATGTTTCCTTGCATCTTCTAATCTTCCTGACTGAACTAATCCAGTAATAATTGTACTCCATGAGACTGAATCATGCTTAGGCATTATTTGGAAAAGCTGGTAAGCCTCCTCCATCATATGATTCTGAACATAACCTGATAACAGGGAAAAAGTAAGAAACCTTTAAAAGAACATACAAAATATAAATAAAATCTAACACCTGTTTGCAAAATCATCAATACTTAAATGATAACAGAAGTAATCTTAGAACTGTAGAAGTAAATCATACCAGCAATCATGGCATTCCATGAAACAATATTCTTTTCTGGCATTTTGTCAAACAATTGTCGAGCTTCTAGAATCCTTCTGTTTTGTGCAAATCCAGTTACCATTGTTGCCCATGATACGGTGCTTTTAAAAGGCATTTTCTCAAATAGTTGATATGCATCATCAACCCTGCAAAAGTGAATTGTAAACAGATATAATGTTACAATGAGTAGTCGTTGCATGGAGCTACTTCCAATCAAATTGGCATCTTCCAAGTTAAAATGCAAATGTTCTAATCACTAAACAGTACTGAAAACATGCTATAAATTTTTTAAGCAGCCTAAGTAGTTAATTTAGGTGACACCTATCGAATGGTACAGAACACCCAAGAAAACATGATACTAAAACCAAAATAGTAGTTATGTTTATGTTTCCTGAATTGTTATTAAACCCAGTAACAAACAACAGCTACCTTTGGACTGTTTATGCTTTGTGTTCTTCATTGAACCTGATTTCCATGGGCTTGGATTTTTAGTGAATGGGCATGCTTTTAAGAGAGAAAGATATCTGGATTGTTGTCACAAAATATATCAATGGGCTGATGGAATTCATGCTCTAATTGTTCAAGTATTCCAGGTATAAGTATGTTGTAACTAACTAGAATTCACAATACATTCACCTTCTGTAGTCAAAAGACTTACTGAACGTTGTCTCTCACTTTTCCAATAGATGTGCTTAAGACCATGAAATATGTTTGTTCCTGAAATTGATTTTTGATGAGCGTCAAAGTGTCGCGTCAACGGCCCCGTTGACGCAACCTTGTCGATGGGGCCCCATTTACGTAGTGTTGCCTCATCGACAGGGCCGTGTTGACATAGCGTTTGCTACATCTACGAGGACCCATCGATACAATATTGTAGCAAAAACTATAAATATGAGCTCCCAACTGTGTTTATGGAGATTCAAGTCATAGTAGTAGCAAAGCTCTTGTAGTTTGTCCATTTGAAAGTTAGAATATTTCTCTGAGTGCCCACAGCAAGAGTAAGAGAGCGTACAGATCCTTATTTGAGCACTATTGTACCTAAACCACACCAATGTGTACAGCAATAAAGATAAGCCTTTTGATCAAACCTTGCAGCACTTAAAATAGATTAATGATTTATTAATGCATTTATTGTTTTCATGAAATATGCAATTAATTAAGATAAATTGGACTTTAAGCGATTAGTTAATTAATTAAGCTAAATAAATTAAGTACATAAGTACGACCGCTTCAAGCATAAACACGTATTCGGATGGTAATCCCAACAACGTTATTGCTTGGTGCGCCCAACACCGTAGCGCTTGGCAACCCAGCAGTGAATACATGGGCTCAGGATGTGTACGGAAAGTGGGACATGTTAGGATTAGTTAAAGACTAGTTAAGTGGTTATATGAGATTAGTTGTTAAATTATTTCATCTTCTCTACTCTAAGCACCAAAGAACATAAAACATAAAACAATAAAAATCATATGCCTCGATTACACTTAACCATACCTTTGTACATCACAAGTGTAATTGGGAAAACAACTAACAACCTTCAGAGCAAGGTTGACTTCCTAGAAGACTAGTGTACCAAAAACTATATAGAGTCCGTGGAATTCGACCAGATCACATGTGAATGCTTCGTGATTCATATGGTTCTGCGTAGGGCTACCTCGCCACTCATCAATTTTCTATCATCAACTCTTCCTTCACAATAAGCATATCAAAAACATAAAATTTGTCATCTCCATTATAAAATTTCCATCCCAATCCATATTTAAAAATCTCACAATTATGATTGCAACTCTCCATGCTTCAATTGCATAACCATTACTGACACAGCCAGAGCTCACTCATTTCCATAATCTAATACAGTAGTAAGTCATATCATGTTTTCAATGCTCAGCATTTTGTATATAAAATTTTGCTCAGCATTTCATAAAAATGTTCAAATCTTTTTCCTATCATTTTCATCTTTCTTCTTCACCTGAAGCCTCCCTACTCATCCTGCCAAGCGAGGCTCCTAGGAGGGTCAGTAGAGGAGTAAAAGCCTAACCTCTTTGAGTGGCTGCCCAAGCTCAAACCTACATCTTTAGACATGGGAAACAATCACCTTACCATCCCTCCAAATGAATGGTCCCTTTTCCTACCATTTTCATCAGCACTTCTTAATTTGTATTTTATCTTATTGAATATTACTATCCTCTTTTGTCTGCAACATTTATCTACTTACGTTGAGCAAAGCAATATGCATATGCAGACATGACCCAAAAGGCAGTGGATAAGAATGAAGTAAGAAAAATTTTAAACAAATGTTGATAAATGCCAACCGTATCTGAAAGAAGAAGAAAAAACAAAACAGTCTTTACCTGTCACAGTGCACATAGCCTGCAATCATAGCGCACCAGGAAACAACATTCCTTGAAGGCATCTCATCAAAAACCCTCCTGGCCGCTTCAATCATGTAATTCTGAGAATAACCCGAAACCATAGCATTCCAAGATACCACATTCCTCTCTTTTGCCTTTTCAAAAACCCTTCTAGCTTCCTCCATTCTGCAATTCTTAGCATACCCAGCAATTATAGCATTACAAGAAGCTACAGTCTTATCTTCTAACCTATCAAAAATCTCTCTTGCATAATCTACCTGCCCATTATCACAGTAACCGGAAATCATGGCAGTCCAGGACACGTCGTCCCTCACGGGCATTTCATCAAACAATTGTCGGGCATTCCGCGTCTGTCCATTTCTGCAGTAGCCGGCAATCATTGCATTCCAGGAAACAACATTTCTGCTGGGCATCATGTCAAAAATTGCTCTGGCTTCTTTCATCATACCTTCGGCTCTGGCATAGGCTGATATCATGGAGTTCCACGACACTGTGTTTCTGCGCGGCATCGAGTCAAAAACTGATCGGGCTTCATCGATTCTACCGTGCTGAGCATGGGTATTGATCAGGCAATTTGAGGTGTAAAGCAGTCCGCCTGTGTGATATGGGTTGTTTTTGCAGCTTTCATTTTTGTTGGTTAGGTTTTTCGGATCTCGCAATGCCGAGGATTTGCGCTCGAAATCTGAGTAATCGGGGTAGGTCCTGTCGGTGAACCGAGATTTCCTTTTGCGCCCGAAACAATGAATGGATCTTCTATGGATGGCAACTGAGAACACGCTTGCGATTCGTTTTTCTCTCATCTTTGGATTTCTTGCAGTTTTGTTGCATGTCTGTTATCAGGCATGAAACACATGGATCTGCATCATCAGTTGCTCGAGTTCTCTATATACGCTTGGCCTCAGTACCTGATAAGGCATTAGAGCTTGCGAATGTAATGCCTGTAAAATGCCAATACGATGACATGCTCTGTAGCAGTTTGCCTTGGGTTTTCACTCTCGGGTCCGAGGTGTGGCAAGGGCGTATATCGCCGAAGAATAATATACATTATAAAGCATCCATTCTGTTTGCATTTCTTACTAAAGACTCAGAGAGATCCCTTGAACTATCGAATGATGTTACTAATAAAGGAAAACATTAACCAGAGAATCTCCACCATAAACCATGTTGCATTGAAATTTACAAATAACATAAATAAAAAACAAATGGATGAAAATAACTCCGAGTTCACTAAATAAAACTTCCTTCACCTTTGGGTTAAAACCATGTAAATATGAGTTGTGCTAAAGAGCATAATTCTTGAGTAGGGAAGATGTGAGAACCCAAAATCTTTTTTTAACAATATTACCCCCAAGACATAAACTATATAACTTAACATTGCCCACTAGAATCAAACCCATAACTTGGAGCTTCCAAATGAAGAGTTTTATCACTAGGCTAGCACCTCATTATTAAGAACTTTTGAGTAACTTTGATGATGCTTTCTATATGTTGACAATGTTGGACAACAATTTAGCATAATTTGCAGTGCTTAACAGCAATGAGTCTCGCAACAACAAATGAGTATAATCCATAATGATTGATAAAGATGAGCCTTGTTCTATTGGTTAGAGCATTTGGCTTGTAGTTTGCAAGTCATATATTCAATTCCAATGGGTATGCTAATTTGACACCATTGTGTTCTTCTTAAAAGATGTTATCGCTACACTTGGAAACAACCATCGTTCCTCCTCATAGGCTTTGGCTTTATCCTTGTACTCTTGAAAATTTGTAAGCCGTCGAGCCAAGTCTGCTATCACATCTCTTTGTCTTTGGTAGCTTGCTTTAACCACCTCTAGTTTAAAATTTGCAACTTCTAGCTTCTACAACGTTTTCTTGTGCTCCGCAAATTCTGCTTCATATTTGGTGTAGGTGGCAGCTACCTGCTTCTCGAGCTCTATCCTCGAGCACCCTACTATCAACATGGCTAGATTGGCATACCGCAAGTTTGCCAAATTCATGTACTCTGTAAGATCTTGAATCTGCAAGTCCCAACTTTTAAGTTCTGCCTGGTGGGCAAATGCATGTGTCTAATATGCCCTGCCAATTAGTGTGTTGAGCACTAAAAGTTTTGATGTGGGCCTTGGCCATATGGAACTCCTTCTTAATGATTTGCTTATACATCCTCACCTGGTCTCGAAAATGCTCCTTTAACTTTTCATGTCGCTTGGCCTCGTTTTGCCACGTGCTTATTTCGATGGCCGTCTTCTGATGAATTGCGCATACCTTCTCCATTGAGAGGGTTTGATTTTCTCTGGCCAAACGATTCATATCTTGATTGATCCTGATCAATTATTTTCATAACTGTTGAAAGTTTTCTTTGAGAACATTCTTCTATTTCTCCATAGCAGTCAACCGAAGATTGTCAGTAGCGAGTTGTTTATTCTCCTCTTGTAAGGTTCTACGTGCCTTGGCTTGCGTGTAAGTTCGCGCTTATGCCTTGGAGGCATCCTAGTCGGCCTTCTCTTTCTCCTCCGCCACTCTTTTATTAACCACCAACAATTTATTGAGTTGCTCGGTCCTAAAGGTGTCCAGTTGGTCTGCAGGAACAAATTGAGAGGGGTCCCGCTGTGCAGCTTACAGGGTTACGAGCCTCTCTTGAAGTTTTGCTGATTCTGCTTCTACATGCTTAGCCCTAATCTCTGCGATGACCAACTTTCCCTTGGTGGAGATGAGGTCTAATTGTGCTGTCGTGACATCTTGTGGAATGTTAAACAAGGACATCATTACTTGCCCTATTTGTAGCAATCAATCAAGGACATCCTCATGCTCTACAAGAGTCATCGAGGGACTGGCCAATGTTTGAGCATCACATGCTCCTGTGAAGTCTATCGATGGCACAACAGGGACGTTGAAGGATTCTTTGATGTGGTCTACAACCACTTCTGCGGCTCCTGCTGCATCTTAGTGCTACATGACCACCACTGTGGCCCCTTCACTAGTCTCGAGTTGCACCTAAAAGGATGTAGCGTTCCCTAAAATCTGTTGTGACCAATTAGTCTCCCCTCCTCTTGTCTGAATGAACACCTCTCCCCATGCGTGATCTATAGAGACAATGAGCCGTATAGTATCATCGATGACACAGAAGAGATTAGCATCATCATGACTCCCCCAACTAACCATCTTCGCGATGGCCATAAGATGTATCATCAGCGATCAATAATCTTGCGACAGCGGCAGTTAGTCTCGCTAGCTTATTGATGAGACGCGACTTACACTAGGCCGCGATATTGCGTACGCGATATCGCGTCTTCTCCTGCGATATCGCGT
>MNCI01002974.1:163943-179432 GCA_015680685.1 Gnetum montanum
GAGTCTAGGGGTACCTCGCCACTCATCACTTATGCTAGGCCTTGCTTCTTGTTGTTGACTGGGCCTTGAGCTTGGGAGTTGGCTAGGCCTTGCAATTTGAGTTGTAGTGGGCCCTACCATCTGTTCTTGCTCTTGCTCTAGCTCCAATGTCTCACTAGCACTTTCTCTTGGAGTTGGTGGCTTCAGCAATTCAGCTAATGAAGCATTTTGGGCTCTTTTAGGGACGTCATTGGTGTACCCCAGAATACCAGCATGCTTGCACAGCTTCCTGATGAGACAAGAGAAGAGAAACGCGAACTTCCCTATCTTGCATTCTTCGAACCACCTCAAGATCTCCATGAGATATAGATGGGGCAGGTTAGCATTAACCTTTCCCATCAATATCGCACTTCCTCTTGCGGCATATGTTGAAATTCTGTTTAATCCTTTTATGGAGAAGGTGTGATAAGTACCAATCTTGAAGTAGATTCTCTCTTCCAACGTCAATTCTCCATATATCTTATCTTCTTTACCATATGCCCTATTCAACCAAATCTTTCATGCATCAACATCGAAGTGAGTGGACAGGTGAGCAACTTTTGACCCTGTGTTCGGAAGGTTTAACACTTCCGAAATGGCCTTGGCAAAAAAATCGACAAACACACCACAAATGTCAACTATGGTGCCTTCTTCCTTATTGTGCCAAAATTGGTACGTTTCTCCTAAGTACCAAGCACCACTTTCGGAGAGGATAGGCCATAATGGAGATCCTTTGAGTTGGTCCCCAATGGCCTCAGGAGCGAATTTTGTGAAGGGTCCGAAGTTTAATTCCATGATCACTATAGCTGATGTGGACCTTTCACGGATGGCCTGAACACACTCTGAGGACAATGTGAGGCACTGTCCCTATTCAGGTGCTGCTGCAACTCCTCCTTTTGCCTATCCCGATTGTATAGTAGTAGGAGTCTCTTGATGGATACTAAAGGATTGCGCCTCTTGCTCTATATGTTGTTTGGCAGACACCTGTCCTCTACCTCTCCTGGGTTGCTTAGACGCACCTTGAGAAGGACCTTCTTATTGTCCATGCTTTGGGGCCATCTGCAATCACATGGGGCTAATCATTAGTAAGGTTGCTTACCAAAGTTAAGTTATACCTTACTCCTTTCCTTACTGAATTTGTTTTTTATTCCATGTGATTTGAAGTTAGAAATTTTTATGGAAATATCCCTAAAAAGTTTTAATATTTAGCCCATTTTCTTAGGTGGCTTCAAAGTTTAATTTCCTAGTATAGATGAAGAGATGAAATTGTTTTTGGCACATGCTTATTAGTTTTATACTTAACTACCCTTGATAGTGTCCTTTGGGTGATGATGAATTTCAAAAAATTTATGCACAATTCAGCATGTACCCCTCCCCCACAACTAAGCTGAACACTTTAGGTTCTGGTAGGTTCAAACGAAATGAAACTCGGAGTGCTAGCAAGTGAGTTATGGCTATTGGAACAAGAGAGGTGCAATCGCAAGTCATAGAAGAAAATTTGAAAAACTCCCCTACGTGAACAATTACAAATGATGTTGATGTTTGCGGGGGGGTCCATATATATAGTTTTTGAGGATGCGATATCGCGTACTCGATAGTAAGGACCCGATATCACGGCTGACCTAATATTAGGGACCCAATATCTCAACCTATCGAAAATAGGGTACTTGGAAAAATTGATAAATTTTGGAAATTCTAAGGTATAAATTGAGGACTTTAGGTCAATGTAAAGGGTCCAAGGTAATATAAACTAGTCTTGAAAGCACAAAAAGTATAATGGTGTAAAATCTGAAAATGAAAGTCATGAAGAGTATGAGGAAAAAGGACATGTATTGGCTCATATGAACGTTTGAACCAGAAGGATGATAAAGGAAAGAAGAACGTTGATAATACTTGGAGGGTATAAGATGATGTGTGGGAGATGTGTTACAAGTGCAAATTACAAGGGTTATGCAAGTGGCTCCTCCCCAAAGAAGGTTCCAACCTATAATGCCCTTGCGTAACCACACCTTAAAATGTCCATAGGCACTAGAAGGGTTAAATGTAATCTACACCGATTTCACAAAACACACAAATGTAGATATCACTGTGATGAGATATGAATCCCATACTACCCAAGTCACAAATCACAATTACACGAACAGCGAGGTGAGGCGAATCATAGAAGGGATTGCAAAGATTGGGACATGCGGTGACTAACTCAAGGCACAATGAATCTTACGTGTAAGGCATGCTTAGTGTGTCATTAGCCCATCACTCCAAAATGAAGACCAAGTCCATTTCTCTGATTAGTGACATCGCATTGTGTCATCCTAATGATAGACAACGATGAGAGCATCATGTCAGCAAGACGTACAATCACTTGGTGTTTCGTTCAAGGGAGGAGTGATTTTGCTTTGTGGCACTCATTTTTTTAATGAAGTATTGCTTAATCTAGAGAAGCCATCTACCTTTAAGCATGGGTGCATGTATTTCTAGTGGGACCCCCTAGAACAGTGATGAGTGGTGAGGTACCCCTACACTCAACCATACGAATACTAGCATTACATGCGCAATCCGATTGAACTTCGCAGACGGACTAGTTGTGGCATCTAGATAGTTAGCCTTAGGTCGCAGTTCGCTATCTTCCCAATTAGACTAGTATTAGCTTTATCATGTATGGTTTAGTCCAAATTGAGGTGTATGATGGGTTTCTAATCTAATGCTAATCCTAAAGGCAATGAAAAGTAATATTAACTAAGCTAGGAGTGAAGGGTGAGAGAATCTAAACTGCCTAAGTGCAATGAGCATCCGTTCCTTGATTATTCATACACATCTTGGACTTCGTGCATGACTACCACTGGGATTACCAAGCACAGATCTTAGGTACGCTACTAGGTTACCAAGTAGTCACACTTAAATGCTCATAATCAAGTCATACTCATTTTACATTTTAACATGAGTTTAAGGGTGAGAGAGATTAACTAGGAAAGTAGTAAATAATAATTAATTAAATGATTAAGCTAAGTGAATGCTGCAATGATGAAGTAATCTCGATCTTTATTATTGGTCATGTGCATGTCCAAGTATGTCACACTTGAATAAAGGATGCTGTACAATTACATTCACCACACTATGGGCATACACGGAGAGGAAAAGGGTTGAGAGAGAAAATGAAAACTAAAATCAAAACTAACTGTAAAAATTGACTTATTTCCTAATGATCATAACTGATTTGTCTACCTCTTATTTATAGATGAGGAGACAGGCTGTGATATCGCGTACGCGATACCACGATTACCCAAATGACTGAATAGGTATGGGATTATTGGATGGTGACTGAATGAAAACTCGTCCTCGAGTTACAGTGATTACATAGTGGATAGGTATGGGATTATTGGATGGTGAAAATGGAATTATGCCACAATGTGGAATGAAAACAAAATAAAGACACAACACAAAAAATGTGCTACAATCTACAAAATTTGTGAAACTCATGTAGTTCCTGGTGGAGGTGGCTCCTCCATTGGTGCTTTTTCTTTGTCTTGTGCTCCAAGCTTTGAGATTTGATGGCGTTGAAGTATGGCCTGGAGCTTCAAGTCTTCGGTCTGAGGGTCCTGTGCTATCCATGCTAATGTTCCAATGTTTGACGAAGTTGGCACTTCCCACAAATAGGGTAATTGCGGAAACATTTGATTGGCCTTAACATACCAAGCCGCAAACACCCATCTTTCATCCTTATAGGCTTTGGCTTTATTTTTGTATTCTTGGAAATTCGCTAGTTGTCGAGCTAAATCTGCTGTGACACCTTTTTGGCCTTAGTAGCTTGCCTTTACCACCTCAAGTTCAGAATTTGCAATCTCTAGTTTTTCCAACAACTTCTTGCGTTTTGCAAATTCTGCTTCATATTTAACATAGGTGGTTGCTACTTGTTGCTCGAGCTCTATTCTCGAGCGCCCTGCTATTAACATGGCAAGGTTGGCATACCGTAGGTTTACCAACTCCATGTATTCTATCAAATCTTGGATCTGCAGGTCTTGGTTCTTAACTTCCACTTGGTGGGCAAAGGCATATGTGTCCAATATGGCCCACCAATCAGTGTGTTGAGCACTAATAGCGTTGATGTGGGTCTTGGCCATATGGATCTTCTTCTCAAGGATTTGTTTGTACATTCCCACCTGGTCTCAGAAGTGCTCCTTTAGCTTTTCATGCCATTTAGCCTCATTTTGCCACACGCTTATTTCAATGGCTGTCTTTTGGCAAATTGCACGTACCTCCTCCATTGAGAGGGTTTGATTCTCTTTGGCTAAATAGCTTATGTCTTGGTTGACCCAGATAAATTGTTCTCACAACTGATGGAAATGTTCTTCGAGAACGTTCTTTTGCTTCTCTGTGGTAGTCAACCGAAGGTTGTTGGCAACAAGTTGCTTATTTTTTTCCTGTAGGGCGTTAAGTGCCTTGAGATGCACATGAGTTTGCGCTTGTGCTGCGGAGGCATCCCAAAAAGCCTTCTCTTTTTCTTCAGCCACCTTTTTATTCTCTATGATTAGCTTGGTTAGTTGCTCAGTTCTGCAATTATCTAGCTGGTCTGCGGGAACAAATTGCAAAGGGTCCCGCTGTGCTGCTTGTAGGGCCATTGAAACACCACAAAATTCTGAGCTTAGTACTTTTCTAACAAGAATCAAGTTAAGTCATGACTCTCCCCAGCATGATTAGAGCTTGAGGACCCCACACACAGTTTCAAGCAGAGTCGAACTCAACAAGAAACAGTTTACTGGGACCCACAGACGGCAACAGCGACATTTGGTATCAAACATGGCAACTTCGGAGCTCAAGATACTTAGTTTTCACTAAGTATGCAATATGCAGCGTATACGCCCAACGTATATGCCAAGCATACATTCCCAGCGTATATGCCCAACATACATTCCCAGCGTATACGTCTAGTGTATACGCCCAACGTACACGCCTCACATATATGCTCAGCATGTATGACTGATGTGTACGCCCAACATGTAATCCCAAAGATGGCATGGAAACTACACTTCAGAGCAAGATTTTGTACAAAGCATTAACTCATAGGAACAGAGCAATTATCAGGTGTCATCATGGGCTCTAGAAAGTCGAATTTTGGCCTCGACATCATGCACTTTGGAGTTCATACGCTGAGCATGTACATCCTGCACACCTAGCGTATACGCCCAGCATGTACGCCCAGCGTATACGCCCACCATGTACAATGTGTACACTCAGTGTGTAGCACAACGTATACTAATCAAAGCTCTCCAAAATCGTGTCAGATCAAGGCCAACCATGCTAAACATCCATAGGCAGCATTCTCATGACATCCGAATTCAAATCCGAAGGCCGAATAACTTCTTTTGTTTTGATCAAGTCTATACGCTGAGTTCACACGCCGAGCATGTATACGCTGGCGTGTAGCATGCTGTACATTTGTAAAATTTCATTCTTTCGCATTCAGTCAACGCACCACATGTCACCTGACCTGAGAGTCCAACACTCCACAACCAATCATCCTCTCTCAGATCCGAGTCTAATGTATAAACTTATATAAAAATCCCAATTTTTCACTAAATCGGGGTTGGCAATTTTAGAGCAAACTAGAGACAAAAAAAAAGAACCAGAGACACTGAGAAACCAGAGCAAAACAAAAACCTGTACGCTGGACCTCAACCTTACATGCTAAGCATACAACCTTCATGCTGT
The DNA here is from genome assembly GCA_015680685.1 of Gnetum montanum. Taxonomy (NCBI): domain Eukaryota; kingdom Viridiplantae; phylum Streptophyta; class Gnetopsida; order Gnetales; family Gnetaceae; genus Gnetum; species Gnetum montanum. Next base: position 169,668 of record MNCI01002974.1, read on the forward strand.
GCCTGCAGTTCAAACCAGCACATAATCATCCCTCCACATCCACCGGGGCTCTTCGTCCGCCTTGTGTCAGATTCACAACTGCGTTAGACCGTTGCATTGTAACTTTCCGTTTTGCAATAATATTGCCACATTTCTTTTGCTAAGATTTGTTCCAGTTTTTCGTTCATTATTATATGCTTATTGTTTACATTCCTGTACGTTTACACTCTGTTTTACATTAGTTACGCCATTTACATATAACCCAGTGTACAGTATATCGGTGTACGTTTGGGAAAATCCTTGTCTGATCCGCGTGCGGACCACTCAAGGTACTCTGCCTTTGTTAATTCCAGCTTACCCTCAAGCAAAGGTAGGGTCTTCTGTGCTTGTCCAGGAATCTCCTGGTTTCTATTTCATTCCAGCCGGAGACCGACAATTTTGGACTGTATAGAAAATGGCACTAGAAGGAGGGCGTCAAACTATTTAAACTTACTATGATCTCATACCCTGGTCTTCCCAGATTCACATCGCACCGACACCAAACCCGGCTCTGAAACTCCCAAATCAGTACCCCGTTCTATAGAATTCCCAGCGTCTACACGTTGCTCAGTCTACGCCGTACGCTATAGATTCTGTGTATACGCTGCTCAGTATATCTGTACGTTGTACGTTGTAGACTCTATCTACACGCTGCTCCGTATACCTGTACGCTGTACGCTATAAACTCTGTTTATACGCTGCTCAGTATACCTGTACGTTGTATGCTGTAGACCCTGTCTACATGCTTTTCAGTATACCTGTACGTTATACATCGTAGACCCTGTCTACATGCTGTTTAGTATATCTGTACGCTGTACGCTGTAGACCCTGTCTACACGCTGCTCAGTTCACGCTCTACACTGTATGCTGTAGACCCTGTTTACACGCTGTTCAGTATACCTGTACGCTATGCATTGTCAACCTTGTCTACACGCTGTTCAGTATACCTGTACGCTATGCGTTGTCGACCCTGTCTACACGCTGCTCCGTATACTTGTACGTTGTACATTGTAGATCCTATACGTTGGTTGTTGGAGCCTATAGGCTGAGATCCAGTCTATACGCTGTACGCTGCGGACTTAGGTGTATGCTCCGATAAGTATACCAGTTTCATATCCCTTTCACCATGCTACATTCACAACCGTTCACCATGAACACTGCGAACCCCAATGCTTCAACCAAACCCATCACAGATATCGTAGGTCCCATGGCCGTTCAATAACCCGTAGTACAACCCACGACAGGGCCTCGTCGGTCTCTCAAATTGCAAGGAAGGAACCCATCATTTAACATTATAACTCAGGAACAATACAATTTCATATGTGTAAAAATACAAGCCGGCCTAGCCGTGGATCAAACCGAAATGGAGGTTAAGAGACAATATGAACTCTTCCATAGGGAAGGACATGAGTTCATCCCTTCCTCGTATGATATCATCCCTTTCCCAGAGCACTACTTTGAGCTCATCTCACAACTTCTCCTACTAAGGAGTCAGTCTCTAGACCAGTCTGTGGCAAATCCTCAATTGGAGGAGGAGGATGACTTCGCAGCTCAGTCCGAGCACAAAGATTCGTACCATACCCTTAGCCCACAAACCTATGCAAACCCATTGTTTCATCCAGCCACAGGGGAAGCTACGTCCCTCCAACCATTTAAAATCACCCAAGCACAGATACCTCAACAGGAATCATTCACGCTTATCCCTACTCCTCCTGTAACCAATGTGTAACTCAACACACTTCCCCTTGCTATTCCTCCTGTTGCAACAGTATCCCCATTCTCGCAAATACAACCTCCTCAAAATAATGTAGGAGTAACCTTCCTGCCTCGAGTGATTGGGATGCCGCATGTGATATCGGCTTCTACATTCGCTCACTATATACTGCAGATCCAAACCCAAGGAGCATCCTTTACAACTGTAACTCAACAAGTTCAGGGTGTTCCTACACAAAGTGTGACCGGGTAATGGGCAGCGATTGGGGCTCAACTGCATCAACCCCCTCACTATAACATATCGCCTCATACAATTTTACCAGCTAACATCCCTCAAGGACAACCACAACAACAACAGCAACCCCTTACCTACAATGTGCCACTCCTAGTACCACCCGCCACAAATATTCTGCAAGTGCAGCCTTCAACCACACAACTTTCTTCCTTCCAGCCCACTGTCCAACAATCTAACCTATATACTGTACAACATCCTCAACCTACTATCTCACCTAGTGCCCAAGACTGGGCTGATGCCAAAAAGCTAATGCAAGAGCTAACTGATGAGGTCAAATGCCTCAAAATAGCCACTGACGGAGAGCTTAAAGTAGTGGACTTCTATCACAATGACCCTATCAGCTCTTCAGTTCTGCCTCTAACACTACCTAAGGGTGTTTCCTTACCCATGCTGACTAAATACAACGAGGAGATAGACCCCAACGCTCACCTTATAACATTTAGACTCGAATGCATGCTACTTCAGGCGTGGCCACATGCCATTCTGTGAGTGTTCCCCATGTCCCTCGTAGGGAGAGCACTTGATTGGTATTGGGCCTTGCCACAAAATTCAATATCTTCTCTAGAAGATTTGTTACACCAATTCGTTACTAGGTTCAAGTATAACTTGAAGCCTGAAGCAACACGTGACAGCCTCATACAGGTCAAGCAAGCACCTCTTGAACCTGTCCAAAAATTCATTCAACGGTGGAGTGCTGCCCTCAATGAGCTCCACGAGCCAATCCCGGAGACATATCTCCTCACGATTCTAAAAAACATTGTAAATGATTTTGTCAAGTCCAAATTATATTATCTCAATGCACGCACTCTTAGTCAGGTGTTTGTACATATCAAGAACATAGAGGAGGCAGTCCAAAACAGCCACGACCCTGCATATTCAGCCTTTAGAAACCAACATAATAAGAAAGACAAAGAAAAGGCTAAAACAACTATAGCGGTAGTAGCGAAAACACAACAAGCAAATGCGGGACAACAAAGCAAACCTCCTGCTGCCCCTGCTCATTACGCTAAACCTACTGCTGCGACGGCACCCGAATCATCCGCATCACAAAACCCTACACTGGGTCGTACGAGAAACTTCGAGAGGAAGGACCCCTCTCAATATACACCGTTGCCCATGAAACTGTCGCAGTTATTTGACCAACTCTTGAAGGCCAGACTGATGAAACATAAACAGTTCTCCCGTACAGCGATCCAAAGACATGATCGGTTCTGTCAATTGGTTCAGAACCCAAGCCTGGCAATGCCAGATGAGCCCCCAGTTCCAAAAGGCTTTAGAATGGATCGTTTTTGTGATTATCATCAATGTAATGGGCATGGCATTGACTATTGTTTCACCCTAAAACAAGATATCCAACGAATGATCAACGGAGGTCAAATCACTTTTGATGAAGCCAACCCAATCCAACTACAAAACCAAGCCATGGGCGTATATAAAGATCCTCTAAATACTAAAGAAGCACCATATGTAATTAACACCATTTACTTCGATAATGAACCAGAAACACCTAGGATTAACACCGTCCATTCCGATCATGAGCAGCAAATGCCTAAGAAACCATTTGTAGTGCACATTCCTCTCACTGTACAAACACCTATGCCTCAACCATCATACCCCCCACAAAAACTTTATGTCATCCGAATACCCCCCACCGTAGCAACTTCTATCATACCACCACGTGAAAAACCATACATGGTGCATGTACCTCCCGCCACTACTACCGCAAACACACAAGCACCTCCTACTCGGCCCGCTCCCTACGTAGTCCGAGTATCACCTGCGGTCGCAACTACGGAGGCACAACCTCCAACTAGGCCAACTCCATATGTTGTTAGGATACTCGAACGTCTTGATGACCACCAATCCTCCACTTCGCAGACATAGAATAAACCGATCCCCTATGTCATCAAGATGCCTAGCTAGCCTGACACTCAATCGCATTCAACCATCCAACCGCAACCCCACCCTACTCCATACGTTGTACAGGTTCCAAAGCAACCTGAGGTTCCAAAACCAACTGTAGTACCTTATCCCATCGTCGAACAATTAGGGCTTATAGAGCTAATTAAACCAACCACCACCATGTGTTTGAAATCGTTCAGTGGATCACGCGTAGTAGTCAAAGGCACAATGACTTTGGACTTTATAGCAGGGGACCAATTCCCCACATCTGTCGACTTTGTGGTCATCGATGAAATGCCAAGGTTCAATTTAATATTGGGAAGGCCCTGGTTAGCCCAACTGAAGGCAGTCTCTTCCCCCATACACCAAGAGATTCACCTGCCTTATGAAGGTGGCGAAATCATTATACATGGGGAGGCTGCTACACCTACCATCTCATCACATACAGACACAGACCAAGTCTCAGAGGTTAAGTTCGAAGAGCCTAAACAAGATGATACAAATGAACAACAAAGATGCACGCAATCAGTAAGCAATGATCTCTTAGACACAAAGAAAAATTTACCCAACACAGAAATACTTAGGCCTGAAATTGTACATATACAGCCTCACTTAGAAACTACAACAAATGTAGAAACTACAGTACATGCAGAAGTGTCAGAAAGCACCAACGCGGGAACTGTTCCATTAGACGTCCCTTGGGCTGAATTACCGTTCAACGTGATCAGTGAAGGAGACGCTGAATATAGGATCATACCTGTTAATGCTACTCCTAATGTTAAAATGAAGAAAATTAAAAAATTACTAAGCCAATAAACGACATTAAAGTCTGAAACGACGTTAAACTACCTTCATAGTCCGAAACGACGTTAAACTATCACGTCCGCAACGACATAAAACTAGCCACGATCAAAAATGGTCGGTCTACCAAGAAATCCACCAGTGTCACTTGAAACTTCCCTTATTTACACATGGCCCAAAATGGCCTTAAACTAGTGCATGGGGTCCGAAATGGCCTTAAACTAAACCACTTGCTTACACTTTGTTTTTTCTCGCAAATTCGAGTTCATGGTTCGAATTTACGTTTGTATTGTCATGTTATCAATAATAGTTTTTCTTCACATTTTCCTTTTCACAATTCCTTCGCTTATAACTACATTCCTACTTGCATTCCCACTTTGTGCATTACATTTAAACAGCAAAACAAAAAAAAAACATTTTACATTTCCGCATCGTGTTTACATTTAAACTCAAAAGTCAGAAATAATAATAATAATAATATATATATATAGAAATGTATGTATATACGGTTAGACATGTACAACAGTTAACTAATTCCATTCACCAGTTTAATACAATCTAAGGCAAAACATTCAGTTTACAATTCATGTAAAATTATGAGCCAGGACAGTTTCAAAGTCAAAATTAAACATCAGGAGCGGGAGGTCTCTCCCCTTCAGACTCACCGGCACAATGGGTCCCCGCTCCGCTGGGGCCAGCTTCTTGAACATCGTCCTCGCCTCAACCCTATAAAAAGCAAAAGAAACAATCAACACAAGAACAAAAGAGAAAACTCCCAAACATTACTCAACGAACAAAATGCAAAACAAACAAAATGCTTACTGTAGGAGACCCCCCTAAACCGAATTCCAACCGATGGAGAATTTCTTCCTTTGAGACGCTAGCCTAGTCAATCCCATCGAGGCCCAGATCGACGTTCGCTAAGGCCTTCCCCTTGTCAACCGCCGATCATGTGGGACGTTTCAAGTGAAATTCACCCACAAAGACCTCCCTAGAAGCAGTCGTAATCACCCTCGTGGGCGATTCCATCTCAACAATGGTATTCTTAGCAAAGGTATCAAATGCAGAACATAGACCCAGACCCTCTACGAACATTTCAAGCTGACACTTCTCTATAGATACTTCCTTTAATGATTTCTTATAATGATGCTTTTGGTTCTTCTCATCTTGACCCCACTTTCGCACCTTGGAAGCGAAAGCCTTCCAATCCTGACACTTGAGGTTCAGTAAATCTATCTGGGCCTTACGCTTTGCTAGCTTCCGAGTTAGTGATGCATGGCGATTTAGCAAGTTCCAATATTTGGTATAAGTGATCTCGGAAGTTCGCCAAGAACGATCACCTATTAATCTAGCCGAGGCAAACTCATAACGAGCCTTAATATCATAACGTTCAGTTGATAACTCGAAAACCTCTTTTTCCTTTGCCTGGATCTGCAACCATAGTTGTTCAATGGAACGCCTATAGGTCCAAAGCAATTTGGCGTTATGCACAAGACATTCCGCCACCTCATCATAGACCTATCTCGGTATCTGTTCAACTTCTAGTGGTAGTGCAGGCAAGCTCTCAATACAAACGGTCTGAGACGGGTCCCACTTCAGCTTAGCTCCTACACACATGAAAAGAATAGGCATTAGATCTTAGATGGCAAAAAAGAGTGTGAAACTTGAAGGCTGCAAAACACTTGAGACATCTGTACCTATTTCAAGGTGGGCCTGCTGAATGCGTTCGACCACCTCGTCGACGATACTGGTGACGAAATCCATTTTGCTTGGCATCTCGGTCCAAGTAAATGGTTCATGAGTGTGAGATGGATTAGCCTCAGGGGTCGTTTCAGGGGGAGCCACTATCATAGGCACTTCTAACCGCATTGTAGGAATCGTCCTAGTTTCAATATCTTCGTCTGGAAGCGATAAAAAACATAAAATTAGAACACCACATGATGGAAACAACAATTCACAAGGCAACGCAATAAAAAAAAAGGGAATATACTGAGTTCTCTGTTCCCTTCCCAGTTCGGAGGGTCACCAGGGTCCAATTTTCCCTTAAGGAAGCTATTAAACATTTCATCGACACCATCCTGGTCATCGACCAGTTCTGTCTTCGTGGTGTCTTTCGCCAGCTCTTCAGTCACTTCCACCTGATCTTTGCCGACCTCTTCCTCCTCAATCATTAAATCCATTGGAACTTCCTCCTCCTCGATAATGGTTTCTAGCTCCTGCCTCCTCACTTTCCGAGTCAGGTCTGAAGACATTAGTTTCATGTAAGTAGTCAAAACAAAAAAATAATGAATAAGACGAAAATGACAATACAATAAGTGCATCAAGCTTACTTACCTCGAACAGGCATTTTGAATTATATTCGCTTCACCCTTGGCTCTTCCACAGTTGAGGCCACCTCTTTAGGGCATTCGCACTTTTGAATCTTCGATTTGGCTTTCCCGATGATCTCCTTGATCGCCCGATCAGCCCTCCTAGCAGTGTAGAGCACATTGTCTGGTTCCAACCCCACACTATCACGTGTATGGATTGAAGTATCAGATGACGCCTCTGTTGTGATGGAAATCGATTCATCGATCCCCTTGGGTGCATCTTGAGACTCAGCTACCTCGAACAAATGGTTAATCCATGGGCGAGATAATTGAGTATGATCCCACAAAACATATTTATTATCTGCACCACTAGAAATTCAGCCAAGCGATGTAGATAACTTGCGAAGAATGCGAAGGTAAAATGGGACTCTGCCTCAACATTTGAACGTAATCACACTATCTCCCTATGGAAACCCGACAACAAAAATTGGGCCCAATTATAATGCATCCCGGTCTCTAAAATGGTCCACATGATGTGCACGACTTCCACCCCAAGACTCTTCACTTAAGATAGGGATTTAGGAAATACCCGTGCCCTAAATAGGGGATACAGTTCATTGACTTCCACCACCTTTGATGTTCCCTGCATAAGGAACCCCTTAGAGCCCTTGAGAATGCCTAACCAATCTTCCAGCTCACGCACCACATGGAGCTCTTTTTGTGCCTTGTCCAAAACCACATTCACACCATCTACCGGGACACCGAAGAGGTCTGAAAAGAACTCGGTTGATAGATGAAAAATTATTTTGACACCCTTAATACGGGTGTTGTAGTAAGTGACAGAGTTGTCGAATGAATCAACAATTCCAATCATTTCAGCTATAGAGACATCAAGGCTCAGGGTTGTGAATAGCTCCATGAGGCTGGCATCATTCAAACAACAGACAATAGATGGTGGGGCACTGGTACGCAACCATCGCTGCGCCTTGCTGACCTCCCCAAATTTCATCGACAGGGTGCTCTCAGTCCGCCCTGTCGTAACAGGGTCTCCACCGGGGGGGATGTTAACTATAAACACAATTTAAAACCATAGCACCAATATGACTAACGTTGCAGCCGAATAAACAGACTAAGGCGTCAGGGAAATATCATCACTTACCTTCAGTCGTGGGTGTCACGTTGCTAGGACCCAAGTCAGTATCACGGGGGAAAATCGGTCCATTGCGTGACCAATCTCCATGCAGCCACCCTCGAGCCGTGCATTGCGCAAACGCCCTAGAAAATCACTTAGGAAAATAAACAATGTCACCCTTAGTCTGAGCTAATATAGCTCCGCGGAGGGTGGGACCTGCCATGAAGGTCTCTAAAGCAGTGTGAGCCAGTGCAAGTCTATCATCATTGATGCATATTCCATCTTTATCAACTTGGAGCCTGCAAAAGAACGATCATCAGAACAGGAGCAAACACCAAACAACAAAATAGGAACGGCAAATTAAACAACTTTACCTCTCTACCCTGTACACCATGTCCAGAGGGTTCTGAAATAATGTATGTGCACACGTGGCCAAAAACAAGGTGCTATTGAGATAGTGAGGCCCACGTGGCAATAAGTCCCATACGCACAATAAGGAATGGGTAGATCTGGACCCTCTAGAGGGACCGTCCTCAATCACAAGCGGTCCCTCGTCAATGTCCATCATGAAAGCTATGACACCATTTGAAGATCCTGGCAACATTACTTCGAGCACGCTCTACGCTACCTGTTCGCTTAGGTGGGACCATATCACTACCTTGAATCCGTCTAAGATGAAGGCAAGGAACTCATAGGTCTCTTCCCTGAACCATACCCCATTGTTATTAATAGTCAGATTAGGGGCAGGTTCGTTGGTATCAAGGGGCCCAAACCAGGCCAGTACCCTAACCAGCTCAACCACTAAGAGGAAAGGTTCAGGATCCCTGCAAATAACTAGAATACCATAGTAAATCAGTTATACACGGAAATGAAGTAGAGAAAAGAAGTTCCATGTTGAAGGCCAAGACTTCGAAAAAAATTGCAAACTGTCTACACTTAGCGTGCAGACCCTGCATGCTACAAAATTGTTTACGCCCAACGTGTAAACCCTACATGTTGCGAAAATTGCCTCCGCTCAGCGTGCATACCCTGCACGCTATGAAAACTGTCTACGCCCAACGTGCAAACCCTGCACATTGCAATACTGTTTACACCCAGCTTGCAGACCCTACACGCTGTGAAAACTGTCTACGCTCAGCGTGCAGACCCTGCACGCTGTGAAAACTGTCTACGCCCAGCGTGCAGACCCTGTACGTTGCAAAACTGTTTACGCTTAGTGTGTAGACTCTGTATGTTGCGAAAACTGTTTACGCCCAACGTGGAGACCTTGTACGCTGCGAAAACTATTTACACCCAGCATGGAGACCCTGCACGCTGCGAAAACTGTCTACACCCAACGTGCAGACCCTGTACATTGCAAAACTGTTTACGCCCAGTGATGAGTGGCGAGGTACCCCTACACTCAACCATACAAATACGAGCGTGCACGCGCGATCCGGTCGAACTCCACAGACTAAATGCCTTAACGCCACAAGAAACACTTGGGGTTAATTGTTCGTTGTCTTCCCAGGCTTGCTTGTAAGTGTCACGGTGTATGGTTAAGCAAGTCTGAGGTATGTGATTTTTTTGGTATTTTCGGCTTATCTTCTATGCTA
>MNCI01002974.1:186200-197381 GCA_015680685.1 Gnetum montanum
GAACGCGATATCGCATGGGATGCGATATCGCGGCCTAGTGTAAATCGCGTCTCATCACCCAGCATACCGACTCTGCACACTGCAAAAACTGTCTACGCCCAGTGTGTAGACCCTGCACGCTATGAAAACTATTTACGCCCAGTGTGTAAACTCTGTACGCTACGAAAATTGTTTACGCCCAGATAGCAAATACAAATGAAAGCAACTAACTGAGGTGAGATTAGAGCCTACCTGTGTGCCGATCTAGGCCACAATGGAATCCTAGGCCTAGGCAAACACTGTAGCATGGCCTCACTTTCCTCCGCGAAGGTCAAGTCGGGCCCCTTCCTCCCTTGGCCTTCTACCTCCTTGCCCTTGCCCATTCCGGCGTCCTGTATGCTAAATCTCATAGGTTTACGCTAGGGTTTGAGCCTGCACACCGAGCTGAATCCTACACGCTGGGGTTTGCTTCTCTATGCTCACGCTGGGGTTTGCTTCTCTACGCTCACGCTGGGGTTTGCCTCTCTACGGTCACACTGCGATTTAGGTTTACGCTCACACTGCAACTTAGGTTCACGCTGCCTTTCATAACTGATAGGTTCATGCTACCTTTGATAAGTGATAGGTTTACGCTTACGCCCGCCACCATATATATAGCATTGTTTTGACCCCCCTGCCGCCGCTGCCACCTTTAATATTTTACTAATTTTAATCAAAATTGTTTAAAGTACAAAGTATGGGAAAAATGCAAAACAAAATAATGAGATAATGAACACTACCACATACCATATTTCCTAGCAAACCAGTTTCGGTTGCCCACACTGAACATTTTTGGCGCAAACTCTTCGGTACAGATCATACATCAACTAGGCATCATCAAATCATAGGTTCGGCCCGGTAAGGCCTTAAACTGCCACATTCAGACCGGTAAGGCCTTAAATTGCCACGTTCAGCCCAGTAAGGCCTTAAACTACCATGCATCCAGGTACGACGATAAACCACCACCGTATACGTACACATGATTTACGTTGTCTAGGGACGTGTAATAACCCCTACTAGTTCACTCTGCCCTCTGTTTATTGGCAGCAGCAAGCCCAATGGATTACCAGCACCTATTCACATCATTGACCATCGATGGACCATATGGAAAGATCACAAGAGAAATCGACATAAATTCCATCAACTTAGGTCCATCAATAGACGACACAGTCATAGCCTCAACACAACAAACGTTAGACAGCTATAAAGGTATGACAAAATTCTTCGACATAGAATCTGACAGCATCACTAAAGACCCTTTGACTAAAACCCCCATCGCTATACCTAATGGTGACGTTAAGGTATTAAAATTAAGTACACTATTACAACCTCAACTGGCCAGAGACATAGAACATGTGCTTCGAGACAACATAAAAGCATTCGCTTGGTCTTACACTGACATGCTTGGATTAGATCCTTGAATCGTCCAGCACAATATTATACTCAATCCAAAATTAAGGCCAGTGAAACAAAAAGCACGAAAGGTTAAGCCTGAGGTAGCATTGCCAATTCGCAATGAAATCACCAAACTCTATCAAGCAGGTTTCATTCAGGCTGTTGACTACGCTGATTGGGTATCCAATATAGTTATTGTCCCGAAGAAGAACAGAAGCATTCGCCTATGCATTGACTTTTGGGACCTCAACGTTGCGACCATAAAAGATGATTTCCCCCTACCCAGCATCGATCAACTTATTGACTCAACCGCTGGGCATGCCCTATTATCTTTTATGGATGGCTTCTCAGGATATAACCAGATACGCATTAACCCGGAGCATAAGCTCCGGACTACCTTTATGACACCGTGGGATACCTTTTGTTACACAATGATGCCATTCGGTCTCAAGAACGCTGGGGCCACATATCAAAGGGCAATGATATTTATTTTTAGCGATTACATGCTCCACTCGCTCAATGATTATGTAGATGACATTGCAATTAAATCGAAAACACCAGAGCAACACATCCAAGATTTAGATTTGATCCTAAAATGCTGCTTAAAATATGAACTTAAACTTAATCCAAAGAAATGTATTTTCGGAGTAAAAACAGGCAAGATGCTAGGCTTTGTAGTGTCAAAAACAAGAATACAAGTGGACCCAGATAAGGTTAAAGCTGTTATCAATCTAAAACCACCAAGCAACATCACTGAACTTTGGGGTCTACAAGGTAGATTACAGTTCATCAGGCGCTTCATAGAAAAATTGACAGACAAGTTGAAACCCATGAATCATTTGCTATGAAAGAATGTCCATTTTCAATGGACTCCACAATGCTAGGAAGCCTTCGACCACATTAAAACAGCACTGGCTCAGCTACCAATAATGTAGCCTCCACAGAACAATAAACCCTTCTACAACTATCTTGCTACGTCGGATTCATCCATCGCTTCTATGCTCTGCCAAAAACGAGACGATGGGACTGAAGTCCCTATTTATTATTTGAGCCATGCATTAGTGGCCCACGAAAAGAAGTACAACGAGGTAGAGATGTCATGTTTAGCCCTTATCTTTTTCCTAAAGAAAGGGCGACATTACCTCTTCCATAACCAAACCAACATAATCTGCAAAGATAATGTGCTCAGGGCCATCACCAGTAACATTTACGAGTCAAGCAGAATAGTGCGTTGGAAAGCCATAATAGCTGAATTTGACCTACATTACATTGTGCAGTCATCAGTCAAGGGTCAAGCCATAGCGAACCAACTGACTACATCACCAACACATGATCAAGCAACAATAGAGCTAAAGTTTCCAGACAAACACATGAGCATGATAGACATAGTTCCCGATGAGTACGAAGTTGTTTTGAACTTTGATGGAGCATCCATCGCTCGAGGGGGGAGTGCTGTCGCCGTCATCACCTATCCCTCTAGGGAGATCTGATCCTTTTCTTACCACTTTAACTTTCATTGTACCAACAACATAGCAAAATACGAAGGTCTCCTTAGGGGCCTTACAACAGCATTAGCTTCCAACATCACATGACTTGTAGTCAGGGGAGACTCACAACTGGTTTTAAACCAAGTCACAGACATTTATACATGCAAAGAGCAACATTTACAATCATACTGTGACTTAACTAAACACTTATTGAAGTAATTCGAAAACATGGGTTTAACATGTTTCCAGAAACGATAACACCATTGCAGATGCACTTGCCACGCTAGTTCTAAACATATCACCTGACATGTTCCATACGTTGCCTAGCTCTATAATCAGTTGTGCTAAACCCATAACTGATACTCTCGATGAATTACCAATTGCATCTGTTAGTACAACACACGCAATAGAATAGTATGATGACATAAAAGAGTACCTTCTACACGGTGAAACACCGCAACATCTAACGAATGCACAAAAGGACGCAGTACGAAAATGTTCTCGACAATATGCTATGGTAGGGGACACGTTGTGTCGTAGATCCTACGAAGGCATACTGCTAACATGCGTTAGTAGCGTTGATGGCCAAACCATCGTCGAGCAAGTACATGATGGACTATGCGGAGGACACATAACACCTAAAGCCATGGCAAAGAAAATAAGACGTTTGGGCTATTATTAGCCACACATGGAGTATGACTGTCTCTCCAAGGCAAAAACATGCAGTATCTGTAAACAACATAGCAATCTGATACATGTTCCACCAAATGAGTTGCATATAGCGCAAATCACCTGGCCCTTTCAAAAGTGGGGGTTAGACCTTATCAGACCAATAACACCCTCATCTTCTACAGGGCATAGCTTCATCATAACCGTGGTAGAGTATTTTACGAAGTGGGTAGAAGCTGTTCCCCTTAGAAAAACCACATCTAAACACATATGCAACTTCATTCTTGAAAACATTGTGACCCGTTTTGGCATCCCCATGACCATCATCACTGATAACGGGCCACAATTCAGTAGTGTCGTAACCAAAACTTTCTATGAAAGCCTATGGATCAAACATTCATTTTCATCCCCTTACTACCCTTAGAGCAATGGGCAAGCTGAGGCCACAAATAAAACCATCATTACAATACTTAAAAAGATGTTTACCCAAAGCAAGAAAAGATGGCATGAGTAGCTAGTATACGCGTTGTGGGCTTATCGTACTACGCATCGGACTTCCACAGGTAAAATGCCATATAGTCTTGTTTATGGTTCAGAAGCTGTTTTACCCTTGGAGCTACAGGTACCGTCTTTAAGGATCACACTCTTCGGACTCCTCGACGAAAGGCAAAACTATGACCTACACAGTATTGATTTGGACTCAGTGGAAGAGGAACGTATACGTGCGCTCGATCAGATTGAGTGGTACCAAAAGCGACAACGACAACACCATCAACACAATGTTCATAAGCGTCCTATCAAGGAGGGCGACCTTGTACTCAAAGCTGTTCGAGAACACCCAGACAAATTCTCAGCTAATTAGGAAGGGTCTTACTTGGTTACCAAAGCGTACGACAATAGAGCATTCAAATTAGCTGACATGGAAGGGAATGAGCTTGCAAATCTGAGCAATCATTTGTTCTTGAAATTGTTTCACATTTAAGCATGGATTCAGGTATGAGCTCGTCCTAACATCATGACGGTAAACTGATACCACAGCTCGTCTTGGCATCATGACAGTAAACTGATACCATAGCTTGTCCTGGCATCATGACGGTAAACTGATACCACAGCTCATCCTGGCATCATGACAGTAAACTGATACCACAACTCGTGTTGGCATCATGAAGGTAAACTGATACCACAGCTCGTCCTAGCATCATGACGGTAAACTGATACCACAGAATGTTCGCAATGACAATAAACTAGCACCTATCTGGTACGACATTAAACTGCCACAGTCTCATTCGCCGGAGTCTGCTAAGATTATAAACTGGTTTGCCTCTTCATGGTCCGCCAAGACTAGAAACTAGCAATGTACAGTCTGCCACGACGCTAAATAGGCAATGTCCAACAGGTCATGACATAAAAATAACCCACGATAGTTTGCTACAACTATAAATTTGCAACTTCATCTCTAGTCGCCCGATCTGTGGCTGCACTCAAACTTCATCAGAGCCGCTGCCTCACTCGCCATCAGCCGATCCTGACAACATTGCTGCTATTCATATACAGTGCCTGAAATTTTGTCTATTGCCTTAATTTCATCAGTAGCTGTTCAAGTCTAAGCTTGCTTACTCACTCATGGCTTTCTTGTCTTCTTAGAGTTGTGTTTGTAGGATGACACTTAGAGGTGTTCATACAAGAATGCACTTCGTCACAGCAACAAGGTAAGACGTTGTTCACAACACATGTGATAAGACTAATTAAGCCATTCACTAGTACATCTCCCGTTACGTCTCACACCTATCCATCAATTACATCCTGGACACACCTAGTACAGCCTGAAACATTGAACACACTATCGCACACTGCACCACTCTTAAGCAGTTGCAACCCACAACATGGCATCTGAGTATATGCAAAAAAAAAAACACAGCCCTTCCCATATAAGCCCTTGGCGGGAAGGTAGTTGCCTTGAAAGCAAACGCTCATGTCTCAAATGATTAAGTAACATCTCGTTGCATGGCTTTGGCTCTCCACCAATAGGTTCCCTCGAAACACTAAACAAAGGTCCTATTCCTCCAAAGAACGCAACACATCATCACGTGGCTTTGGTTGTGCCAACAAGTCCTCTTAAATACCAAGCAAGAGTCTTATGCCACCAAAGGACGTATACATCATGTTTTGATCCCAAATACGCTAAAAATGGCTAGACAATAGCTATTGACAATGATAAGCATGACCCACACACACCCGGACATCCTCTTCACCACGCACAAGCCCTTGATCAATTAGTAATCCCTATAGTTCTCATTTCCCTATCCAATAAAAATTTTATTTCCCTAATCCTATGTACCAGGTGGCAAAGGACAATGTCTCTATCAAGTTGCTTGTGGTGTTTTGTACTTCTTTGTTGATGCTTCTCGGGTTGATTCCTCCAAGCGTTAACAAAGAGGGGCCAATGAAACATCACAAAATTCTGAGCTTAGTACTTCTCCAACAAGAATTGAGCTAAGTCATGATGCTCCCCAGCATGACTAAAGCTTGAGGACCCCATAGACAGTTTCAAGCAGAGTTGAACTCAATAAGAAATAGTTCCCTGGGACCCGTAGACGACCACAGCGACATCTGGTATCAAACATGGCAACTTCGGTGCTCAAAATACTTAGTTCTCACTAAGTATGCAGTATGCAGTGTATACGCCTACCATACATTCCTAGCGTATATGCCCAGCGTACACGCCTCACATATACGCTCGGCATGTATGACTGACATGTACGCCCAACATGCAATCCCAAAGACGGCATGGAAACTACACTTTAGAGCAAGATTTTGTAAAAAGCATCAACTCACGGGAACAGAGCAATTATCAGGTGTCATCATGGGCTCCAGAAAGTCAAATTTTGGTCTCGACATCATGCACTTTGGAGTTCATATGTTGAGCATGTACATCTTGCACGCCTAGCGTGTACGCCCAACGTATACGCCTAGCATGTACAATGTGTACGCCCAGTGTGTAGCACAACGTATACCAATCAAAGCTCTCCAGAATCATGTCAGATCAAGGCCAACCATGCTGAACATCCACAAGCAACATTCTCATGACATCCAAATTCAAATCTGAAGGCCTAATGACTTCTTTTATTTTGATCAAGTCTGTACACCGAGTTCACATGCCCAGCATGTATATACTGGTGTACAATAGTATACGCTGGCATGCAGCACACTGTACACTTGTAAAATTTCATTCTTTTGCACTTGGTCAATGCGCCACATGTCACCCGAACCGAGAGTCCAGCACTCCATAGCCAATCATCCCCTCTCGGATCCGAGTCTAATGTCTAAACTTATATAAAAACCCCAATTTTTCACTAGATCGGGGTTGGCAATTTTAGAGCAAACTAGAGACAAAAAAAAAGAACCAAAGACACTGAGAAACCAGAGCAAAATGAAAACCTATACGCTAGACCTCAACCCTGCACGCTGAGCATATAGCCTTCACGCTGTGCCTGCAGTTCAAACTAACACACAATCATCCCTCCATGTCCACCGGGGCTCTTCGTTCGCCTTGTGTCAAATTCACAACTGCGTTAGACTGGTGCATTGTAACTTTTCGTTTTCCAATAATATTGCCACATTTCTTTTGCTAATATTTGTTACAGTTTTTTGTTCATTATTGTATGCTTATCGTTTACATTCCTGTACGTTTACGTTCCGTTTTACATTAGTTACGTCGTTTACATATAACCCAGTGTACAGTATATTGGTGTACATTTGGGAAAATCCTTGTCTGATCCGCGTGTGGACCACTCAAGGTACTCTGCCTTCGTTAATTCAAGCTTGCCCTCAAGCGAAGGTAGGGTCTTCTGTGCTTGTCCGGGAATCTCATCGACAATCTGTAGTCTTGCGACGGTGGCTAATCCTGACTTGTGTTGGGCCCTACTTCCTATTTTTGGCTAGGTCCTATGCTTGGAGGTTGGTTGGGTCCTGCAAGTTAAGTTGCAGTTGGTCTAGCCGTCTATTCTTCTTCTTCTTCTGGTCCCAGCATCTCACCAATAATTTTTCTTGTGACTGGTGGCTTTAAAAGTTTAGCATAGAAAGCATTTTGGGCTTTCCAGAGGACATCATTAGTGTACCCCCTAATACCAGCACATCGGCAAAGCTTTCTGATAAGACAAGGGAAAGGCAATGTCATCTTCCCTGTCTTCCATTCCTCGAACAGCCTTAGGATCTCCATTAAATATAGATGGGGCAGGTTAGCATTAACCTTTCCCATCAGCAATGCACATTCTCTTGTCGCATATGTTGATATTCTTTTTAAGCCTTTCATGGGAAAGAGGTGATATGTTCCAATTTTAAAGTAGATCCTCTCTTCCGTTGTCAACTCACCAAATGTTTTATCTTTGCCATATGCCCTTTCCAACCAATCCTATCGCACATTGAGGTCTGAACGGGTGGATAACTGAGTAACTTTTGGCCTTGTATTCAGAAGGTTTAACACTTCTGAAATGGCCTATGTGGAGAAATTGACTGTCACACCACAAATGTTGACAGTGGTGCCTTGCTCTTTGTTGTGCCAGAATTGGTACGTCTCCCCTGGGTACCAGGCACCGCTTTTGGAGAGGGTAGGCCATAAGGGAGACCCTTTGAGGTGATCCTTAATAGCCTCAGGAGCGAACTCTGCAGAAGATTCAAAGTTTAACTCCACAATCACCGTAGCGAATGTGGACTTTTCATGGATGGCTTGAACACAATCTTGGGGCAACGTGAGATGTTGTCCCTGTTCAGGCGCTGCAGCAGCTCCTCCTTCTGCTTGCCCAGACTGTATGGTAGGAGGGTCCTCTTGATGAATACTGAACGATTGCTCCTCCTGTTCTGCATGTTGCCTAGCAAGATCTTATCTTCCACCTCTCCTGGGTCATTTCCTTCCACCTTGAGCAGGACCTTCCTTTTGTCCACGTTTTAGGGCCATCTGCAATCACACGGGCTAAGCATTAGTAAGGTTATTTTTGAAGTTAAGTTGTACCTTACTGCTTGCCTTAATTAATTAATTTTTTTATCTTTGTGTGATATTGCCCAAAAGATTATAATAATGAGTCTATTTTACTTAGGTGGTTTCCAATTTTAATTTCCTGGTATACTTAGGGATTAAATGATTTTTTGGCACATTTTATTCTTAATTTACAACTAATTACCCTTAATAATGTCCTTTGGGCGATGATAAATTCCAAAAAAGTTAGGCACTATTCGGTAGGTGTCCCTCCCCCACGACTAAGCTGAACACTCTGGGTTCAAGCAGGTTCAGACAGCATTAAAATCGGAGTAACAACGAGTGAGATAGAGGTTGAAAAGCAAAGGTGTCACACTCACAAGTCGTAGAGAAAAATTTGAAAAACTCCCCCGTGTGAATAGTAAGAAATGATGCTAAGTGTTGTGGGGGGATCGCCTATTTATGGGTTTTGAGGAACACGATATTGCGTACAAGACATCGCATACGCGATATCACAGCCTATTGATGTTTAGGCCTGAGGGAAAATACCGAATTTTAAAGGTTCTTCCTAGAATCAAAATTTGAAATTAGGACATTAGGTTATTATTAAGGGGTTTGAAGGTAATTAGATGGTTCGGAAGGCATGAATAATGATCTGTGGGTTTTATCAATAAGGACCTTGGGTGGTAGAGAAAAAGGCTATGTGATGGTACATAAGAACGTTATTATTCAGAGGGATAGTAGTAAGGAAAGAAAATCATTAAAAAATATACTGAGGATAAAAAATAGTGTGTGTGAGCTATGTCATAAGTGAAGATTACAAAAGATTACACAAGTGGATCCTCCCCAAAGCAGGTTCCAACGTATAATGCCCTTGTGTAACCACACTTAAAAGTGTCCGTGGGCACTAGAAGGATTAAATGTAATCTACATTGATTCCACAGAACACACACATGTAAATATCACCGAAATGAGGTAAGAATTCTATGTTACACACGACATGAGCTACAATTACACGAACAGTGACATGAGACGAAGTATGGAAGGGATCGTAGAGATTGGGACATGAGGTAACTAACCCAGGGCACAGTGAATCCTGCATGTAAAGCATGATTAAGGTGTCATTAACCTGTCATTCCAAGATCAGGACCAACTCCATTCCTCTAATCAGTGACATCACATTGTTTCATCCCATGATGAGTAACTATAAGAGTACCATAACAACAAGGTGTACGATCACTTGGTGTTTTGTTCAAGGGAGGAGTGATTTTTATTTTGTGGCACTTCCTTTTTTTTCTTTTTTTTCCTCTTTCTTTTTTTTGAATACTGAATCTAGAGAAGTTGCCAACCTTTAGGCATGGGTGCATGTCTTTCCAGTGGGACCCCCTAGAACAACATTGGATTTTTGAGTGCCCTTTTGATTACTCTTACTCCCATTTTTCATTAGATTTACAAGGATCTTAGTACAACCGTGTTGCATGATAACTTCCATAAACGTCACCAAAGAGAATCCACAAATCCCCTTGATGTCACACCCTAATCATTCCCTCTTGGTCCATCCTTCTTCATTCTGGGTACAATGAACACAAAATTAATTTTAAGTTTTAAAAATGTCAAGAATATCACTGTACCCTCGAACAGAACCTCTTATTTGTAGAACAGATGAGTGGGTGTAACGGGCTCACTGTCCAAATAATTGATCACTCGAGACTTGATAACATAGAACACACCTCAACCAATGATCCACATGAGTGTTTTATTCATAGACAAGATTACTTATAAAAAAATGTAAAAGGACAAAAAAAAAACAAAAAGATAAAACATGAAATGGAAAAATGAAAAACTGGAAAACAAAAAATTGTAAAATTAAAGAAAATAAAAAGTGGTTATTAATCCTGCTTGTTACTAGAATGGGGGATATCCCCCATAACTAATCGGTTGAGGACGACAAGGATTAATAAATGGAAGATGAGGATTCTTGCATGTTGGAAATATTGAGCCCGATCATGCTTACCCCATTGGGGTTCACACACTTGATTATAGTGAACATAGTGGGGCAATTTATACGATGTAGTTCTCGAATAACGAGTTGACCCACTATGATATTTGGGATCCTTAGATGGTATGCAAGGATTGGGTTGTCGCTCTCCATTCCTGTGTTCATTGGGCCGTGTGGTCGTTGGAGTGTGAGTTGGTGGCCTTGGTGGAGTTACATGAGGTGTTGGGTTTGAAGATAAGGGTGAACCACAGTGTGGGACTTGTGCTGAGTTGGAGGATGCAGTGGCCTCGGAATTGTGTTGTCCCTTCCTAGGGTCATTTCTAAAGAAGGGATGCCTTCGATGTTGCTGAGGTCTCTCACTGCTGTTGGAAGTAATAACACAAGTAATGTTTGATGGTTGTTGTTGTGGTGCAGACACCTTAGGAACAGTTGGTGGCGATGTAGGAGGGAAAAAATGAGAATGTTGAAAATTAGGAGAAGGGTAAGGTACATAAGGCAGTGGTTGTGTTGACGACATGGGCTAATAGTATTAAGGAGAATGATAATGCGGTGAGATAGAGTATGTTGACCCAACTGGAGAAATAGGGTATTGGACTAAATAAGCATTTGGATTTGGATGATATGAAGGGTGTCTCCAGTTT
>MNCI01002976.1:7222-47999 GCA_015680685.1 Gnetum montanum
CTAGTTGTTTCTTGGTTCTACTTCCTCTATTTATTGTGATCTCTTGGTTTGTTTTATGTTACCTTCTCCTCTATATTTTCTATGAAAGTTGTAATTTTTTCATATATCCACTCTAAAATCTTATCAAACATTCCTTCCAAGTCATTGATAGACTTCTATATTAGCAAGGTTCATTGTAGAATCACCTTATCAAGAGTGGCATCTTTCTCCTTACCATAGATATGGACCTACTTCTTTTGAAGGGTTGGGTCCTAGTGATATTTCTCAACATTCTCCCATTTGCAAATCTTTCTTTCTTCTTTCGCCACATGCTCGATTAGCTCTTGGATCTAATAAGTTCGTAGCTCATATAATTGACCCAAGGCATAAATCCAAAGGGTCTCCCTTGTTTCATTATGAAGCCCATCTATGATGTGGAAAAGTTGTCTTTCCTTAGAGAAACCATGGCCTGGGCATCTATTCAATAGAGAATAATATTTATCTAAGGCCATGTCCAAGGGTTCTTGTTATTCTTGTCTCCATCCTTGGATCTGTCTCCTTAGGTTGGACACCCTCACATAGGTTTGGTATTTCTCATTGAAACGTTATAGCAATGTGGACCGCCATTGAATTGAGCTTGGTTTTAATTATCTATACCACACTTTGGCTCTATCGATTAGCATCCTAGGAAAGAGCTTAAGCTTTTTCTATGCACTTTTAATATTGTATGAGGCACAAGCATCATGGAAGGCTTGTATATGATGTTGTGGATTTGAATTGTAGCCTTCCACAAATTTAGGGATATTATTCATATCAAACCTAGGTAGGTGACTTTTCCTACAATGCTTGTGGGGTATCTTAACTACCTTTGTGATCTGTATCAAGCTCTTAATGGCCAACAAGGGTTCATCATCATCAATCATGTTGTGGTAAAAATTTCTATTGCTATTCATTTGATTATGATGGTTTTTTCTATGTTCATTTTGACATCTTTGATTTTTCTTGTGGGTTTGATTTCTATTTTTATTTTTACTTTGATACCAACAATGAGCTTGGTCTCTATATCTACATTCATCTTTGTCAAAACTAGATGTTGAAGAGGAAGAGGAAGATGAGGAACTGGGAGGATTGCCATGGCTTCTATGATGTTCCCTAGGGTTCCTTGATTTATCCTTTCTAGACTTCAAGAAGGTCTTAGGCCTTGATGCCTCCCTAGGTCTAGGACTTACTTCATCGCCTCTAGGATTATCTACCTTAGGTGAATGTAGTCCTTGAGTGTCATCATGGTGGTCATGAACATATGAAACCCCTGCATGAAGTTGGTCACACTAATTTTCTTCATCATATATCTCATTAATTCTGTAATGAATGCTTTCACTATACAATGCATTATTTCCTCCTTGTGAGAGAGAAATTGTTGTTGGTTAATGATGTGTGTGATTTAATATTTTTTGAAACATATATCATTAATGCATTTACAACAATCTTGTATAATATAACTAATCTAGATAATTAGCACCATCCCCAACAATGGAACTAATGATGAGTAGCGAGGTACCCCTATGCCCAACCATGTGAATTACAAGCATTCACACATGATCTGATTGAATTTTGTGGATGGGACTAGTTATGCATTTAAATTGTTATGCCTTGATCGCAATTTGCTATCTTCCCACTTGGACTAGTTGTAGATTTGTCACGTATATTTTAGTCCTGAGGCATATGATTGATGTTAACTAGCCCTAAGCTACTCCTAATGATAATAAAGAGATTAATTAATTAAGCTAATTAACAGTGAAAAGTAAAATCTAAACTAGCCTATGTGCAATGAGTATCCATTCCTAATAATTGGCACACACCTTGGACTTCATTTAACTACTACTTGGATTACCAAGTGTACATCACTAGGCTTACCAAACGATACACAACTGGGTTATCAAGTAATTACACTTAAGCACTCATGATTAGTAGTACTCATTCCACTTAATGACGAGAATCATAAAGAGAAATAAATGGAAACATTAACTAAGGAAAATGGTAAATGATTAAATAATTGAAAGCAATAATAAATCTACGTGGATGATGTAATGATGAAAGTAATCTTAATCTTTATTTCTGGTCATGTAACGCATCCAAGTACGTCACACTCAAATAAGGATGTCATATAATCACTTAACATCACATTGTGAGCATGCACTGGAATAATAGAACTAAAAATCAAAAATCTATGAAAAAAGCTATCTAAAATGTATCAACCATCTCCCAATTGTGCACCCTAGTGTGGTAATTATAGGTTAGCATAGAAGGGGCGATATCAAATATCTAACATCATTTCTTGGGACCTAACATCACATATCCAATATCTAGGCTCCGATATTCAATATTTGATATTAGAGCTAACAAAACCATGACTCATTAGACTTCAAAATAATTTTCCTACTAGATCCTATGAAAATATTAGCATTTATATGAAAAAGCTCATACTTTTGAAAGAATAAAGAATCAATACCAAAGAGAAAAATGCTAATAGGAAAATGATTTGACAAAGTAGCATCTGTATGCACTTCTAGTTTTCTTATAAGCTTCTAAAAAAACATTAGAGATGTAAAATCCATCAAGTTAACAACAAATTCTGTCATTTCCTTATGATGAATCATGATTCATCTGGTTGCAATATCAGACCCACGATATCGAATACACGATATCGGGTATGCGATATTGCACCCAACAACGATATCGGATATGCAATATCATGGTTTCTATGTGGGCCTATAAATACACATGTAGGCACATGGGAAGCGAGTCTTTTTGGTTAGAGTAGTGAGTCAGTTTAGTGTAGGATCTTTTTGTCAGTTTTTCCTCTCAACCCTTTCTTTGAGTGCATGTCTGCAGTGTGATGATTGTAATTGTATGACATCCTTTATTCAAGTGTGACATACTTGGATATGCACATGACTAGCAATAAAGATCGACATTACTTCATCATTGCAGCATTGACTTAGTTTAATTATTTATTTGTTATTGTTATTTATTTCTTTCATAGTTAACATCTGTCCACCCTAAACTCCTTAAACGCGGAATGAGTACAACTTAATCACAAGCATTCAAGTGTGACTACTTGGTAACCCAATAGCATTCCTAGGATCTATGCTTGGTAATCCCAGTAGTAGTCATGCATGAGGTCCCAGATGTGTACAGATGATTAAGGAACATATGCTCATCGTACTTAGGCTAGCTTAGACTCCCTCTCCCTATCTCCTCTTAATATAGCTCTCTCTCTCTCCCTTTTCCTCCTAGCTAGTTAAAGTTATTTTCCATTGCCTTCAAGAGTAGCATTAGTTTAGGAACACATCATACACCTCACTTTGGACTAAACCATACATGACAAAGCAATTACTAGTCCAGTTGGGAAGACAGTGAACTGCAATCAACGAGTAACTATCTAGATACTACAACTAGCCCGTCTGCGGAGTTTGACCGAATCGTGTGTGAAACACTCGTATTCATATGGTTGAGTGTAGGGGTACCTCGCCACTCATCACCTTATTAATAATTTGACCAAGTATAATGTTTCTCATTGAACTAAAATAAGAATAAAAAGCTAACATAAAATATTTTTCTTTGAAATTGCATCCATCTTCTTTTTCTTGAGAAGATATATTAGGAGAAAGACTAGATTATCTAAATGACTTTCAACCACATTAAAATCACCTCCTATAATCTAAGGAACTTTAGGTAGAGATATTTCCAAACCTCTAATTGATCTTTCAAATTATTAGGAGCATAAATGTTACAAAGTCCAAAGTTACCTTATTCACTATGACAAATAATTCAAATAACTTTTCTAAGATTATCAAAGTTAGAATTCAAAACTTTACAAGTCTAGTTTTTATTAACAAGAATAGTAATACCTCCTTTATTAACTTCATGAGTAGCATAAAAAACAATGCAATTTGTCAAAATGCATTTACCAAGAAAACTAATATCATGAACTAAAATCTTAATTTCATGTAGGAAAAGAAAATTTGAAGACAAAAGCCAATTTGAAAGAAACTCCTTGGCAATCTTTGCTTATGACCTATTAGAAAGATCCCAGATATTGCATGATAGAACTAACATTAAGATGTGGAGAGGAGGCCCCCATGTTTGATTTTTCAAGCTTAGCATTTGTCTTACAATCTATGTCACCAATAAGTGAAAAAGCATTATCCAATAAGAAACCCATTGGGAATAGTACTGGAAGTAGAAAAAGAATGAGATATCTTTAGGGTTTTTAAATTGAAATAAATAGTTGTAGGCCTCTTATTTTTATGTGTCACTAAGTGAAATCCACTGAATTAGTATTTTCATTGTTGATCCCTATTGAACATTTTTTTAAAAGAGGAATTCTCTTTAGATATCAAAAGTTTACTAGCACCTTTAGAATTAAAAGTATTAGTAAAAGGTTGAGAACTTTTTGAAGAAGATTTTATTTGTGCTTGATAAAAACTATTATTATTTGCCTTTTTTGAAAATTGTTGTTTATTTTCCTTAGAAACCACTTTTTTATTAAGAATAGGACAGATTCCAATAACATGGTCTTTTTTATGATAATAGTTGCAATGTCTAAGAAAATTATAATATGTAATTTTTTGAGAAAAATACTAATTACCTACCTTGAGTTTTAATTTTATCTTCTTCTATCGTAAATTAATATTTACAAACTAATGTGTGTATTGCATACCATTTAGTAATGTTTTTGACTCTGTCTTTAAGAGTGTGCCAATGCTGCCGCTAATTTCTCTTTCAACACTTTGAAAAATAAGAGGAAGATTTTTTAATTCAATCTAACATGAAATTTTAGAATACTTAGAAGAATATGGATCAAAATCCACCCTCCATTCTTAAGTAATAAAAGTATTATGTTGATCCATAAAAACTTTATGATCCAATGATTTTTCAACCATTTTAGAATTCACTAGTTTGACAAGCAAAAAAGATTCAAAAAAAATAGGAGGCATGCAAAATATTAATTTTATAACATTCAAGGATAGCCTAAATTGTGTGTAAAACCCTTATTCAGGTAAACAAATCCAATAATCTCTAGAAATATGTATTGTGAAGTGATATCTTTTGATAGAGATTCATATAAATCATCACTTAAAACAAAATTTAAAACATTAGAATTCTTCATAGTCTCTATGGTTTGAGAGACATTTCTAATCATTCATCACAAAACTTTACTAGAAACCCTATATTAAGATAGAAAGACTCTTGTACCACAGTGAGTAAAGGACTAAATAAAGTTATAAGGATTAATCAGATACATACCAAAGGTTCCTTTTCATCACTTAATTACAAAAGTGATTACATATTACCTTGACTGTAACACTTCATCATTTAAAGAAATCAAAATAATGATGGATGAATAATTATCTTAATAATACTTTTCACATTAAAAGTAGTTTATTATTTACTATGAGCCACCTCTTTGACAACATCAACTTGAGAAATTGAAGATTCTTAAATAAGCAACCATTTAGAAGAAGACAAAATAGAAGCTCCCATAGCAAACTAGGATTGAGTAGTTGAAATCTAAAGAAAAAGTTTCTTAGACTACATGGATCTACGTAAAGGACTTTTTGAACATATATAACAATGTAACACATGAATTAATCTAAGCGTTTAAGGATTGTTTAATTTGATTTTGTTATAATGTTCCATGCGTCCAAGATTTGATTTAAGGCATTTTAAGCCACAATGATGTAAGGAAACCTTGTGCGTGTTTATATAAAGAAAAGTTTCACTCTCAATCGTAGCCAAAGTTTGAGCTCTTTCGACTTTAAATACCAAATTGTTGGAAGAAATCCAAGTTATTATCACTGGATTTGAAGAATTATTTTCCCACGTTGAATTTCAGGACGGTTAGTGTAAAGCTTAACAGGGAAAGGTAAAGGACGGTGAAGCTGTTGTTGGTCTTGCCATACATGAAATGGAGGGAGGTAGAAGACAAACACCACAATTTTTCAAAATGTGAAAACCTTATCTATATTTAAACTAGCCAATTTTGAGTGGACTGCTGACGTCATATGACACCAGAAATATTTTCTTAAATCTGCCATACTTATCTACAGACTGCAGGCTACAGTCCCCATTACCTCAATCAATGAAGCGTGTTTCATATTCAACATGATCTCAAAAAGGATTTTGAAAGTAACGTATCGGAGTCCAGCTTAGGCAACATGCACAAAAAGGCAAAAACACCACAATCTTGACAGGAAGGCAAAGAGGAATATGTGCTCTGTAACCAAGGGTTCGTGCACAAACCGAAGTTTCCACAATGATTATTCAAAGCATGAAAATCATCCAATGCGGTTAGGTAGTAAGACAAATTGATTCTCAGCAATAATGAGTGTCACTCAAACCATGACCCACAATCCCAATGCAAGGAATATCAAAACCCCATTATTGGATAATCATGTTGCTTTGTGTTTTTGGCTGTTGCATTGCTTTGCTTTGCAGCTATTTAATTGTAATACATGAGAGACAAATTCAGGGTAAAGCATAAGTTGGGGGCAGTTGAAGAACATGAAAGGATCACTTTTTGATGACTAGATCAAAGCAAAAGCATTGGCCAATGACCATCATGTTTTCTTTATCCTTGAAATGAATGATTTTGATAATTCTTGCCTTCAACTCATTTGGCTGTTGGATGCGCCTTCGTTTTTGACATTCATTTCCCCCAGGCTGCAATTTTCAAACTCTGCAGAATGACTTGCACACAACTGAATGAAATCTGATGATAGATGTGGACATTTCGTAAAGATGATAACCACCATAATTGGTTCTTACGTGGACAAGGAATTTCAGAAAAAAGAAATCTTCTTATCCGTGTCAAACAATATAGCTACCAAGTTTTGTTTATTTATACATGTATATGTTAAATAATTTAACACATTCTAGACAGTTCAGGAAGATTAGGACCTGTATGTCAATTTTTTTAGAAAAAGAAATTACGGACAATTTCTTGCTTGGGTGAAAAAAAATTGGAAGTTAGGTAATTGAAGTGATTCTAATTACTCTCCAAGCAATCAAGATACCTCATGATTGTTAAAATACAATACATGGGTTATTATTATTTTTCCTGGATGCTATAAAGTTATATTTATAATCATTCTTGAACAGAAATGTGGGCAAACTACAAAATTTGGGAGAGCAGTCTAGATGACCTACCCTTGCCTGCTTAACGGTTTGAAAACAGTTATGTATCCTATAATATCGTACAAATTCTGTACAAATATCGGACAAGTGTAGGACAAGAATACAAACGAAGGAACAATATTTCTTTAGCCGTGTAAGGTATGAATAACTTCTGTTGCCCTAACAAGACAACCGACACCCATCTCTCAAGAAACCTGCTCCCTTGTATTCTCAAAAAGTTTTGACAACTTCACATCCAAAAGTTTCATAACGTGGAGATCTAAGTTCGGATAATCCAAAACAGCCCACCAGCGTCTTAATCAACTTTCTAATAGCGTGCTAATTTCCTGAAGCCCAAATGCATGCGTAGTGGCACTATTCATGACCTTTAATGCCGTAGTAATTTGCACGCTGATTTCATTTGCTTTATCTTGCTTGTATGATTTCATTTACTTTATCTTGCTTGTATTAAATTACAAGCAAGATTCTTCCATTCTTCTTCAAATATCCACACCCATATAAGCAGGGAGCCAGAGCGAGGCAGAGAAAAATGTCCAGAAGCCATAGAGCTCAAATCATCATGAAGGCTGCTACTTGCTGCTGTGTCTTTCTGTATTTTGTGGCCTCATTCTTCTGGGTCTCAGAAGCCAGAGCAACCAAAGGAACTGAGATTCAAAGGGGATTCAGAGCAGAACTAGTGCATCTTGATTCACCACAGTCTCCATTCAATCAAGATAATAAGACTGCTGCTGCTGCTGCTCAATGGCTGCAGAGAGCTGTGACAAGGAGCAAATACAGAGTGAGAAGTGTGTCCCGGTCCCTCTCCCACCACAGAAAAAGCAGAAGCAGCACAAAAGCAGCACAAGACGAAATTGAGGCCCCTGTTTACTTGGGCAAAGGGGAATACCTGATGAAGATGGGCATAGGCAGTCCAGCCCTGGAATTCTATGCAATTCTTGACACAGGAAGTGACCTCACCTGGACACAGTGCCAACCATGTGAGGACTGTTATAGGCAGGCAACTCCAATCTATAACCCTGCAAGGTCCTCATCCTACTCCAAGGTGCCCTGCAGAAGCAGTCTGTGCAGCCACACTTCTTTGCCAGACTATAACTGCAAGGATGATGGGTGTGAGTATGAGTACACCTATGGAGATTATTCTCTCACAGTGGGAATTCTGAGCTATGAGACCTTTTCCTTTGGGCCAAGGTACTCAGTCCCCCTTCTGGCCTTTGGCTGTGGCAGAACCAATGAGGGCAATGGCTTCAAGCAGGCAGCAGGGATTGTAGGTCTTGGCAGAGGCCCCCTGTCACTGATTACCCAACTCTCATCCCCATCTCAATCCCCAAGATCAAAAGCTATTTCAAGAACAGCCATACCCAACAAATTTTCTTACTGCCTGGTTTCCATTCAGTCCTCACCCACAAAGCAGAGTCCCTTGTTCCTAGGAGAGTTTGCAAGGCTGAACAGCAAGTTCAAGGCCAGCTCCACACCTTTGATTACAAACCCAAAAGAGTCAACTTTCTACTTTGTGGCTCTGGAGGGCATCAGCATAGGGTCCACTTTGCTGAAAATCCCCAGAGGCACATTTGATATCCAGTCTGATGGCTCAGGAGGCATGATTGTGGATTCAGGGACAACAGTCACATATCTTGAGCAGGCAGGCTATGATGCAGTAAGGGAGCATCTGAGTGGTCTTATTAGGTTGCCAACAGCAGATGGCTCTGCAACTGGCCTGGATTTGTGCTACAGGCCCCCTGCATCCAGGCCTCTGCCACTTTTTCCAAACATGGTTTTTCATTTCAAAGGGGCAGACTTTGTGATGGGCACAAGCAATTACATGGTCAAGGACACCACCACTGGACTTCTGTGCTTGGGCATGCTTCCAAACACAGGCATGTCAATTCTGGGTAATGTCCAGCAGCAGAATTTTCACATTCTCTATGATGTTGAGAACAGTCTCTTCTCCTTTCAGCATGCAGCCTGTGATTCCTTGTGAAGAAAAAAAAGGTTCAGGAAGGATTAGCCTCATCATCATATATGTATGGCTCTGTACATTCCTTCCTCTTGGATTTTCTGTGCCACTGTCTACCTATTGATTCCCTTAACTCGTCTTCTCCTCTCTCATCTCTGTGACCGTAAACAAGACTGATTTCCTGCTGGGGTGTGGCCGAGTTTCAGCTCTGTGGCCTCGGGGACATCGTGTGTGGGATGTTGTTGTCAACATTTACGTGTTGGCCGACAGGGCATTCAGTCAGGTTAACTGCTGCTTTGACATTTGGGGTATTTTGTACAAAGTCCTCGGACTTGGATTGAACGTTTGCAGAATTGCAACTGTTTCTAAGCTAATTCACATAAAAATAATTTAGTATTGTTCTCCTTCAAAGAGGACTAAGCAAAGCATCTGATTGTATAGATTAGCATACAGAAAGAGCACAGAACCGAAGGAATAGAACAATAGAGATCCTTAAGTTTTTGAAATACAGTATGTCCATCGCAGTTTTCGATTTTTTATTCCCAATCCAGAGCTACCTTGGTTTTCAGTTGCTTCAGCAGACAGACAAATTGTGATTTCAAATTTGGATTGGATACCTGAATTGGGTATAACGTAACAACCTATTAACCAGGTTTAGGTTACTATGGTATTACTAACAAAAATAAATTGCAATTTATAGAAATTTAAGGATGCGAAAAAAAAAATATGACCAGCAAAGCATTAAGTGCTTATAAAAACAAACATAGAGATCTACAAAAAGTATAAACAATTTAAATATAAAATTACATTGCCATGCCAATTCAATGCCCTAATACTAAGGTAAAAATACACCTTAACTATAATACAATAACAATGGAATAAATATGATTAAATATCCATATCGAATCAAGGCATTAGGCTCATATCATTAAAAACTATTAACCAATTTATTAATTACCAAACCGATGTGGGCTTCTGCATAAACAATGGAAAGAAATGTAAGGTCTACACCAAAGACAAGTAATTACAAAGTCCATACAATGTTGCCAATCAAAAGGCATTACATAGTATAAAATACCAATTAAACATTATAACTTAGAAAAAATACATGAAACTTCTAACTTAAACAAAAACCAAAAATCCATAAATTCTATTCTAAGCATAAGCTTCTCCATCTACTTTCTCATCATTAACACTTGTATCACTTGGGAGGGAAAAACAAAGGAGAAAGTTAGTGTTCACATTGAGTGGAGAAAATAAACTATAAGTACTCCCCTAAGAATTTTGGAACCAAGCACTAGCTAGTTGGAAAGTCATGCATAGGAATAAGTGCATCTAAAACATTAGCATCCAAGTAACCAAAACACACGGACATCCAATAATCAATCCAAACCATAAAAAATGCCTAATATCATATCATTAACAAATTCCACCATGACCCACATCCAAACCATGAAAGCTAGCACCATGTTTCAATTTCCTCAAGCCAAAGTTGGAAAGTGTAATCATTATATATAAAAATATTTTTATCAAATGCTAAAGCCAAACCAAAATGTGCTTGTAGGA
Source organism: Gnetum montanum (assembly GCA_015680685.1). Classification (NCBI taxonomy): domain Eukaryota; kingdom Viridiplantae; phylum Streptophyta; class Gnetopsida; order Gnetales; family Gnetaceae; genus Gnetum; species Gnetum montanum. The sequence goes on from MNCI01002976.1 coordinate 17,922, forward strand.
CCTGTTTAATGTTTCATAAGTCTGGTATCAAGGTTAGCTTGAGTTCTATTGTCTTGATTTCCATCATCACTAGGGTGAGAAGCCCAAACTCTTCTACTCACTTCCCCCTCCTATGGCATTTTTTAAAGGAAAAAATGATATAAACTTTACTACTATAGATAGTTAAGAGTTGTAGCATGCCTTGGGTTCCTTTAAAATGAACTAGCCATGCCCTTCATGCTAGCTCTATCAAACATCATCAAAACTACAAAATGTTAGTAATCAATTCATCATATCAAAATCAAACCCAAGGTGGTGGAAAAGCATAATCAAACCATATAGATAACACCAATGTTTAATGAACCCTAAGTCTCATATATTGTATTGTTTGATTTGTATGCCTACCTTACTACAATATCTATCAATGAATGGTTTGCCTAGCTCAATAATAATATTTACCAAATGAATGATCTGCTTAATAAACAAAATATTAACCCAGAGGCATCCGAAGCAACCACAAATTCTAAAAAGATAATCAATTATTACTTCCAATTTTTAGTTGTGTTAGGAAGTTCTAGAAACTATGCTTTTAACCATTTTGATAGTTTTTGGAATCCACTACATGTAGGATCACTTTACAAAAGTTGCATTTTTTATGCATTATCTCCTAATGTCATCCCTATGTGTTTAGACCTTCATTTTTACCTTATCATGAGGTCGCAATGAACTAAACACACCATAAGGAGTACCTTGTGATGCACACTAACATGCTGAATCACTTTGCCTTCTATGTCATCATTGTTCAAAGTCATCTCATGCCTCTAAAATGCGAAAAACTATATAAAATCTTAGTTCTACATCTTAGAAATTCATCAAAGATAAAAAACAAAATAAAAATAGATCCAAATTGAGAAAAATTCAAGATGCAATCTCCAAATTCTGCTAAAATCAATATCAGAATCTTAGATTTCAGAAACATGCATTAACAAATTAGATCTAATAGAGAAAATCCCCAAAATATTTTGTTGAATAGTTGTTAAAAAAACCAAACAAAACAAAATCAAATTCACACATAATCAGTTATTCCAAAAATTCAAAAGATGAGCATTATAATAAACTACCTAATTTGACTAATAGTATGGTAGATTAAATACCATTGCATGCCAAAAATCTCCTAAGCAGGCTCAAAACCCTAAGCTAAGTCAAAGGTCAACAATTGGATCCAAGCAAAACCTAAAATGAGATATGGAAGGAAAGCACTTGCAAAGGTCCTAATTGGCAATGAAGGCTTAAATGAGGTTGCTCTCCTATCCATTAAGATCTTTCTCTCTTGTTCTATCTCCTAGATGTTGACAATGTAATTGGATGATCTCTAATGAAAGGGTTACTAGGTATTTATACTCACAAGGGTATACAAGGGTTTCATAAATGGGTGATTCTAATGGAAGAAACTAAAAATAAAAAGATAATATAATTAACACATAATTTTCTAAAATTAAATAAATAATAATTTTAACATGGGTTTATAGGTTGTGTTAGCCTACTAGGGTACCCTTAGGTACTACCTAATAGCTATGTCTACTCTAAATGTTAACCAAGGTTCAAGGTCTAAGAATTCAAATATAATCAAGGTACTCTCCCAATCTACCATGCTAAAAATAAAGTACCAAATAAACTAACAAATATTTTATTAACTTTCAAACAACAATAAAGGCATGTCAAACACACGACATAAAGCATACCACATACATGATGTAGAATCCCATGTTTCCATGATGAATCTAGTACTTGATACCTACTTACTAAAAACATCAATAAAGAGGTTAGTGCACATATGCTTAAAAAATATATTAATAAATATCAAACCTACTTACTAAAACAATTACCAAGCATATAGCTTATCAAACATATAATTATACATCATAAACATGCCACACCAAACATAAGATACCAAACACAATGTATAGACTAGGCAAAAGAAAAAAAACACACACATTAAGGGTTTAAATCAAAGGACATAGTAACACAATGTTGTATCTGGGAACAGGGTGTAACACTTTTCACCTTTTAATAATATTCCTTCTAAAAGATCTTAGGTTGAGTGCTATATAAATCCTTTTCCACTTCCCATGATACTTCTTGATCATCATGTATTTCCCAAATCATCTTAACCATAAGAATTACTTTGCTTCTCAACTTTCTTTCTATCATGTCCTTACTCTTAATAGGCTACTCCACATACTTGATGTTCAATTGAACTTGCACCTCTTGTCAATCTATCACATGACTAGCATTTGAAGTGAATTTTCTTAATATAGAAACATGAAACATGATTTGAATAAATTGCAACTACTATAGAAGGTCAATCTAGTATGTAACTTATACAATCTTGCTTAAAATCGGAAAGAGATGAATGTAGCATGGTGCTAATTTTCTCTTCCTGTTGAATCTCATAACACCTTTTAATGGTGAAAGTTTAAGAAATATTTTAAATTTAATATTAAACTCTAATGGTTTAATCACCTTCAAATACTAAATCCAGATATTATGCAAAGATAAAACTTTTTGCTAGAAAATAAGAAAACTAGCTATCTTTAATTAATTGATTATAAGATTATAATAGGAATCTCAAACCTCATAACATCCAAAACCTTTCACACTCAAAAAAAATTGCAAAGCCTAATTCTTTACAATCATACAATGGCTATTCTTAATTCAAGACACAACCAATAGAGAGTCTCTCCCATAACCTGGGACTAAAGATCTCAACTCACAAGTAAGCCACAACAGAAATGAACACATAGATCAATACAACATAAGTTAACCTTGGAGATGCAATTACCAATTACACTCACTCAATGTGCCCACACACCCTCTCTTGCTAAGCTTTCCACACTCAAGGGATCTCTTTCTCACTTATGGTACCAACAATTATGAATTACATTAATATATATGGATAACAAGGAGACAAGAAGCTTAGAAACCTTCCCTCAACTGAACTTGAGGTTTTTCATATGTCTCTAGGATCTTTCAACCTTCTGTTTAGATTTTTCCATCCTTTTCCTACTTACGCTAGCTATTTCTAGAATTAGAATGGGTGATTTCAGAAGTTTTCCTAACCATACAAGTCATCTCTAGCATGGGCAGGTCATCTCTCATGAAAACATAACTTTTGGCAATGATGTCTACTATTTTTGAGATATGTCTCCTCCCTAGAAAAGATGTCTCCTCTTGACCCAAGATATTATGCCTAAGATATCTTGTCTTGGCCTAAGATTTCTTCTCTATGCACAATACATCTTGCTTGATACATTAGTACTTTGCATAGGATGTCTTTCTTGAGACATTAGTACTCTACAAAAGACATCTTGCCTAAGACATCAACACTTTGCACAAGATGTCTCTTCTCAAACTAAGATGTCTTCTATGAAGACTCCATTCCCAACCAAAACATCTTCTTAACCTCCAAGATGTCTTCATATATCCCAAAACCTATAGAAAACAAACATAGGGAAGGAACAAAGGGAATCAAAAGAGGTGTTCATACACCAACTCTCACGCCCTTCAAAAAGTGAGCTCATATGAACATGGGAGTAGGGGTTGAACTGATCCTTCACTGAAGAAGTTTGATCCCATGAACTAATACAACATCATCTATAGATTGATCCTCCCAATGGATCAAATGTTCATGTCTCTTGACATCCCAAGTGCTAGAAGCTTTCCTTAGCTTGAGTATGATTGTCTTCCTCTTCATTGAAGGCTTGGACTGCTCAATAGTCCTGTTCAACTCATTGATGCTACCTTTTATGGTCTTACCATCTATTGATCCATGCTAGTGCACAAGATCTAAAATATCAAATACAAAAGACTTACTAACATCATTTGGTAAATAAATCTCAAAATCATTATTATTAATTTGAGCCTTGATTTTGAAAGGCCTTATCTTCTTGACTTTCAAATTAGAGAAATTAATACATATTAACCATTTCTTCTTCAAATGCACCCAAAATAAGTTACCTACAACTAAATTAGGCTTTCATTTCCCCTCATTCCTATTAAGGGCTTTCTCTTCAACCTTCTTCTCAAGATCTAATTTTACTTATGCATGGAGCTCCATCATCTCTTACATGAAATTAGCACTAGGTTGAGCTTCACAATTAAAGATCTATAAAGTATTTACCATCCTTCAATAAAACACATTGTTCACCTAAAAAGGGCTTTTGCCAATAACAATGTAAAAATATTATTATATGAAAACTTATCATGATACAAAATGTTTTCCCACCTATTTTATTATCAATCACACAAAAATTTCAATATATTTAGCAAGGATTTTCTCACCACCTCTGTTTGGCTATCAAATTATGGATGATATGCACTAGAAAAATTCAACTTTGTCTCTAAAATTTTCCAAAGGGACCTCATGAATTTGAAATCTCTATTAGGAACAATATTTAGAATAATTCCATGCAACTTCACAACATGCTAGAAAAACAAATTTGCTACATGAGAAACATCACTCACCTTCTTGCATGGAATGAAATGTGCCATCTTGAAAAACTTTTCAACAACAACAGAAATTGTATTATTTATACTTTTGGTTTTTCAAATACCACATAAAAAATCCATAGACACACTTTCTCATCCACTCCTTTACCTCCTTTGAAGTTCTAACAAGTCAAACACTCCTTTACAAGTTTGGAAACTTTTGTTGCTATACCAAGCCAAAAATAGTGTCTACCCATAAGTTTCAATGTTTTATCTATGACAATGTGGCTTGTCATGCCACTATAATGCTTTTCAAACAAAATATTTTTCCTAAAATCATAATTAGAAATAAATACCTTTCCATTCTTAAATAATAGTTCATCTTGAATATGATAGTTCCTCTACTAGTTTATCCTACTCATCAATGACTCTTTAGGGCTCTTCCAAACTTGCCAAAAATCAACATCATGCTCATACAAAGAAACAAAATCATACATATCTTCCACATGGGGTACACTAAAATTCACCATATGCACCCTTGATAATGCATCAGCTACCACATTAGCTTTTCAATTTTGTGCTTCAACATAATATTGAACTCCTATAATAGTGTAACCCACTTCATGTGCTTTTCACTCAATTTCTTTTTTGAGTTTAGAAACTGAAATGCTTTATGGTGTGTTAATAAAGTAAAATCTTTGGGAAATAAATGATACCTTCAATTCTTGATTACTTGAAGAATAGCGTATAACTCCTTCTCATATATGCTATACTTTTTCCTTGACTTATTCAACTTTTTAGAAAAGAAAGCAATAGGCCTACCTTCTTGTGAAAGTACCCCACCAATGGAAAGTTAACTTGCATTCACCTAAACCTGAAAAACCTTCTTAAAATATAGAATTACAAGTACCACTTCAATGGTAATCTTTTCTTTCAAAAAGTCAAAGATCCCTTGGGTTTCATTATTCCATTTGAAATTGTTATTTTTCTTCAACAAAGAAGACATAGGCTATGAAATACCACTAAAATTTTTGATGAACTATCTATAAAAACTTTCTAAGCCAAGGAATAATCTTACCTCAATATTCTTAAGAGTTGACCAATTCCTAATAGCCTTCACCTTGGTGGCTTTCATATCAATTTGGTTTTTAGAAACCACATGCTCCAAATATGTGATTTTCCTCTTAAAGAAATGACTTTTCTTCGCATTGATCACTAGTTTTACCTCCTTCAAGTTAAGACACACCATCCTCAAGTAATCCAAGTGCTCTTTCTCATTAGAGCTATATACCAAAATATTGTCAAAAAGGATAATATAGTAATTACCAATCAAATTTTTCAATACATTGTGCATCAACCTCATGAAAGTAGCAAGTGCATTCATGAGCCCAAATGACATCACCAACTACTCAAACAATCCATCTAGTGTTTTGAAAGCTATCTTCCACTTATCACTAACCATGATACTAATTTAGTGGTGTCCACTCTTCAACTCAATTTTCCTAAAAGTTTTAGCATTAGTAAGGACATCAAGGATATTATCCATCCTTGGAATAGGAAACTGGTACCTCATTTTTATCTTATTCACTACCCTAAAATCAATGCATATCCTTCATTCATCATTATTCTTCTCTAGCACTAACACCATTGGAACTACATAAGGTAAAATGGATTCCCTTAGAAAGCCATTTATAAGTAACTCCTCTACTTCCCTTTGTAATTCATCCCACTAATTTGGTGCCATCTAGTATGCTCACTTGTTTGGAATGGTAGCACTAGGAATGAAATCAATCTAATGTTGTACATTCCTCATTAGTGGTAATCCATCTAATTTTTCATTGAACACCTTGGGAAATTTATATTTCAAGCCTAGCACACCTATAGGAAGTTTGATCTACATATAATCATAGTTAGTAATAACTATTGTCATAATAGAAAAAACCAAAACTAGTTTCAACATGTTTCTTAATATATTACCTCTTTCCTAGAAGGATTAAGGAAGCATTAAGTGAGCTTTGTTGCCTCACTTGTTCAGCTATCATGGGAATCAACTCATGGATTCAATTAGATTTAGCTATACTCCACACATTTCTCACTTCATCAAACTAAGCACCATTATCAAAATTCATAGGTCTACTAATAATTACATTAGCATAGGTTATTGGAAGTACATCACATTTCAAAACATCATGAAAACCTTTAATTTTAAATCTCAAAGTACATTGTTCCCTCACCTTTTAGAAAAATTCTTTAGATAACCAATGCAATTTATAAGATTTAGGATTAAAATTAGTTACTAAACCCAATCTAAAACCTATGCTAGAAGAAATAACATTTTATTGGACTTCCTCATTAATCAAAATGTGAATTCATTTCCCACTAAGTAAACATCTAATCCCAATCCGAAACAAAACATTTCTATTAGAATGATATTCTCTATTTAAATTCCTCATGAATGCACAAGAATTTAATTTAGAGATATCCTTAATTTTTGGATCATTAGGGTTAAATTTATAAATACATTGGCTTGATGTCTCGTACAACTCCATGGTTTACACATCTTTACCCTTAACTACCTTATGAAGTGGACATTTCCATTGCTTGTGTCACCATTATTCAGACTTAAAGCACTGGATTTTTGATGAGTTGTTGCATTAATATTTTCCTTCCTTGTCTTGGTTCTTCTTAGCTTTTTCCTTCTCATTGTCTCTTTCTATCTTCTTATTCTAGCTACCATCCTTGTATTTAAACTTGGACATGGATTCTTTTTTAGATTTGGATCCCTTTTCCTTTCCCTTGGAAATTTATTTTCTCTTGTTTCCAAATTCACTTCATTTCTTCTTAGCCTTGAGTGTCAAATCATAAGCCTCATAAAGAGTTTTCATCTCTTAAAAAGACAACTCCTTCTCATATGCCATTTTAAGACCTCCTAAAAAGATTGAAGCCTATTCATATTCTTTCCACTTTACCTTAGCTTTATGAAATAGATCACAAAATTCAATGTAGAATTCTTTGACATCTTTGTCACTTTGCCTAAGAAATTTTAACTTTATAATGCTTTCTTATCTTTAACAATACTATTCAAATTTTTTCTTTCAAATATGATTCATCAAATTTCAATCTTTATAATGCTACTCCCTTCCCCCTTTTATTTCCTAGTGGACAAAAACATTGAGATTAAAACTTTATCAACATTTTCTTAATTCTATGATATAGATGATGAAGATCCATATAATCATATACCAGCATTTGAAACATTGATAGTTACATGTGGTAACAATATTACAAAATGTACTAAAAGGAGTGTCTTTTATCTAACATTTACAGATCGTTCATTATCGTAGTATAGATGGTTAAAACAAAATTCTATTCAGTCTTGGAATGGTTTTAAGAATGAGTTTTAAATTGATTTTTATTTTTAGCAAAAATGCACCAATATAAGAAATAACTTGTAGGCTTTTTACATCAAGAAAATGAAACTTAGGAATAGGCTTGGGAGTATTTAAAAATGTAAACGCAAGAAATCCTGGTCATGATTTTTCATAATATTAAATGTTAGGGTTTTTTTTAATGGTTTATACCTATCACATGGTAGAGTATCTATTTTGCTTATGGTGTTACAATTATAATAATGACAACAAAAGTAGCTTTTGGTGCATTAGATAAAATAGTGGATCAGAGAAAAAGTTGGCCTATGGATAAAAAAGCCAATATGTTAGAACATAAAGTGATAATAGGTTTGGAAAAATAAATTGTGAAGATTAATAATAAATTATCATCTTGATCTATGTCATCTAATGCTAGTTTGTAGGGCCAATCTTTCCAATGTCCACAACAAGCATCGTTAGTTTGTATGAATGAGGGAATTCATAACACTAACCAACCATAGGCTAGAGGTATGGATTTTCCTTATTCTTGTGTAATTTGTAGGGAGATTAATCACACTACTCATGATTATCCCATTTTACCATTTATTAAAGAACAAACTAATGTTGTAGGTAGTCAAGGTGGATAGGGGAGAAGTGTAACTTTACAAAGTAGGATTTGGAATCCCAAACATGTCCAAAATTACCAATCATGTCCTCCAGTTTGGCTTAATTATCCAAATGACCATAATAATTTCAACTATTCTTGGATACCTAATCAAAATCATGAATTTCATTAGCAAATGCTACAACAAAATGAAAACTTACAACATAATTTGCAAAATCAAAATGATCATATAATTAAGCATATTTAAGCCTTACAATCTAAGGACACATTACCAACACAAATTGAAAGAAATTCCAAGTATCAAGGAAGATAAGTATTACATATGGTTTTGTCATCCAACAATGACCAATGTAATGTAGTGACTAGAAGTAGAAGAGTTATTGATCTTCAAACTCCTTTTCATAGGGCTATTGAGAATAAAGAACTAGAGGAGGAATTTGAATCTTTACAAAAGGAACTTCCTATGAAAGAAGTGATTGATCCAAAGATTCTTTCAGAGGAAATCATTAATTCATCTTCTCTACTAGCATCTTTTCTTGATAGATAAAAATCAAATGAGATTGATGATAAGAAAATTGAGAACCTTTTTAAAGTTGTCACCCTACATTTTATTATTAATAGTTATTGAAGAAAACTCCTAATATGCTAAATACCTTAAGGAGCTTTGTTCTATGAAAAATAAAATTTAAATACCTAAGCATGTTAGCCTTGCTAAAAATATCACAAATATTTTAAATGTTAGGATGTCTAAAAAGGTAATAGATCCTAGTAGTCCTACGATTGCATGCATGATTCATAATAGAAAATTTCATCATGCATTAGTATATCTAGGGGCTAATGTAAATATTATGCCATTTCAGATTTATCAGTCATTTGGTTATGATCATATTAGACCTACCAATTTTACCATTTCCTTGGTTTATGGGTCTACTAACTATCTGAAACATATTATTGAGGATATATTGGTTTAGGTAGATAAAGCTTTGCACCCTAATGATTTCATTGTGGTGGATTATTATACATCTTGATTAAATAATGTTTATCCTTTGATTTTAGGTAGACTTATGTTGGTAACTATGGATGTAGTTATTTAAGTAAAAACTACATTGATGACTTTAACATTTTCCAATATGAAATTTTTAATCAATTTATATAACTTTTATTTTTTAGGGTCTACCAAAATTTTCTTTTTACTCACAATGTGGCCTAACAATATGACCTCCACAAACTCCATCATGGTTGAAAGTAAGAATTTGATTTGGTAATTCCTAATAAGAAGGGATCTAAAAATGTAGTGCAGATCATTTGTACATATTAGAGCATAATGTAGATTTGGAGACATCTTATACCTTTAATGATGTATTTCTAGATGAATGACCATTTGCTTGCTTGGCTAGGACTATTATTCCTAAGGTTTGAAACCCTTGGTATGTAGATATTGCTAATTATTTAGCTGTATGCAAACTACCAAAATCTTGGACTCAAGGATAGAAATGGATCTTCGTCATTAAGGCACAATGGTTCACTTTGGAAGATCCATTCATGTATAAGGTTTGCAAAGATTAGAACATTCAACAATGTTTACCAAAACAAGAATAACAAGAGGTAATTACTTTCAACCATAATGGAGTATGTGAAGGTCACTTTTCAAGTAAGAAAATTTCATACAAAGTCCTTCATATTGGTTTTTATTGGTCTAATTTATTTCAAAATACTTATGCATATTGTAAAAGATGTGATTAATGCTAGTCCATGGGAGGACTGACAAGATAATAAGACATGTTATTATTACCTATCTTGGTGAAGTGTGAACCCTTCAATTATTGGAGCATTGATATCATGGGTTCTTTTCCTTAAAGAAACTCTTGTAAGTATATTTTAGTTTCCATTGATTATGTTACCAAGAATTTTGGCAAGAGCAACTAGGCATGATGATGTAAAATTGATAGTTAGTTTCTTGAGAGAAGACTTAATTCCATGCTTTTGACATCCAAAAATCCTAATTAGTGATTAAGGAACAAATTTTGTTAATGATATAATGGGGAAATTGCTAAACAAAATGGGAAATACACATCATATTGCTATTGCATATTACCCTTAATCAAATGATGTAGTTAAAATTATGAATAAGGAAATTTAAAAACATTCCATAGAAAGTTATATGAAAGAATAGAAAATATTGGTATACTTGATTACTTGATGCATTGTGAGCTATTAATACATCATATCAGTTGGCTCTCAGATTTAATTCATATGAAATAGTATTTAGTAAGTAATGTCTTATTATTTCTTTGATATAAAATAAATCCTTTCAAATGCAACGTCAATTGGATATGAACTTGGACTTGTGTATTTCTATCCATATCTATGCTCTAAACTATTTAGCTAAAGATTTTATGCATGCTCTAGATAGGCAATGTTTGTATAAGAAATAGATGAAGATGTGACATGATCAAATGATTATGCAAAAGTTATTTTCAGAAGGTGATTTAATGTTACTATTTAATATAAGGATTAATAATTTTTCTATGAAATTAGTATTAACATGGAAGATTCCTTTTACGGTTATTAAGGTATTAGGTAATGACACTATTGAAATTTCTAGGCCTGGTAGTTGTGAGTCTCTACATGTGAATGGTCAATGGCTTGAAGATTATTTTGGATAACAACCCTACTTTGATATTGAGATGATTACCTTAACTGATACTTCTTCTTAGTAAGTTGAATTTAATTTAATCATGAACTAGTTTCCAATAGATTCTTATTAGATTGTCTAAGCTTTATGCTTCTTATTATGATAGGTTAATAGCTTTATTATTATGTGCTTTATCATCTATATGTTTTGGGTGACAGGTATTATGAGCCATACATTATATTTTTATTAATACTTATGCATGCTAATGATTATTGTTGTTATCAAGTCTTTGGTAGTATCTATGGTAACATATCTTTCATGGTATTTAGCCTTCAATGACTTAAATTCATAAAGGTATTTAGCCTTTCATGGGTTTTTGGGAATTTTTGTCTTTGAAATTTTTTAAAATTTTTTACTATAAATAGAGCAAAGGGTGGATGATGGGGTTTTGTCCCATGGAGAGAGTTTGTTAGTTTTTCAATTTGAAAATGATAAATTCTTTTTTTTATATACTAGGCATGTTGTTGGCTCAATATGTTATTTCATGAAAAATGTGAGGCTCTAGGCCTTCCTTAATTGAGGACTTGGAATAAGAGACATCATGAGATATCAAGCATGAACCATGGGGATACTCATGGGGAATGACTTTCATAAGGATTGAACCTACACTAGGAGCAAAGTTTCCATTATTTATGAATTATGTTCTTATGTTAGTATAATAAGCAATCATAAGCTATTGCAGGTGTACATATTAGAGAATGCCTTTTAATAAGCATCTTGTCCCATTGCAACTATGGAACTACACAATGAGAAAAGTTTTCATTGTTTAAAGATCATGTTTTTATGGCAGTGCAACAATCCCATAATTACTAAAAATATTATTCTTAGAAAAAAGAGAAAAAAAAAATTAGTTGCTAATAAAGTATTTTGGATGCTAAGTGTTCTCTTTTTCATGGACATAGAATAAGTTTATTATGTTGATGCATAAAGAGTCTCCATTACCAATAGCTACTTTTAGTAGGGATGACTATGTACTTTTAAGAGATGTAGTGCATAAGACATGGATAATTTGGTAAATAATGATTCATGAATGTTTGATCATGATAGTGAGGTGTATTTATATTATTCATTTAGAAGTAAATTTACTTAAGTTGTCACCAAATTTCTTCATATTTACCAAGCACAAACACTTTAGTTATTCTTCTATCATAATTTTTCTTCATTTTTCTTGCTTTATTTTCAGTGGACTATATTTTATATTTTCGTTTCCTCAATATTTATTGAAGAATTATCTTGGACTAAGAAGTTCAAGTAGTGTATGACTCATATTCACTTGGACTCTCACTACGAGCCTGATTATTAGCCATAATTACCTTGGAGTTCACTCTATTGATGTTTATCATCTACAATGGAGTGTCGCTCCTAGTTCATTGCAATTTGGAATTTATGATTTTTGATTTTGATTAGTGAAAACTACTATGACTCATAGTTCATTCCATTATAATGTTAATTTCTCAGATTTTAAAATAGTATGATGAGATGTGACTTGTAGTTGATTGCAACTCCAAATTTTTTTAAATTTTTAGTTGTTATGTTGCAATGGGTTGTGACTCATAGTTGGTCACATCCTGATTGAAAATAGAAAAATAAAAGTAGTTCCTCAAAACAAAAAAAAACATTTTGCATCATAAAGCACTATAAGACGCATCCAAGTGCTGAAGGGAGATTTGATCATATACATAGAAAGTAGATCTAACCTTGAATCCTTCTTTCCTTTGTAAAATGCCTAAGGTAGGCCTTAAATCTCTTTTTCTCAAGCATTTTTCTTCTAATATTTCTAGTTGCACATTATTGTGAGAAAATATGGAGCATTAGCATTACTTCTGAAAATGAATTTTGGGTTTCAGGTATCCTTCTTAATATTCTAGTACTTGTTTCTTGTAGTGTTTCAAGAAAATTTGTAATTGTGAATGTTGTATTAAACTATATTTTTGTGTTTTCTTTTAGAATTTTATGGTTCTTGCTAAATATAGAGTTAGAAACTAAGACAAGGATATCACTTGTAGCAAGATAATGCTAGGGTTTGTTCATGAGAAATTAGAATTAAAATTTTATTACTAGAAGGGACATTATATTTTACTATAGCTCTCCTATTTGTAAATATTTAAATATCAAGTCCAATTTGGGCTTTCTCTAAGTTGGAGCTAGGAAAACAATAATTTCAATTTAAGACTTACTTAATAGTATGAGATAGTATTAAGATAGTCAATGTGTATTCTTGTGAACTACATTTATGCTACCATAGTAAATTCTCTGTTAGGTGTGAAACTAATTTCATATTATATAGTTCCAAACCCTTTTCTACTTGAATAGCTATTTTCCACCTTTTCACTGGGCATGTACGTTGAGGACAATGTAGACCTAGTTCAGGCCACCAACATTGTTGAGATTTGGGAATTACTAGTGTTGAATTTTACAGTTGCTTTTTGTACTTTTTATAATTTATTTGCATTATATTATTTTCAATTTTTCATTCTATTCATATTTTCTTACATCCATTATATTATCATTGTATGTCTACTGATGTTCCCTATAACAAAAAACTTCTTGTGCATCCTAGTGCAAGAGGGGATGTCCTCAAGAACAATCTTTAGTAGCTCCAAACCTAATAACATGAAGATGTGCTTAGAAGGAAGAGTAGGAATGCATTCATAGCTAGTGAAAGGAGATTTTGGAGTATGAGGAATAAGAGATGAAGTTGCCTACGATGCCATTGAGGACACCTAGGAACCTCAAGTTCCTCATGGAACTAGTGAATTCACCAGTTTCAACTTCTTTCATAGTGCATAACCGAGAGTTTGTCTTGATAGGAGGTAAGACATTCTATTAGTAGGAGGCTCATCATTTCTACTTAATACTAGTAAGAACATCACTGAAGTCATGGAATTCTTAGGCTTTTCAAAGATCTTATGACATTAGCGAGGTCCTCATTATTGAGGTCCTTGAGATGCAGGTGGGACCCAATAGATAATACTTTATGATGTCAATGTTAGAGAGAAAGACTTAATTAACTAAGATCTTCCTTGATGTGATGATGGATGATTCATGATAATTCTACAAGAACCATCCTCTTGAAAGGAGGATTCTTGCAAGGTTAGTGATGAACATTTTCAATAGCTTTCATTTTATACATGACATGTCTTTTGGCAAGTTGGTGACTAGTAACTTGGAAGATCCTTATACCCTAAATTATCCATTTAGTATTTTGTATAGGATGGAGTTGGGAATTTGAGACTCCAATGAGGTCCCATTTCCATCAATGATCTTAACATTTTATCATCATTTTTGGTTTCGGCCACCTGCCCTACCCCTCAAGGAGATCATGGCATGGAACAAGGATTAGTTTCTGAATCTAGGATGTGCTTTCTGCAGTCAATGGCTAGCCATGAAATAGTATGAGGAGGTTTAATGGATTCCTAATACATAAATTCTTGGAGATGAGGGTAGGGATGTTTGGAAGGCCCACTATGCTAACTTAAAATAGCCACAATACTAGCAACAGGGTATGATAGGTTGTGTTTTGTAGTCACCTCCATGATCTAGGTATATCCCAACTTCAATTGACAAAACTCCTTAGTGACTTTTAGCTGGAACTTGCAATGTTGATGAAAAGGAGATAAATTTTGTGTAACATTGGTTGCAAAGGAGGGTAAGGTTTGTGCAATGTTGGTTGCCAAAGGGGGTAAGGTTCTATAACATTGGTTTCCAAGGAGGGTAAGGTTATGAACTTGACTTTTTTATGTTGAAAAATTACTCTGAGAGTCTCCAATGCTCAATCGATTACTAGTTTGCCAAAAACGTATTGCAAAATGTCAAAAAAAATTTTGATACTCAAGATTTTAAAGGTTGTCCAACCCAAAGGACCTATTCAATGTGTTCAAAATTTTTATTTATAGACCATAGGATTGCTAGTTTTTGGCTATAAATTTCTACCATGATTGCTGACATATTGATATAATTTGTAGATGTAGTAGGGCCTTTAATCTCTAGTATATTTTTCAATTTATGGTAATTTTTAATACCTCCAAGGCCATCAAAAACATGCTAGATACCATAACTAGTAAACAAACTTTTCCAACTATGCTAGCTTTACCCATCCATGCTAGCTTCATGGGATCCATGCTGAAATGTTGGAGAAAATTTTGGCCTTATGAAGAAATCAAACCTCCAACTACTCCAACACTGGCTTTGTGAACCAATGCCAAGGTTATGGAAGCTATGCTGGTAATTACTATGAAAATGAAAACCCAAACTCCCCAACATTGGATGCAGGTGGTTCTAGTGTCGTTGCAGTTATGAACCATGTAAAACCCATGAAAATGCCAAATTTTCCAATCCTTAAGGACTTTTTATCCTTCCCAAGCCTAAATATAGACATAACATAACTTTTTTCACTTGGAAAGTGAGGCTATATCAACTTATGAGGCATGTTTTAGCACAAAAATTTCAAGTATGTGAGATTGCATCTTATGGATTACAAACCCCACATTATTACAATGAAAATCTAGCCTCAAGTGTAGGGTTGAAGGTTATAATGCTAAAAAGGTTGCAATATGTTTTTTATTGATGGTGTTTCATTGGTTCCTATTTGTTAATGTTTAGATGATTGAGCCAAGAGACATCAACAAAGAATGCAAAACACCATTGTAGGTCCATCACCAACATTTCCTCTCTGTGCTTGATTCTATAGTGTTGAACCATGCCAAAGAGTGCTTATGATGATGGGATAAGTGTTATGATGACATGATATAGGTTAAAGGCTATATTTGGGTACAAAAAAATGGTCATAGGGTTAACAATGAGTTCAAATGTTGACATCGTGGCTGCAGTTATGTTGGTGACATTTTGGATAATCGATGGAGTCTTCACACTTTATCCTTTGAAGTGTTGATCACTTGGAAATGTTTTTGAGGAACTAACACCTCACTCTAAGGTTTCTTTGGCTATTAGGCTCCTCCCTTTGCTTTTTTGTAGTCATTTTTTTATCTTTTGGTCTTTGTTATCCTTTCAACTTCTTGGAAATTTGGTTCCCCATTTTTTTCTTTCGTTTTTTGGATGAAAACTCTATTAGGTTTCATTACCAAGGCTAGGTTTGATTTTGATTTTTTCACTAAATGAGATGTGTTACATTCATTGGAATTAATGATGTAGCATGACAAAGGAAATGTGACATGGCCATAATGCATGAGTGTCAAACATAGGTCATCATTAATGTTTAGGGTAAGGAAGGTTATGATCAAGCTATGGGATTGCACTCAAGGAGTGGTAATGACAATGATATGAAACAAGCACTCTTGGTGTGATAGGACAAGCTAACCAAGTCTTATGCATCAAGATCACATGGTAACTTGCTACTGCGACAAGTTTTACCTTTGCAATGACATCCAAGCTTCATCTTGTAAGTAAAACTTCAAGAGAACAAGAAAACAAAACAAAGAAAAAATGTTGTTATAGTACAATGCATATGTCCACATAAGACAACTAGCAGACCAAGTTACAATAGGTCACCATTGTTACACCATAGGAAAATCTATGCAATGTATGTCAAATTTACAATACTTGTAGTTCATTTATTGTGCCAAATAGAGATATTGAAAGAGAGCATGTAGGAAAGCTTATTGTAGACCACTATAGTCATCAACGTTGGTCATTCGTTGCAACCTATCAACAAAGATAAATAACACTACAAGCAAACATGTGAGTGTTGGATGTAATCAAGGCTATGTGATGGCTTTATTATTATACTACAAGGGTCTAATGATTCCTTGAATAGGTTTAAGTTTTGGCAAGGAACTTGGTTTTAGGTGCTTTCTCCTCACCATCATGGTCTATATGGGAACTTCAACTAAGGAATCCTTTGTGATGTTTTTGGCTTTAAGATCAATGGTCATCATGCTACTTAAGGGTATTATGGCTATTTAATAGAATGTTTTTAGGGCTTGAGGTTTGGGTGTTTTAAGGTCAACTTGGTCTAACAATATCATGAAAGGAACCTATTTAGGCTTTAAAGATAGTTGAATTCCTTCCCCATCCTCCTAGATCATTCTTGCACAACAACATAAGTCCATCAAGTGATGCTTGTATAATAAAATTATTAAATAATGTAAAAACAATAAAAAATATTTTAATAATAAACTAAATGTGATTCAAAATAAATTAAATCAATGTCAAAAAAGATGAAAACATGGTCAACAAAGGTCTTAAGAGGTTGATTGGGGCAAATAGGGTGAAATAAAGGCCAAATGATGTAGAATCAGGTCAAATAAGGGTCAAATGATGACTAAAACCACATAAAATGGTATCAAAAAATATAAATAAGGTCTTATCAATATTAAATGACATCAAATGATGTTTAATGAAGTCAATCAAGGTTCACATGATGCCAAATGATGGAAAAGAGTGCTAAAATAGGGAAGAATTATGTAAACAGTGATCATATTTTGTCAGTTTTAGGTCTTAGTGAGCTCTGATATCACTAGTTTTAGGCCTTGGTAGACTACAATGTTGCTAGTTTTAGGCCATAGTGCACCATGATATCATTAGTTTTAAGCCTTGGTGAGCCATGATGTTGCCAATTTTAGGCATTCGTAGGTTGTGGTAAGGGCCTATTTCACTGGGCAGGGTCAAAGCAAGGTAATGCTAACATCCAATGGTGTTAATTGATGTCAAACCAAGTCAACTAAGGTCAAATGATAATAAGTGATAGAAATATTTGGTGAAGTTAGAATCAAATGATACTAAAATGATGAAAATGAGGCAACATGTCATCAAATGATAGGGTATCAAATATCAATAATGCATACCAAGGTCAAACCAAGTCAAAACACAATGGAATAAGGCCAAACTAGTCAAGTTAGGTAACATGGATAAAACATGATTAATATTGGTTAATTAGAGTTAGATTTTACCAATTTTAGACATTAGTGGGTTATGGCGGAAGGCTATAGGGTTGACAAGGAAGTTTGAACACATGAAGAGGTCACTTTGAGGCTATTTAAGGGTTAAAAAGAGGCTCTGTTTGGCATCCATGTTAGATCCATGCTGGCCAACATAGATAGGGTAAGATCAAACATGGATAGTGTTAACATGTGGAATTTTGGGTTCATTATGGCTAGTTTTTGGGTTTTGATGGTCTATATTGGCAACATAGTGGATTGAGGATGGAGATTGGTCAATTCTGGTATTGATTTCATCCTTTGGGGGCCACAAATGCCATCAAGAACTACCATCCATGTTGAAACTACATTGGTAGCATGGACCTAACATGGTTCTATGAGTGAAAAGAGTTTTTGGCATCCCAAGGCCAAAATTTATGTTCTTTAGCTTCCTAGGGTAGTGTAGGAACATTAGGGTTGGGAACCTATCATTTGAAGGCTAAAACATGCTACCAAAAGTGGGTTTTGAGGCCTTTTTCCTTCAAAGATATAGTAGCCAACATAGATGGGCTAGCCCTAGCATGGATGAATAAGACATAATTTTTTTATATTTCAAACATTTCCAAATTAGAGCTGGACTCAAGGCCTCATGGTTCTAGGTTTCCTGAATTAGGTTTTACACCATTTAGAGTAAGGTAATGTTACCAAAACTAGTTTAGAATCTCAATCATGTTAGAGCCATGGTGGCCAACATGGCTCTAGCCCTCCTCAGTGTGGTTGCATTTGGATTTTGAATTTTAGTATGTTTTGGTGATCATGACCCAAGTTCCTGGGTTCTTGAGGTTCTTGGTATTCATGATAAGGCTTTTGACACATAATTGTTAATTTTGAAGGGTTTTTTATTTTTAATATAGCCATACCCCTTGGACCACACTAGCCCACATAGTCCTACCATGGATGAGGGATATATGATGGATTTTTACCATTTTTGATTTAATTTCTAGGATTTGGTAATCTCTAGAGGCTCCAGTAGGATTCTAGGATTAGTATGATGCACTGGGATGATAATTTGGCTTGTTTATGATCTATTTTTGATTTTCTACAAAGTTTCCATGCTAGGACCATACTGGCTAGTGTGGATGGGGGCTCCCTATCATGGTTATGGGTTTAAAGTAGAATTTGAATTATTTTGTCTTGTTATTTAATGTCCTAAGGTTACTGGAGGCTCCAAGAAGGTTTGGAGGCAATGATGTCATTTTGAAGGTTATTTTTTGGTCTTTGGTAGTTGAACCTAATCCAACCATGCTAGGACCACGTTGGCCAACATGGTTGAGATTTCCTCTAGCATGGCTCTAAGATTAAAGTGGAGTTTTGCCTAATTTGTCCTAGTTATTCAACATTCTAGGGTTGTCGAAGGCTCCAAGAAGGTGTAATGGTCAAGAAATTTAACTTTGAAGGTTGTTTATGGCATATGATGGATAAATCCCTACTAACCATGCTAAGACTATGCTAGATAGCATGGTTGTAGTGCCTTCCATCATTGTTCATCCAAAATAAGTTATTTTCAACATCTTTTATTAGGTTTCAAGTATTTTGGAGCTACCAGAGTCTTTGGCTAGGGTATGGGGTTTGGAGTGACCATTATGGAGTTGATTTGACATGTTAGTGATCTATTTTTTGGGTATTCATGGAGTATCCATATTGGGACCATGTTGGCGAGTATGGATGGAGGCTTACTCAGTGTGGGTCGAAGGTTCAACTGGATTTTGACCTATTTTTACTTAGTTTTCTAACATTTCAAGGTTGATAGAGATAATAGAAAGGTGTGAAGGTTGGGATATGTCATTTTGAAGGTTTTTGTTGGCCTTTGGTGGTTAAACCCCATCTAACCATGCTAGGACGATGTTGGCTAGCATAGTTGGGGTGCCCCCTAGTGTGGCTCTAAAGTTAGGGTGGGTTTTGACTGATTTTCCCACTTATTTGACATTTCAAGATGACTAGAGACTCTAGGGATATGTAAAGGTTAAGAAATGCTACTTTGAAGATTATTCAAGATAGTTAATAATCATACCCCTATCAACCACATTGGGACTACATTAGCCAACATGGTTTGGGTATCCCTCAGCATGGTTGAAGTAAAATTTGTGGTTTCTAGTACTTTTTGTTGGGTTTTAGGACATTTTGAAGCTGTTGGAGGCTACAGCTATAGTTTAGGACTTAGTGTGATCATTCTACAATTAATTGAAAACTTGGTTGGTGTTTGTAACCCCCATCCCTCTTTAGACTATGTTGGCTAGCATAGTTTGGATCACGACCAATGTAGTTACCTAATATAACTAATTTTATTATAGTTTTTACCTTCCTTCAATGTTTGGTACCTTCTAATGTCGATACCCTATTTAGAATTTTGGTATGAAGGTTTATTTGCCTTGATATGCTATGAATGGGTTGCTAGGAGATGGGTTTTAACAATGTTCGATGCTTGGAATCCATTCCAACGCTAGGGACTTAACCCTAGTGTAGATGTGGGTCAAAGTTATAAATCCTAGTATTTTATAATTTTTGGTTTTTTTTGGAAGGCTAAATTGGTTAGAACACATGGTTATGATACAATAATTACTCATGAAAAATGTAAATTAACTAGACAAGCCAACAGTAAACTAAGGCATAATGGCTAAAAATAGGTTGTAAAAGTATTGCTAGTTTTAGGTTTTGGAAAGACACTAGTTTAAGGCCTTGGAAGGTTATGTTTTGCTATTTTTAGGCCTTAGTGGGCCATAGTTTTCCTAGTTTTAGGCCATGAAGGATCATGTTCTTTACATTGTTTAGCAAGTATGGGATGCTCTTGAAAGAGCATATAAGGCTAGAGCTAATATTAAAACATGATATAATTCCAAAAATGTGATCAAATGATCCTTAATAAGAGAGGGGATAAGACATTTACTATGAACTTATTGCTTGATCTTTGATAGATCAATGAGTCCGTTTGGCATGATCTTGTGCTCACCATATCTCTTGTTCAACATGGTAAGTTGCATGTATTTTCATTGAACACCCCATGTTGTAGAGTTGATATAGCTAGCATTATTATTATCTTTGTTGTTGGTGGTCCCAATCTAAGTATCGGGAGTTTCCTCTTGAAACTACACCTATAAACCTTGGTTATTATTAATATAGTTAACTAAAGGTACCAACACATTTTCTCCATGGATCATAATTTCCCCTTCCTCATATGGAAAATGAATCTCTAGGTGTATAGGAGATGAGACCATGTAGATCTTAGCCAACTAGGTTCTTCCTAGAATTAGGTTGAAGTTAGGTCTCTTCAACTCCTAGGAAGTATGTGAATGTAGGAAATTTCTCGCTAGTTATGAAATCTAAGAAGATAGAACCTTGCACTAGTACTAACTCATTAAATGACTAGAGTGGTGAGGTTGTGGTTGCTGGGATGTTCTCAATTAAGGCTAGTTTGTACACAATGGAAAATGATACTACATTAGTTGCCATCCCATCATTCATATGGACACATTTAATCTTGTACATGCCAACACATATGATAATTAGGAGAGGGGCAAATAAAAAATTCCTATTTCAAGTGTCAATATTCACCTCATTTTCATAAAAGTCAAGTATTGGTTGATGCCCATTTTCCTTAAGTAAAGCTTGTTCAATGATAGAGTAGATAGACTTTCTATTGGGAGGCATGTCTCTTCTCATAGGGATAGAAGTCAATGCTTGAGCTATTGCATCTCTATGAGTAGGAGAAGTTATAACTAGGTTGTATAGGCTTGGTGATGTGTTTTTTTTTGTTTAAGGGATTGTTTCACTTGTTCCCTTGTTGTAAGAAATTTTCCTTTAGCATGTGATATTTTAGCCTTAGTGGTCTTAACATCCTTCATCATTCCTACAATTTGTGGCTTAGGTTTTAATGTGGTTTCTGTTGGCGACCATTTGGGACATGATTGCCAACGAGTGTCCTCGAACAGGATTTAGGTGCTTGCTAGTCTCTCGCAACACCAAGGCTCAGATACCTACAAATAGACTTAGTAGTTAATGTGAGTATGTGTGTGTGCTGTTGTGAAAAATGAAACAATTGGGTTGTGTGTGAAACTATAAATGACTTATCTTAAAGATATTCAGCTAACTTTGCAAAGTATTGTGAGTTGTTGAGAGTTCCTATTTTGTTCAATTGCCTAGTCTATGTGGTCTTTATAATACCTACTTGTAACAAATAAAGTTTTGCAAAAACATTTAAGCACAACTCTGCAAGTCTACTTCTAATCTTTCCCAGAGAAAGAGATAGTTCCACAAGAAAATTATAAATAGAGCGAGATTCAATGGAAATAGAAATAAGAGAAAAAGAAAGCAGATTTGTGTAAAGATCTCAAATGTTTAAACAAGGTAAAATGATACGAGTAAAAAATTCACAATAAAGCTATCCCAAATTCAATAACTACAAATTTTTTAAACTTCCAAGGCTCAAATAAACAATTTCTTCAGGACAATCCTACTATGCTACCCAAAAAATTGCTACATAAACCATCATGTACCAAACTCTATTTTGGCTAGATAATGGATGTCAACAATTGCATTCAACAAAACCTTCAAACGACTTGACAATTTATGATTGAAATACCATGGAGATTCACTTTAAAGATAAAAGAAGCTATTCTAGTCTTATCAAAATACCAAAGATTTTTTGAACCCTCCTGACTATTTAATTGTTCAATGAATTGACTACATGCAGAGGCTCTCTTACAACAATCTCAATAGCGGTTCTTTTACATTGCCCAATAATAAAATTCACTACTAAAATGCTCTTAAGACTTTCAAACACAAGCTCTTCTATGGCAAAATTTTAATAGAAATTTTCTATCATGCAACAAGAACAATAAGAGCAATCTAAAAATTCCAAAATTATTTGCCAAGCATGATACTATCTAAAACACTAGCTAAACAAGTTAAAAAAAATAAAAAATAAACATAACTCATAGGAATATGACAAAGAGGCTAAAATGTTGTCTTTAATAAGTTATCTTACAAGCAATCTTTCACAATGTCTTCTTTACAAATGCTCTTCTCCCTTCTCTTTCACCAAGACCCAGAGTGAAACCCCCTTTCCTTTAACCCTTGAAGCCTTTTTATAGGGTCTCATAGGTAGTTAGATATTACAAAATATCTTGGGTAACTTTTCTCCCAAGTAAGGAAGTTATAACTTGCCCAACAAGTTAGGAAGTTATAACTTATACACGAAGTTAGGAGAAAACCATGCTAACATTGGCACGTGTCTTTACAAAATTTACAAATATTTCTTTCATAATAAGTCATAACCTATATAATAATTTTAGAAAATAAAGCCAAGATCTCCATACAATAAGCACTCCATACAATTGTCATTTTATTTCTGTTTAAGATTTCAATTGTTAAATATCATTACCCACCGTGTACAAATCCCTAGTAATTTTCATGAATAGGTGGTACTAAGAAAGTAATTCAGCATCCATCTTAGTGTAGATGTTGGTGGAGGCGGCTGCATGATCTTTCAAATCAAGAAAGCCGATCCTTGCAAGTCAAGCATACCATCTGATGCTTGTATAACTAAATCATCTGCATTTGCACTTGATGCATGCTTTATATCCACGTAAAATTTGTTGTTGGTTTCCTTGGAAAAGTGACTCTCACTGGGTAAAGAAATTTGAATACGGTGGTGACCACTTGGCACCATTACAGGAGGTGCTTCAATCAGCAACACATCCTTTAACTTTTTGAAGCCTCATTTTCCTGCTATCATCATCTCCCAGTAATTGATTCTTCCTTCCTTGTCTTGTCATTCCAAACACGCATTTTCTTCTTCCCATAGGCTGTTGTTGTTGTTTCTTTCCCATCAAAGTATCCATATACCACATGCCTGGTCATCACTTTGCTACACCAGATCCACAACCTTCTTCATCAAACATGCAATGCCACCATTATTATCTAACGCCGCCCGTGCATCACTCGTAACAGCTAACACTAGCTCTGTGCATAATCCTTTGGCAGCTACCATGTTACGCATCATTGCATTCTTCCCCATTATTTTGGTGGTTATGTTACCCATTTCTCTATCCCTCTTTTCTTGAATTTCTTTACTTGAATGGTGACTAGTATTTCCATTACATCAAAGAGGTCATGCGTGCATTATTTTAGGCAGTGTAGATAATAGCAAAATAAGTAGTTTTAGCTACATATGAAATCTAGAATAATGCCGTCATTTGATTCAGATGATGCCATCTCCATTTTCACCAATGGCTCCATCGAAACAGTAGGCGTTGACGGTGGCGTTGGCTCTGGCTTGATCTAGCCGAAGGAGGTCACATGTTGATGCTACCCTCATCTTCTTGACATGGTAGAAGTGGGATATTTGGAACATTCTACGTAGTATTCTATCTTTTTGTTGTTGGAATTTCATTCATTAAGCAATCTTTTATCTCCGCAACATCAAGGGCTTGACCACGGCGTGCTCTAACTTTGGGAGGCGCTAATGGCGCAGCACCAGCTGTTAGAGGAGCCTGGTAACGAAACTAATTTCAGGTTCTCTATTCAAACATTTTTCAGCTGAACTTTTAATTACATGCGACACTGAAATCCAGCGCAGTATTTGAGATACATAAATATTTTGCACTTTTGGAGCTTTGGTAGATTTATTAAATCTCTACAGCTGCACCAGAAGCAGCTATGGTGTCCGTGATGTTTCACGTGAGTGTTTCACTATGGCCGTGGGACAGAGTTCAGCTGCCGCATTTCGTGAAGTTTGGTTGCAATTGTAGGTTGTGGTGATTGTAGTGCATGACCACCATTTCGACACCAAATAATGTCGTGAGCAAGAACACGTTGAAGTTGCTCGCATTCGATGAGGACTTGGATTTTGACTTTACGAGCGATGGTGTCAAGGATGAAGATGATGGTGATGACAACGAGGATGACCACATGGAAGCACTGGGTGAGCTTCATAGATAAGGGTAGGGATTTCCTCATCATGGGAGATTGCAAGCTCGACGAGCATGTGTAGAGGACCACCGGGAAACAGAACGGCGACAACATTGTAGAGGGCCATGGCCACAAGTAGAATCCATGTGGTCCACTGCAGTAGCGTGGTGAACCAGTAGGCCACTAGCATACCTAGTAACACCACCACAGCCCCACCCATGTATGCTAGAACCACGAAGGCTACCAAGTTTATGTACCAACGCAGGAACCTTGTGCAGCGGAAATAGAAGAGACATACCAGCATGAATGTTACCACTGTGACCAACAGCATGCACAATGAAACTAGGATCACAATTTTGATTATTTCTTCTCCCAGGTTATGCAGTATGCTCCCTCTCTACCTCTCTTATTCTTCCTCTAACATGATGCTTTTGGCATAAAAACTTAGACAGTGCTTAGCATCAGCATTTTCTGATCTATTTTTTTTTTCTAAAACCGTTGCTCATATTTTATCATATCAACCTATTCCATGAAATGGCCAAAATGTGCCAACAGTTTCCTTGGATCCCATATCTATGAATGTAGTTGATTTTGGTGTGGACCTTGATTGGTTAAGTTGTCTTAAAGCCTTTCATTATTGGTTACCTTCAATGGACTCCATTGTTGGTTTGGGAACTGGTTATTTTCATTGGCATTTTGATGATGATTTCTTGCTAACCTCTAAGTTAAGGGTTACTGTAGGTGGGCTTTAAACACACATTGTTATGGTTTTACTTATTAAAGATGGAGGAACCTGGATAATGAATGGTTCCTTAGGCTTTGAAGGATTAGTATCTCGTGGTCTGGGCTATGAAGTTGATGCCACTAAAAGGGGGACACGTATGATGAAAGGTATCTTAGGGGCTAAGGGAGGTGATATCCTAATGATGAAGGGCTATCTAGGCTTTGTGTTTTAAGACTACAGTGGTACTCTAATGATAAAAGGATCCCTAAGAGGATTAGATTGTTTTGTTTCTATCAATAAGGCTACAGTATGGGAGTTGTTGTTGGTGCTTGGAGAGCAAGGCTCATTGAACATCAACCCTCCATGATCTATCATCTTCTCAAGGTCATCCTTTAATGTTAGGAAAAAATCAATGTCATGACTAGCCATTTGATGATAATGGCAAATACCTATCTAGTCTAAAGTACTTCAATAACTTTGGATCATCTTTGATAGTTATCGTTGGATCTCTATCTATGTCACAAAGATGATCATGCCTCCTACAAGCTTCCTAAGATAGTTTCTTATGTTGTATATAGTTGTCTTTAAGCCACTATTGTAAAAGATTAGAGGGCTTCATAAGCAACCTAGTATACTTTGACCTATCCTTCCACCCAAAGTTTGATCTTGATTGATTTGGATAGGAAGTGAATAGTTACGATGAGTCAGGGGATGTGTTGCATGGTTGTGATCCCCATCTCTCTACTTTTTTTAACTCCTTGGATACTAAGGCCATGGTTGTATGTTCTTTCATAGCTTTTAAAATACCACAAAATTTTGCATATTATAATCAATCTTCATCATGTAGCTTTCACCCCATGAAACCTAAGGTAAAATTTCATTGTAAATGTGAAAATTATAACCCAAAATGGGAAATTTCAAATAGTTTATACTTTTGGGGCCGAAAAATGCCTCATAAGTGGTCCAAGCCTCATTCCCTAAGTGAGAAAAGGTTACCTATTATCTATATTTTGTCTTGGGAGGATCAAAAAATCCTTTTGGAATGCCAAAAAAGGAAATTTGATGGGTTTCATGGGGGGTATGCATTTTTCTACGTTGGAACCATCTGTACGGGGATAGATCTCACCTACCTCCAATGTGGAAGAGAGGAGGGTTTAAAAAATTTCTCCCCTTCAATGTGGACACCAAATTCATAACTCAAAAACTTTTCCCCAACTTGGAAAATTTCCCCTTTAGCTTGGAAAGTTTTCCCCCAATGCAAAATTTTTTCCCAAGCCTTGAAACTTTTTCCCCTACCTTAGAAAGATTTTTTCCCAATGTGAAAAATTCAATTTCCTAGTGTGGAAGCCACAAGAAGAAAAATTCATTAATTCATGCACTTCAATGTTGACCAAACACTTCAAGAAACATGGTGGATATCTTAGCATGGAAGATTCATCTCCAACGTGGAAGGTGTGCCCTAGTTAGTATTTACAGTAAATGAAATGACCATGGGGGAGGCACTTACTATGTATAGTAACCCCTCAAATTTGGACACCCATCTCACCTAAATTTGTAGCAAATTTATAGCCATTTTCAAAAAAAATTGTAGTTTTTTCATAGCCAATTTGTAGCCAAATCATGGTAATTTGTAGCCTCATTCATGGCCTAAAGACCCTATGAAAGCCAACCTCCAACACCATTGAGAGATTCCATGTTCCAAAATTTTTTAGCAAGTTAAGCATTTTTTGTTCAAGTAATTTTGAAATAATTTTCATTCACATAATTCAATACTTGGAGAATTTTCAAGCACTCAAGAAGTCTTACAAATTCCCATACTTGAATTCTCTTGAACCATAATGTGGAAGTAGTGAGGCCTTGAGATCTGGTACATTTTTAGTGTTAATACTGCACTTCTAGGATTCCAAACCCAGCATGGAGAAACTTGGCATCCAAATATTCCACCTTTCTCACTCTCCATTAATGACCCAATTGGTAGATCCAAGGTTATGGCAGCAAAGGAAGGTTTGATAACATCAAGAGTGGCTTAGCATCTAGATCATGGAGTAGATCACCTTAGCTTCTATAGGCTTTGAACTCTTGCATAAGTGAACTCCATTTTTGCTCATCCAAGAACCATTTGTACACATTTCTCTAAATTATTATTTATTCTTTTCTCAATAAAAGTTTTGAGTTTTTTGTTCAAAAATAAATTTATTATATGTGCATTATTCAAATCTATTCATATTTCCACATTTTGCATCTCCTAAGTCCCTAGTTGATCTGCCAAACTAGCTAGGGCACTTTAAATCCCATTTTTATCATGAAGGCCTTGGGGATGGGGAACTACTTGCATCGAGGATTCTTAGCTTTTCATTCTAGCAATTAAGGTTTTTGGTCACAATAGTTTTTCTTGGCACTAGAAGACAGGTCTTTGGCAAAATTATATAACCAAATCTATTCTTTTCATAGTCGTTTACAAGCCTTTCATTTATTTTTTGCAACCAAAACCTTTGAGAAATCAATGCTGGTCTTTCCCCCTTTGTGACAAAAACTGTAGCATGGAAGTTGTAGGTGGTTAGGTTTTGGCTTTTCACAAAAATATTTAGTGAATTTTATAGCCCAAAGCCAATGTTGATATCTCTTTCCCCCTATTGTTTTTACTACCAAAACAATTTTCTCTAGTTTCTAAAGTGAGTGGTTCAACTCATATATGAGTTGGCTCCCCCTCCCACCCATCCCCAACCCCCAAAACTTTTCCAAGCTAAGAAAATTAGCAACTACCTAAAATCAATTTTAGTGAAAAACTACTAATTTTTCACATTGGCTGTTAGCCTTTCTCCCCATCAATGTTGAGGTAGGAGGTGTGAGATTTCCATCATCTCACCTCCCTTCTTACCCCCCTCTACCATACCCAGCATGAAAGTAGTTGGGAGGCCAGCATTGGTTAAGTTTGAAACCAATTTTTTAACCAAATCTACTTTTTTTTGTAAGTTGAAAGCCATTTTCTAGCCAAAACTCTGAAGAAATCCAATGCTACCTTTACCCCCCTTGTGGTAGAAACCTTAGCATAGAAGCTATAGGTGGTTTGGGTATTGGAATTTCACAACATCTATTATGAATTCCTAGAACAAATCCAATATGGAGGCCTTGATAAAAATTTAAATTTTTTTGCCATAATCTTTGTTACTAAACCAACATTGGTTTCCATACCAACCAAGCCTATTGTTCCCTTCTTTTTGGTGAAAGTTGTAAACCTACAAAAACCATCTTTGGAAATTTCCAAACTTTCATTTTTGGTCTTCAAACATTCCCCCCTCTCTCCAATGTTAGAATAAGAAGGTGTGAGATTTCCATTATCTCACCTCCCTTCTTTCTCCCTTTGTCATACCTATCACAGAGGCACTTGGGAAGCCAACTTAGGTGAGCTTTGAAGCCAATGTTGCCAATATTCTATTTCTAGTAAAGGGATAAACCCCCCTTAAGTATATCAATTTTTTGTCATTTTCATTTTCTCTAAGAGTTTTTGAATTTCATTGACTAGAATTTACTCTTATTTTAACATTTATAGCAGATTCTTTTAAGCAATTCTCAGGATTATAGCCATGTCTTTCTAAAAATCCATCAAATTTCCCTTCACCTTCACTAGTAAAGATCCTAACCAATAGGTGATGAGGGTTTATGATCCCAAAGACCCTACAATCATTGAGTGTAGGTGATCTTTGAGAGTCAATGGGGACAATCCTAATTTTGCAGCCATAAATGAAGATCATTATGACTTCATTTGTGCCAAAGTATAGGCAAGCATGCTAATTCTAAAAATTGAAGTTGAGGTTAAAAGGGAGTTTAAGCTCATACACAAAGGTGAGAAAGACTACGTTCCTTTCCTATATGAAGAAATTTCCCTTAACGATTTCTATTCTAGCATCCTAGCCCAATTGATTACCACAAAAGAGAAGGATGCCTAGCATATCATTCGGGAACAACAGGAAGAAGAGGATGAATTTAGGATAGAGTCTAAGCCTGAAAACACCCTTGGAGGGCTATTCCAACAAACATACCCCAACATTACAAAACCTTCTCCTAATGCCTTTATTTTCTCCATGTGCATGATGCCACCATCTTCCACTCATCTACATCCTACTATGGTAGATCCCATGCTATTTGTAGCTACACATCACACTTAGTCAATGCCACAAACAACAAGCTATAATGCATCACTACCATTTACAACACAACCATGATATACAAAATCATCAATAGTGGCTTTTACCACCACAAATCCCCTAACTAATCACATGGGATCTACCATGATACCCCTAGCAACACAAGGGTCACACACCACATTTGTCCCATTTGTGCCTCAAGTACCAACACAA
>MNCI01002976.1:48301-86286 GCA_015680685.1 Gnetum montanum
TGACACAACACTTGACCAACTCATGAAGGTCAAGAAAGGGCACTTAGAACCTATATAAAAATTCATTCAATGGTGGAATGGATTATTCAATGAAATACTAGAGCCCATAGCCAAAGCCCACTTGTTAGCCATGTTCAAGGGAGTAGTTAATGACTTCATCAAGTCTAAACTCTACTACCTTAATCTATGGCCTTTAAGCTAAGCATTCTCACAAATAAAAAATATAGAGGATGTTGCAAAGGCCAACCATGATTTAGGCTATATATCATATAAAAACCAACAAACTTGAAGAGACAATGAAAAGAGTGAACACAACAACACTACCATAGCAACTATAACCAAAGAAGCCAAGGCCTCAAACCAAGGGCTAAAGTTCAACCCATCCAAGGTCTCCACCAATGACCATAATAACCAACTATCAACTTCTAGGACTAATGCATTGACAAAAAATAAACCTAACTTCAAAAGGAAGGATAGGTTTAAATACACTACATTACCACTAAAATCATCCAAGTTGCTAGACCAACTATTAAGAAGTGAATGTATGCAACATAAACAAATGACTAAAGCCACTCAAAAGAAACTCAAGTGACTATGCAAAATAGCCAAAGATCCTACTTGGGTAACAAAGGATGATCCTCATTTTTCTAAATACATCAAGATAGACTACTTCTATCATTATCATTGACTACCTGGTCATGATATAAACTTCTACCTTACTTTGAAGGATGACCTGCAAAGGATGATAGATAAGGGAAATTGGTCTTAGATGCTTCTAACCTAGTTCGACCACAAAACTACTTAATTCAAGTCTACAAAGATCCTTTGAATGCTAATGATAGCTCCTATGTTATATTGGCATCCAACATCAATAACAACCAGAGACCTACAAGAGAATAGTTTGTGATCTAGGTATCCCTCTACAATGAAAGAGTTTCTTCAGCTTTTCATAGCTCAAGATCTCCCTTCATTATGAGAGTACCATCATGAATGCCTTTAAGGAAACCTTTTGTTATCAAGGTTTCCCAACCCAATACAACCTATATAGCTATAGTCCAACCAACTACACAATGACCTGCTATGGTGGCTAATGTGACTATCTCTTCTTTATAGCCAATAGCTAACAACCAAAAAAATGTTAGCCAACCAAAGGAAGAAGCATAAGAAAAGGCCTAACAACATGGGAGAGAAGTAGATAGAGGCATAAAAGGAAGTGGATCCACTGAAGCCCACTCCCATTTTAGCTATACCTATTACCTTCTTTACCAGCAAGCCATAAGAGGACACTAAATTCCACAACCAAAACAACCAAAAAGAGCCACAGTAGCCATAGCTTAAAGCCAAAGTTTGCATTTTGTGACACATTGAGGAAGTAAAGCAATAATCCCATAGCCAACAAAAAAAACATTTCACTATAATGGACATAGTCAGGTAATCACTTAAGGCAAAAAAAACACAAGCTTAAGCTTATATAACCTAATCATGACTTCTACCACACATTGTGAGGCACTAGTCAAAATGTTGACCTCCATATTTATTAGTGAAGATATTCCCACTAATGAGGAAGCGATCCATGTAGTGATGATTCCTTCATTACTAGGAAAGGAGAAGTTAACACCATTAACATTTTGCAATAGCAAAATTAATGTGAATCCCTAGAATGGTGAAATATGATCCCTTTATTTATAATGATATGCATCAGAAAATTTAAAATACATTTGGTGCATGTTATTGAGGGAGCTACAACCAATTTCATTCCTTTCACCATCATTGAATGCTTGAGCCTAACTGAACACATACAACCTACAACCACTACAGCTCTTAAGTCCTTCAATGGATCAAGATTTTTCCTCAAGGGGTCTATCTTCTTAGAGTTTGTAGCTAGAGAACAATTCCCTACAACTATAAATATTTGGTGGTGGAACAGACACCATGATTCAACCTGATCCTCGGATACCTTGGTTCACTTAATTATGAGCTATCTCCTTGCTCATCCATCAAGAAATTCACCTTCCTTATGAGGGAGGTGAAATCATCATTCATGGTGATAATGTAGCTCCCCTAGCTATCAACAATGTGGGCATAGAATAGGGGTCCAAGCTCCTAGCCATGAAGAGCAAAAATCCAAGACAACCAATGCTGACAATGACAAGAAATAAGATACATTATGGGATGAACTTCCTTTTAACATTGTAAGTGAAGAGGATTGCAAATACAATCTTGTGAAGATTATAAAGAATCTACACAAGTAAAGTTTACCTTAACCTTCCCATGCCTCTATGATTGAATGCCACGATAACCAAATAGCCTTTTTTTTTTGCAATTTATTATATCTTTGTTATGCACGTAGCCTATGTATGTAGCCATAAATTTATTTGCATTGATTTTTTACAACCTTTCTTTATTTTTACTTATATTTTAAATATTAAAAAAAACATCTCTTTTAGACATGTCCCACTAAGGCCTAAAATTGGCATAAGATGTTAAACTGGCAATGTAGCCATGATCAAATTGTATAACTTGTGCCCAAAAATGGCCTAAAACTAGCAAACATCCCTTTTGTCATCATATCTCTCATTTCTTAGCCTATTATTACATCAATTAGCCATAACCAAAAACATAAACATAGCCATTTTTAAGGTTTATAATATTTACAATATTTACTGCTACTATAAATGCATATAGCCAAAAAATAAAATCAAATACTCAAATTTAAAATTAAAATGTTCATAACACATATAGCCATAACCACAATGTGTAGAAATGATGCCAATGAATAACCATCCATAACATAGTTTTGGCTAACCATAGCTATCAACATAAAAATAAAAACAAACTAATCTAAAGGAGGCTATTGAGTGTCATCTAGAGGAGGAAGTGGTGGGTCATTCCCACCCTTACTACTGAGACTGCCAATGTCAACTGAGGCCTAAAATTCAATAACATATAGCTAGTTAGTAATCCATTGCCAAAATTATGACTTAAAACAAATACTAAAGCATAAAATATATTAAACCTATGGAGAGTCTAGCTTCATTACTTCTAGGGATAGATGGGAAAGGCCCTCCTCCAAATGATTGAGGATTTGGTCCTCTGTAATGTTGACCTAGTCAACATTCCCAAGTTCAATATCAAAATAATGTTAAATCTATCTATAGGAGTCTAAGTAGGAGGCTTATGAGTAACAATAGCTATAGTAGTATCACCTATAATGGTACTAATCTAAAGAGTAGGGGATTACCCCACCTTGAGAGTACTTTCAAAAAGTTGATAAGCACTCTTTGCTTGGATCCCCTGAATGAATAGTTCTCTCTTGTGTCATTCAATTGACTCTTCCTTAAGCCATTTTATGTAGGCCCCATGATCAACCTTATACTTATGCTTGTGGGCCTTTTGTGTCTTGCCCGACTACAGGACCCGAGCACAATGATCCTTTTAGTCCTTAACCTTTTGGAAGATGATGTCCATATGCATACGTTGCTCTACAATCTCGTGTAGGATTGCTACTTTGTCCTAAATAGCATGCCAGTAGCAGGCCCAAGTGATCTCCTTGGTTTATAACTCCCCTAAGTTAGCCACTTGGGCTTCCACAAAGGCTTTATGGTCTTTGAGATTCCTAATTGTATCCTCCTATCTTTGAACCTTTTCCCTCAAGATCATAGCTTCCTTCCATAGGAATTCATTGGAGCTCTCTAGCTCCCATGGTGCTTTTGCACATGACATTGCTAAATCAATGGCAATGTTGTGCAGCTTCACTAGTACACTAAAAATGTCATAGAGAAGTATAGGCAAGGAGTCTACCTCTATGTATCTACTAGAGGCCCACTCTATAGATGGTACTGCACAAAGCATAAAATACAACTGTAAGACAAAACCTAAGATAGACATAATACAAACAAAACCTACAACCAAAGCACATAAAAAAAATCCTTGTCTATCTCAGGTGCAACTTGATGTAATCGATCGATGATATCCTTAGTCATCCCACATAGGAACTCCACTTTATCTAGAGTCTCTACCCATGGGTTTGCACAAAACTTAGGGATGGGAGCCTCTATTGGTATCATAGGAACTAATGTAAGCATAATAATCATCAAAAGGTTAGGATGACAACCAAATATAACCAGTAAGATATAACAAAAATAGTGAGGCATAAGCATACTTAGCTTCTTCTTCTTCTCCTCCTCCTCTAGGATGATGATGGGAGAGGTACTTGGTATGACCTCACCAAGAAAGGCATCTAAATCATCTATACCTACATCGACAAGTCCTCCAACCATGGGTTTCTTTAGAAGTGCTTCTTCTACATGCCTTTGTTCTACCTCTATAGCAGATTGGGCTACTATAACTTGTCACTTATCTACAAGCATAGCACATAGAAAACTAGTCAACACATAAAACCATAAAGTAGCCATGAAATTTTAGAACATGAAATAGCCAAATTTAAACAAAGCATACCTACAACTTCCTATTGTGATGGATTAAGCTTAAACCTAAGCTTCTTTGAGGTAGGCTTATTTGATACTAGGGGTGCCTCCTTCATAGGCCTTTTGAGTTTCTCTCTAACTATCCCTTCAACCTCTATGTGCCATTGTCTGGTATCCTGAACACTAGCAAGAAATGAGAGGGGCTCATCATCATTAGTACTATCAAAGACTTGCACTACCTAGCATCAATATTCTTAATGGTGATGGATAATGTTTCATCCATCCCCTCTAGTGGATCATGGGCCTACACTATTGTATAAATGTGCTTTATCCAAGGCCTAGAAAGTTGGCTTGGGTCTTGGAAAAACCATCATCCATTCCTATACACCACCAAAAACTTTGCAAGCCTTTTTAGATAACCTATAAAAAATGCAAAGTGCATATGGATTATCATAGAGGTGTCAACACAGAGTCTAAGGATCTCCTCTTGAAGCCTTATAGCCAAAGTAGTAGCCTAATCAAATTTGATGCTCTTCATCAAAACCTTCTTAAAGGTCCACCCCTATGCTAGGCTTATTATCTTCTTTTGTGATAGTAGTTTGGGAAATGCATGAGACCTAAACATAGAATATAATTTCTTTGCATTAGGATTTGTAAAGCTATCCATAAAAATTCTAGAGTGGCCCATATTAACACTAAGCCGCTACAAAGCTTTCTTTTGATGGCTTGATTCCCACATTGTCCTAGTGGGAACCTTGGCCCTATCAATGGGGACACCAAAAAATTCATGAAAGAGGCCAACACCTATGTCAATGTTTCCTTAACACCTTAAATGATGGTGCTAAAGTGACCAACCTCCTCATCATAGGAGTCAATAACATGCAACATCTCTGCAACAAGAATGGAAGGAATAGGTGCCATAAATACATCAAGCAAACTTGCATGCTGAATGTTTTCTTAAATGTATCTAGGCACTTGTCCATTTAGCCTGAGCTAATGACACATCACCAAACTTTAGGATGAAGGTGTCCTCATGATGTGATCATGAAAATGGTATAGTAACATTAGTTGAGATGGAATATCCTATGAAGCAATAACCAAAGGTTAACAACCATATGAGCAATTTCAACAACCAAGAAAAGCAATAAAATACTTAATACCATAAAACACTAGAAGCTATGTGTTCACCTTTACTTTTCTTCTACGAAGTGGAGATTCTAGCTACAAGGGTTTGATCCATGTTATTGGCATCTACCCACCAACTATGCATCATCTTATCATCCTTGCACTTCTTGTATACAAGGTTAAACCTAGTGGTATTCATCAAAGTCCCCTTTTAATTGTTGATACATAGCAGCTCTAATTTGGAAACTCTTGGTGAATTTGTCTAAAGTAGTTTGGGCCACTACCAAGGTTTGGTCATTAACAATCAAGCCTTGATCATTGACCTTGTACCTGAAAGAAGTTAAATTAATGAAGCTAGGTAAGGTAATCAAGCAAAAACCATAAAAACATTATAATAATCATATTTACCCTTGTATAAAATACATGGTGCCAAGTGGGATTTGAAATAATGTGTGGGATCTATGCACCACCATTAGGATATTGTCAGTATTATATTGACTATACTCTAGCATTGTCCAAATCTCTAAAAGGTAATGTGAACTTACAGCATCTGTAGGTCCCCCTATGATCTTAGGAACTGGTTTATCAATCCAAATGCCTAAGGCAATAGGGTCTCCACAACAATCTTAACTACATCAGTGAACAAGTGTGACCACATCACATTTAAGTTCCTAAGGAGGTAGGCAAGGAGGTACCTTTCCCCAAGCCAAAACCACAATGAGAGCTTCCCAAGAGGCATGTCGTGTGGTGGAGTCTTGGTCTTGGGATGACCAATGTAGCACAAAATTCCAGTAAGCTTTACTATAATGAGAATATGCATCAAGAAGACCTTGCATGAAACAAAGCAAAAACATTATGACCTATTAGAATTACTTAGCAAATTTAGACAAAACATCTAGTTGGATGTGAAATTAGCCTCTATAAAAAGCTCAAAGGTGATTAACTAAATTAGTCTAAGCAATTTTAGAAAAAATTATTACAACATTGCATATACTTGCATCATGACCAATTGAAATTTCTTAATAAATTTAGAAAAACCTTTCCAAGTCCAAGGTGAAATTAGCCTCTATAAAAAGCTCTTAGATGTTTATCTAAATTAGCTTAAGAAATTCCATAAAAGCATTATTACCATATTTTATAGCCTTTATAGCCAAAACATTATAACCAAAACTATATCTTAGTCTAAATTATGCATAAATTTATGAAAAAGAATCTAGATTATGCATAAATTTGGGAGAAAAAACTAAACTATGCACAAAAACTACAATCGAGAGTTCTACCTTGATTCATATAACCTTAGCAAAAAATTCATAAAAAATTTGATTTAAGTCTAATCTGATTCCACGTCCATTGGAAAGCTAAAGCCAAAGCCTATGTAGCCATGACTAGAAACTAGGAAAAACCTTGGCCATTTTCTTATGAAAATTTCACAAATCTACATGAAATTACAAAACCGGCACAAACAACCTAACTACACAATGTTAAGAAAATAACCACAACTCCCTTGTTTCAAACACAAATTAAAAGAAACAAAAGCCATCAAAAATCTTTAAAAAAGGGCTACAAATTGATAACCTTCAAGTTCACAAATATGCATCCATTTCATTAAGGAAAAATACACAACATGGCTTGCTTTTTCATAGCGAAGGTTCAAAAATCCTAAAGCCTAAATTTCATATAGCCACTAAAATGGTAGAAATATCCAAAACCATTAACCATTTAAATTTGCATCAAAATAATGGTGTGGTATTTTTTAAAAATTTATTTTTAACAAATCCTATGGCCTAGATCTGAAAAAAATGACCATACTACAAGATTTTGAGAAAAAACACAAAACAACAAGCCTTATTTTCAAAATGAAACTTGCAAAAGCTAAAATAATAAAAAAAAAACTATATATATGCATGGGAGCAACCAATATAGGAGATGGGATTTTATCAAAATTCCATCTTAATCCCTCTATAGGAGTAGATTTGAGAAAATGGCCTCAACATCTAAAAAGCAAAAAACTAGAAAAATCACAGAAAATAAAGGCAAAAATAGGTAGAACTGCCAAGCTTGGAGTAGTGATAGATGGAGCCTAAATGGAGATAGGCCTAGGAACCTTTGATAACTCCCTTGAATGCTCATCCATTCTTTGAATTTTGGGATTCTTGAACATTCCTCCTCTCTATTTTGGTGTCATGATAGGCTCAATGTTGAGGAAGATGGAAATTGGAAGAAGATAGAAATTCTATGCTAGTTGCAGAGGAGATTAGAGGCTTCCATGCTAAATATTGGTTATGGCTACCACAAGAATCTCTATTAGAGCTCTCCTTTGATGCACTGTTGTTGAAGAATGATGTTATGATCAAATTTTGCAAAACTTAACTTATAAAACCCATCTAAAACCTAGACAAAATCCCAATTGTTAGAAAAAGGGGAGAAAGTCTAGTTCACATTGGTTTGTTGGGGAGGGGAGGGTGGGGTGGGGGGTGTGGAGGGGTGGGGGACTGGAGGGGGAGGGGGAGAAAGAGGGGTTAAACAACTTCATTTTTCAAAATTTTAAATTTTTGGATTATGGGCCCCACCCTACTCCTTCCCTTTTGACCAAACTTGCATCAACAATGAGATTTTTACTCATTTCAACAATTAAAACATTATGGCAACCTTACCCCCATGAATCCATGCTATGAATACCATGCCCAATGTTGAAACATATTTATCATTTTATAAATTCATTAGACATACAAATATCTTTCTATTTTCAATAACCTAGACTTACCTTTTTCAACTTCAAGTTTCCAAATTTGGGCAAAACATGAGAAAGGCTAGGTACCATGGATTTACACATTGAGGCAACAATTCCCAATGTGGAAGAAGGGGAGTAACACTCACTTGTGCCTCCTAATACTCATCTAGCATAATTTTGATCCAAAAGTGGACCCCACATGACCTAGAACCCCTCTAAGCATCTTTGGTAGCCTCAAAACCTTACTAAACTTAGTTAAAATTGGTCAAAACTATTTGAAATATAGGATTTGATGTGTTTCATGCTGAGGAAGACTTCTTCCATGTTGAACCTCTCATGCTCAGTGTGGATAGATGGGGGGAAGCCAAAAATGACCTAAATTGATGACCTAATGACCATTTCCTAATGCCTGATGATCACTAGACCCTATTGAAACCCTCCAGCACTTCCAGAAGCTCCAAAATGGATCAAAATGGTACAAATATATCATACCCTTCTCATCCATGCTGGGGCCATCATTTCAAATGTGGAAGAAAGGGGGGAGGTTGCATGAGGTACATAGAAGGTTCCAAACTATCAAATCTTAACACCCAACATTGACCATCAACATTGGCAACCTTGGAGGTTGACATGCATGGTCGATCAACTATCAATTTAGCCTAGATATGACTATTTCTAGTGAGGGGAACTCTTCCATGCTGAGCCTTCCACCCTCAACTTGCAAAAAAATGGGAAAGGACTAAAAGCCTCCTCATAGCCTCCAAAATAACTAGATCTCAACCTTAGGCACTGATGGCTTACACCAGCAACCCTGTGAGCACTCATGCAATGCTAGATCAACCAAAATGATCAAAAAAGTTTTCCCCCAAAATTTCCACACTAGGCATGGAAGCACCAATGTGGAGAAAAAAGGGAAGCCAAAAAAAATGCCTTATGACCCTTGAAATAGTCAAATTTTAATGTTAGAATGTAGCAAGTGACATCAACAACCTTGTAAAAGTGCATGCATGGTTGAAAGTCACCATAGAGGATCAAAAATATTTCCCCCAAATTTTCCACACTAATCATGGGTTCCCTAGCCTAGAAAGTGGGGGGTAAGTTCAAAAAATGCCTTATGACTCTTGAAACTATCAAATGTTAACATTAGATATTAACAGTCAATGACAATAACTTAGGAAGCCTATATGCATGTCTAAAAATGATCAAAACACTTTTCCCCAAACTTTCCACACTAAGCATGGAGGGTCTAACATGGAAAAAGAAGGGGTAAGTTCAAAACTTGTCTTATCAATCTTGAAACAACCAAGTTTTCACATCAAGTAATAGTAGTTGACACTAGTGACCTTAGAAAACTACATACATGAGTGAAAAAAGTGGTAAAAAAGACCAAAAATCTTTCCCCCACTTTTCTACCCTAATAATGGAAGCCTTATAATGGAAAAAGGGGGAAAGCACAAAACCCACTCATCAACCTTCAAGATAGCAAAAGTTTTACACCAAGCATTGACCATCATTGTTAGCAACCTCAAAAGTTTGCATACATGACCAAAAGTGATCATAAAGATCCAAAAATCTTTTCCCCCAATTTTCCATGCTAAGCATGGAAGCTCTAAAGTGAAAAAAAGTGGAGGAGTCTAGAAACCATTTTAAAAACCTTTAAAATGACTATTTTTTATTCCAAACCCTAGTTCTCAACCCTGACAGCCTTAGAGGCTGACATGCATGGTCAATTGAACTTAAGTCTAGGCTATATCTAAGTTTTATGATGTCACCATGTTGTAAATTCTCCCCTCCATGATGCTTAGTGTGTAAATTAAAGGAAAAACCTATTTTCAGTCCATAACTACCTTAGAAAAACATTAACCAAACTTGTATGTACACTAGGACCCTGTTAACATAATTTGGAACTTTCAAACTTCAAG
The DNA here is from genome assembly GCA_015680685.1 of Gnetum montanum. NCBI lineage: Eukaryota > Viridiplantae > Streptophyta > Gnetopsida > Gnetales > Gnetaceae > Gnetum > Gnetum montanum. The sequence continues at coordinate 58,507 of MNCI01002976.1, forward strand.
AAACTAATCTTAGAAGGCTAAAAATCCATTCCCCCTTATTTTCCATGATAAGATCTCCATCCCTAGTTTGGGAAGAAGGGGGAAATTTCAAAAAACACTTAGTGATACTCAAAGTTGCCAAAACTTGATACCAAACTCTAGTCCTCGACCCCAATAGCCCTAGAAGTTGGCATGCAAAGTTGATTGAGGTTAAAATTGGCCTAGATCTGAGATGCATGATTCTTGCACAATGGGGATCCCATTTTCCACATTGATGGTAGCTTCCTAAAGATGAAAAGTCAAGGGAAAACTTATTTATAACTTCTAAAAACCTCAAAAGGACATCAAATGACCTTTCCTACACTCTAGAACCCTTGTAGCAGCTATCAAAGCCCTTAAACTTCAAAAAAATGATGTTAGATGGCCAAAAATCCATTCCCCCTTGTTCTCCAAGATGATTTCTCTATCCCTATTGTGGAAAAAAGGGGGGAAGCCAAAAATCCACTTAGGGATGCCCAAAACTACTTAATTTTGACATCAATCCATAGTCCTCGACCCTGACAAGCCCAAGAGGTAACATGCACAATCAACTGTGACTCAAATTGACCTAGATCTAAGCTTCTTTCTTCCTCCATGTTGAAGTAACTTTCCTAGCATGAAAACAAGGGGGAAAGTTATTTTTCCACTTTTGAAGACAAGATGACACGCCCAAAAGCCAAAGAGCTTTGTAAGAGAAGCCTAGGACCTCACAACCTCTAGATTTTACTTGTTTAACCTCATTTCAACCTTCAAAAGTTATTTTCCCCATTCTTCCATGTATGAGTAACTCCCTCAACCTGGAAATATAGGGGTAGAAATTAAGTAACCTTAAATAGCCTTCAAATGTGGCCAAAAGTAGCCAGAAACTTGTAGAATTAAAGTTTACAAACCTAGGGGCCTAGAAACCTATTCAAAGTGCCCTAAAATTACTCTAAATTCACCAAATAAGTGTCTTCATACTTTTCCATGTTGAGGATACTATGCCCCATGTGGAGAAAAGTAGGAAAACCATTTCAACACTTCAAAATGAACTCAAATTACATTGGAACAAAGTTGGGAGATGCACAAGTTCCAAATTAGGACTCCAACTACCTATTTGACCATGTTTGACCTTATTTGTGCTTGGATTTTGGTTCCCCATGTTGAGGCCCCCCTCTTTTCCACACCAGCCAATGTAGAAATAAGGGGGCAAGGCTTCAAAACCTGCTTTTGGGCCTTTACAGACCTCTGGGGAGCTCAATTTTGATGGATCTAATGTTTCGCTACCTTGGGAAGGTCCAAATACCTTAATTTTTGACCCCTAAGCTCCCTAGAACATTTTTTCCTTAGTCCCCATACTAAGGATCCCTATTTCCACATTGAGCCCAACATGGAAGCCTTAAAACACTTGATTTTGGGATCTAGATAGCCTAGAAATAGCCTTGATTGATGCTTGAACTCACCTAATATCCTTGTAGCCTCAAAACATGGCCTCATAAGCTTGAAACTAGCAAAACCTAATAGTTTTTGACCTATATTAATCAAATTTTATCATATATAGCCTATTTTACTTGATGTTTGCCTTATTAAGTAGTGTTTTGACTTGGTTTTAGACTTATGTTGCCTTGAGGACCTTGTTGACCTTTTATGGCCTTTATACAACATTATATATTCTTTGTTTATCCCATTACAAGTCTATTGTTTTTTTTTTGGCCTTTAAATGGTATCAAATAGTGAGGTTTGACCTTACCTAACCACTACTTGACACCATATGACCATGGCCCACTAAGGTCTTAAAGTAGCATCATAGTCCACCAAGACTATAAATTGGCATCATGGCCCACTAAGACCTTAAACTAGCAAAATAGTAAGCTTTATTGATCATTTTTAGCCTTACAGCTTATATTTCCCTTTGTTTAACCTTTATGTAACATTTGTTCACCTCTATTGCACTTTTCCAAATTGACCTTATCTCATTGATGACATTGGATGCCTTTGATTGCATTAGATTTGCATACGTTTGATGGAATTTTAACATTATTTATTTACTTTTACCCATGTACCACTTCATATTCTTTTGGTTGATATGCAGTATCAAAGTATGAGTACTTGGGAGCAAATCAATTTACCTTTGTGTCTACATGGACCTTACGATGATATTAAATGATGTATCGACTATGATTGCCTAGATCTCAAGCTTGAAAGTCTTGTAGACCACATAGCCTCAATAGAGAAACCTCTATAATTGCTTGAAAACCTAGTCAAAACCCTTGACTTAGAATCAAGGACCATAACTAAGGGCTCTCTAGTTGAGGTTCCTATCACAACACATAGTGGTGAGGAGAAAATCCTTAAACTAATTTCCTCACTAGAGCCTCAATGTGCCCAAGATATCAATCTTACAAAATAACATTAAGGTATTTGCTTGGTCATATGAAGACATTCTAGGCCTAGACCCATGTCTATTCTAGCACAATATCATATTGGACCCTAGCATTATACTAGTTAAGCAAAAAGTGCAAAATATTAGACTTGATTTGGCCTTGACAATTCATAATGAAATCTCAAAGCTCTACCAAACAGGTCTCAGTAGGGCTATTAATTATGTAGAATGGATGTTCAACATAGTGGTAGTACCTAAGAAAAATGGAACTATCGATATTTGCATTAATTTGTAAGACCTAAATAAAGAAACCATCAAGGATGACTTCCATTTGCTTAGTATTGATCAACTTATTAATACTACAACTGAACATGCCCTATTGTCCTTTATGGATGGATTCTTAGGATATAACCAAATTAGGATCAACTCAATGTACCAGCTTAGCATTACCTTTATGATCCCAAGGGGTACTTTTTGTTATACCATGATGTCCATTGTCCTTAAGAATGCGAGAGCAACATACCAAGGAGCCATGACCTATATCTTCAGTGATTACATGTTAGGTTTTCTTAATGGCTATGTAGATGACATAGTTGTAAAATATAAAATAGCCAATGATCATGCTAATGACCTAGACCTTGTGCTTAAACAATGCCTCAAATATGATCTTAGGCCCAATCCTAAGAAGTGTGTCTTCTGTGTTAAGATTAATAAGATGCTTGGCTTTATAATCTTTGAAGTAGGGATACACATAGATCTTGATATGGTTAAGGCCATATCCAAATTGGAAACACCTACCAACCTTAAAGAGCTTTGGGGATTACAAGGTAGATTAAAATTTATTCATATGTTTATCGCTAAGCTTATAGATAAGTTACAGCCTATGCAACATTTACTCAAGAAAGGAGTTCACTATGAATGGGTGGCTCAATGCTAAGAAGCCTTTGAAAACCTTAAGTAAGAGTTGACACAATTGTCGACAGTCTATCATTCACAAGAGGGTAAAGCATTCTACATTTATCTCACCATCTCTAATATATTTTTTTCCTCTCTACTCTATTAGAAATGTGATGACAGGGTAGAAATGCTTGTATACTACATTAGTTATACATTAGTTTTCCACAAGACCCGATACACTAAAGTGAAGAAGTATTATCTAGTGCTAGTCCTCTCTTTGAAGAAATGGAGATAATACCTATTCATAAGCCAAGTCATCATAATTTGCAAGGATAACATACTCAAAGCCATAATGACCAACATCTACAAAAGTAGCCATATAGCTCAATGGAAATCTATAACCACAAAGTTCAACCTCCATTATGTCTCTCAATCATCAACAAAAGGTCAAGCTATAGCCATACAACTCATAGTTTCACCTATTGATGACCAAGTATCCATGGACCCTAACTTTCCTGATGAACACATTAACACACTTAGCCAAGTGCTCAAGCATTATGAGGTAGTCATGAACTTTGATGGGGCTTCAACCACCCATGGAGCTAGTGCTACTACCATCATAACATTTCCATCTAGTGAAATCCAACCCTTTGCCTATCATTTTGGGTTCCCATGTATAAAAACCATAGTGGGATATGAGGATTTTATTAGAGGGATCATGGTAGCTCATGACTTAGGAATTAGATGCCTAGCCATCAAAGGCGATTCACAACTCATGGTTAGCCAAGTAACTAAAGTCTATGCATGCAAAGCTAAGCATTTACAACCTTACTGTGACCTAGGAAAGAAATTCTTATAATAATTCATAGACATTGATGTCCAAAACATAATTCAAAATAAAAATTCCATAACTAATGCAATTGCAAAACTAGCCCTTAGTGTGATACTAGATGTGTTTATCAAGTTTCCCACCTTAACTATGGACTGTGCTACTTTCATCATACAGAACACTGAGGATACCTTTGTGGCCATCATTCATACTACTCCTCCTAAGGAGTGGTATGATGATATCAAATTTTACCTTATACATGATGAATCCTCACAAGGCTTGACTACTTCTCAGAAGGATGCCATATGCAAGCAATCAAAGCATTATGTCATCATAGGTGATAACACATTATGTTAAAAATCCTACAGTGGCATACTTCTAAAGTGCTTAGGTAAAATCAAAGCTAGAATAGTCCTAGAGGAGGTTCACAAGATCATTTTTGGAGGACATATAGGACCTAGAGCTATGATTCCTAATATTAGACGATAAGGCTACTATTGCTCCATATGGAAAATGACTGCTTGCAAAAGGTTAAGCAATGTGACATATGCCAATGATATAGCAACCTAATACATGTATCACTAATTAAGTTACATAAAACCTGGATAACATGGCCATTTCAATAATGGGGGTTGGATATCATTGGACCTATAATTCCTAAGTCTATTGTAAGGCATAGTTTCATCATTATTGCAACCAACTACTTTACTAAGTGGGTTTAGACTATTCCCATAAGGAAGACCATGTCTAAACAAGTTTGCAAGTTTATCCTAGACAACATTGTAGCTCATTTTGGCATACGCATAACCATAGTTACAAATAATGGACCTCAATTCAGTAGCCAAGAAACCAAGCATTTTTATCACAACCTAGGCATTAAGCATTCATTCTCATCACCTTACTACCTACAAGCTAATGGACAAGTAGAAGAAAGCAACAAGGCCATCATCAACTTGCTTAAGAAGATGCTCAACAATAACAAGTAGAAGTGTCATGAGTGACTTGTCCATGCACTATGGATATATAGAACAACCTATCACATGACAATTGGCATGATTCCTTATAGCCTTGTTTATGATTTTGAAGCTATTTTAGCTCTTGAATTATAGGTGCCATCACTCCAGGTAGCCTTGACCGACTTTATCAATGGCAAGTAGAATAAGGAGTTGTAGATATTAGTATTAGATTTGGTGGAGGAGTGGCATATGCAAGTGCTTGCTCACATTGAGTACCATCAAGAGAGGTAGAAGCAACAACATCATCATAACATGACCATGCACAAGATCAAGGAGGGGGACCTAGTCCTCAAGGCCGTCTATGAGCATGTAGATAAATTCTCAACCAACTGTAAAGGGCCCTTTCTTCTCACAAACATCTATGAGAATGAAGTATTCAGAATAGGCAACATGGATGGAAATGAGCTCACCAATGTACTTAATCATTCTTATCTAAATCCATACTACATGGAGTTGATAGATCGTTAACAAGCGAGCCCACTTTGAATGGTCTGCTATGATCTTAAACTAGAAACATAGTTGATGAGTGACGAGGTATCCCTACACTCAACCATACGAATACGAGCGTTACATGCGTGATCTGTTCGAACTCCGTAGACGGACTAGTTGTGGCACCTAGATAGTTAGCCTTAAGTCATAATTCGTTGTCTTCCCACCTGGACTAGTATCATCTTTGTCATGTATGGTTTAGTCCAGAGTGAGGTGTATGATGTGGTTTCTAATCTAATGCTACTCCTGAAGGCAATGGAAAATAATGTTAACTAAGCTAAGAGGGAAAGGATGAGAGAGAGTCTAAACTAGCCTAAGTGCAATGAGCATCCATTCCTTGATTATCCATACACATCTTGGACTTCGTGCATGACTACTATTGGGACTACCAAGTGCAGATCCTAGATAAGCTACTCGGTTACCAAGTAGTCACACTTAAATGCTCGTAATCAAGTCATACTCATTCCGCGTTTAATAGGAGTTTAAGGGTGAGAGAGATTAACTAAGAAAGCAGTAAATAACAAATAAATAAATAAATAAATAAACTAAGTGAATGCTGCGATGATGAAGTAATCTTGATCTTTATTTCTGATCATGTGCGTGTCCAAGTACGTCACACTCAAAAAAGGATGCTATACAATTACAATCACCACACTACGGGCATACACTAGGAAATAATTCTAACTCTAAGAAGGAAAAACTACAAGAGTTTGGCTAGGGAACTAAAAAATGGATGCAAAACAAGGGAGAGCCACCTCTTATTTATAGGAATTGAGGCAGGCCGTGATATCACGTACATGATATCATGGCTGATGCGATATCACGGCCGCGATATCGTGTACACGATATCACTGCTGATGTGATATTGTGGCTACGATATCGCATACATGATATCGCAACCCATGGGATATCATGGCTATGATATCACGGTAGTAATATCACAACCACTATGATATCATAGGTGTGATATCACAGCCAGCAAATTCATGACTCATCATAACCCACAACTGAATGAAAACTCGTCCTCGAGTTACAAAGAGAACAAGATCCATTGATTACACAATGGATAGGTATGAGATTAATGACTGACTAGAATGGATTCATGCTGAAGTGTGGAGTCAGAAAAAATTGAGATACAACATAAAAGAAAATCTTATGATTACAAAATTGGTGGAACTCATGTAGTTCCTAGTGGCGGTGGCTCCTCCATAGGTGTCTTTCCCTTCTCTTGTGCTCCAGGTCTTGGGATTTGATAGCGTTGAAGTATGGCCTAGAGTTTCTCCTCTTGTAAGGCCTTGAGTGCCTTGGCATGCATTTCATTTTACGCTTGTGCCATAGAGGCATCCCAATCATCCTTCTCTTTTTCTTCTGCCACCCTTTTATTCTGTGTCAACAGTTTATTAAGTTGCTCGGTTCTAAAAGTGTCTATCTGGTTCTAAGCAACCTTTGGCCCTATATTTGGAAGGTTTAATACTTCCAAAATGGCTTGAATAGAGAAATCAATAGTCACAGCATAGTTTTTAACCATGGTGCCTTCTCCCTATTGTGACAAAATTGGTACATTTCCCCTAAGTACCAGGTACTGCTTTTAGAGAGGGTAGGCCATAATGGGGATCCTTTGAGGTGATTCCTAACGGCCTCCATAGTAAATTTTGTGAAAGGTCCAGAGTTTAATTCCATGATCGCTATAGTGAATATGGACCTTTCATGGATGGTTTGAACACAATCCTAGGTCAGCGTGAGATATCGTCCCTATTCAGACGCTGCAGTAGCTCCTCCTTTCTCCTATCTTGATTGTACAGTAGCAGGGTCTTCTTGGTGGATACTAAATGATTGTTCCTCCTACTTTGCATGTTGTTCGGAAAGAACTTTTCCTTCACCTCTCCTAGGTTGTTTGATCACACCTTAAGAAGGACCTTCCTGTTGTCCGCGTTTCAAGGCCATCTGCAATCACATCGGGCCAATAGTTAGTAAGGTTGTTACCAAAGTTAGGTTATACCTTACTGCTTTCCTTAATAGATTTACCTTATTTCTGTGTGATGTTAATTATTGGAAGAACATGTCCTCAAAATATTATAATGTTGAATCTGCTTTGCTTAGGTGGTTTCCAAATTTAATTTTCTGGTATAGCTAAGGGGATGAAATTGTTTTTGACACGTTTTGTTCTTAATTTTACAACTAATTACCCTTAAATATGTCCTTTGGGTGATGATGAATTTCAAAAAATTTCAAAAACATTTATGCACTATTCAGCATGTGCCCCTCCCCCACAACTAAGCTGAACACTCCGGGTTCAAGTAGGTTCAGACAAAATGAAAATCAGAGTACCAGTGAGCGAGATATGGATATGAAAGCAAGGGATGCGCAGTTGTGATTTGTAGAGAGGAATTTGAAAAACTTCCCCTACGTGAACAGTTGCAAATGATGTTGATTAGCATAGGGGGGTCACATATATATATTTTCATTGAAGTTAGGGCACTTAGAGAATGTACCGAATTTTTAATATTTCTTTGAAATTAAATGATGTAAATGAAGGACATCTGGAAGATTGTTAAAGGGTTCCAGGGTAATTCAACTAGTTCTGAAGGCACGCAAATTATGATGGTGTGGAATTTATTAGTAAGGACCTAGAATGCAAGAAAAAGGCTATGTGATAGTAATAAGGGAAAGAAAAATTTTGGCAATATGCTAAGGGTAAGAAATGGTGTGTGTGAGCTATGTCATAAGCGAAGATTACAAAAGATTACACAAGTGGGTCCTCCCCAAAGTAGGTTTCAACCTATAATGCCCTTGTGAAACCACACGTAAAAGTGTCCATGGGTACTAGAAGGGTTAAATGTAATCCACACTAATTCCACAAAACACACACATGTAAATATCACTAGAATGAGGTAAGAATTCTGTGTTACACATGACATGAGCTACAATTACATGAACAATGAGATGAGATGAACTATAGAAAGGGATTGTATAGATTGGGACATGAGGTAACTAACCCAGGGAATAGTGAATTTTGCATGTAAAGCATGATTAATGTATCATTAACCCATCATTCCAAGATCAGGACCAAGTCCATTCCTCTTGATCAGTGACATCGCATTGTTTCATCCCATGAGGAGCAACTATGAGAGTACCATAACAACAAGGCGTACGATCACTTAGCATTTTGTTCAAGGGAGGAGTGATTTTTGTTTTGTGGCACTTCCTTTTTTTTGTTGTTTTTTTTTTTTGTTTTTTTTCTTTTTTTTCTGATTGCTGAATCTAGAGAAGCTACCAATGTTCAGGCATGGGTGCATGTCTTTCCAATGGGACCCCCTAGAACAACATTGGATTTTTGAGTGCTCTTTTGATTACTCTTACTCCCATTTTTGTTAGATCTACAAGGATCTTAGTACAACCATGTTACATAATAACTCCCACAGACATCACCAAAGAGAATCTGCAAGTCCCCTTGATGTCACATCCTAATCATTCCCTCTTGGTCCATCCTTCTTCATTCTAGGTACAATGAACACAAAATTAATTTTAAGTTTTAAAAATGTCAAGAATATCACTGTACCCTCAAACAGAACCTCTTATTTGTAGAATGGATAAGTGGGTGTAATGGGCTCACTGTCCAAATAATAAATCATTCGAGACTTGACAAAATAGAACACACCTCAACCAACGATCCACATGAGTGTTTTATTTGTAGATGAGATTACTGATAAGAATGTAAAGAGACAAAAAGACAAAAAGATAAAACAAGAAATTGAAAAATGAAAAACTGGAAAACAAAAAGTTGTAAAATTAAAGAAAATGAAAAGTATTTATTAATCCTGCTTGCTCCTAAAATGGGGGATATCCCTCATAGCTAAACGGTTGAGGATGGAAAGGATTAATAATTGACGACGGGGATCCTTGCATGTTGGAAGTATTGGAACTTGGCCATACTTACCCCGTTGGGTTTCACACACTGGGTTATAGTAAGCATAGTGGGGAAATTTATACGATGTAGTTCTCAGATTACGAGTTGACCCACTATGATATTTAGGACCGTTAGATGGTATGCAAGGATTAGGATGATGCCTTCCATGACTGTGTTCATTAGGCCATATGGTTGTTGGAGTGTTAGCTGGTGGTCCTAATGAAGTAACATGAGGCGTTGGATTTGAAGATAAGGGTGTGATACAGCGTTGGGCTTGTGCTGAGTTGGATGATGCAGTGCCCTTGGAATTGTGTTGTCCCTTCCTAGGATCATTTCTAAAGGGACGTCTTCGATGTTGAGGAGGCCTCTCACTGTTGTTGATAGTAGTAACACAAGTGGCATTCATGGGTTGTTGCTATGGCACAAGCACCTTAGGAATAGTTCGTGGCAATGTGGAAGGAGTGAAAGGATGAGAATGTTGAAAATTAGGAGAAGTGTAAGGTGCACAAGGCGATGGTGGTGTTGAGGACATGGGCTAATAGTATTGTGGAGAATGGTAATGTGGTGAGATAGGGTATGTTGGCCCAGTTGGGGAAATAGGATGTTGAACTAGATAAGCATTTGGATTTAGGTGATATGAAGGGTGCCTCTAGTGTAAGGGTGGTTTCCCCCATGATTGGGATTGTTGCCACTGTTGTCGAACATAGTATCTCTGTATGATCTTTGGATGTAACGTGTTTCCCCAATGCTCATATAAATGTAACAGGATTGGGCATTGGCCCTTGGGGTGATCATACAGGCATATGTTGCATTCATACATATGATCAGCAGTTGAGCTCTTATTTTCTTCATTCCTTCTTTCTGAATGTCTAATGTTTTGTCCTACTTCTTGGGTTGCCAAAGCTCTATCTCCAATAATATCGATAACTTCTCCACACCTTTTATGCGTCCATTCCAACATCTTATTAATCCTTTCCTCGAATTTCTCTAATGATTGTTGTTCTGGCAAAGATGGTTCTTCCTCCTTGTGATAGGTTGATTTCTCATTTTTATGATCATGGACCTTTGTTAAGTTGAGATTTTGGTCCCATTGATGTTTTTCAACACTCTCCCATCTATCCATTTCTCCTTCTTCTTTTGCTACCCATTTAATAAGCTCTTGGATTTGATGGGTTCGTAGTTTGTATAGTTAGCCTTGGGCATACATCCCTAGGGTCTCTCTTGTTTCATCATGCAGCCCATCAATGATATGGTATATTAGCCTTTCCTCAGAGAACTCATGGCCTGGACAGTTATTTAACAGTGCATGATATCTTTCTAAGGCCATGTCCAAGAGTTCATTTTGTGCTTGTTTCCACCCTTGGATTTGTTTCCTTAAGGCTGAAACTCTTGCATAGGTTTGATATCTTTCACTAAAGAGTTCTACCATTGTTGGCCAACGTCGTATTGAATTTGGTTTTAACGATCTATACCATACTTTTTCTTGGCCAACAAGTGTCATAGGAAAGAGCTTGAGTTTTTTCCAACCATTATCAATGTTGTTCCATGTATAGGCATCATATAAGGCTTGTAAATGTTGTTGTAGATGTAAGTCATAGCCTCCTAAAAAATTGGGAAATTTTTTTAAATTGAGCTTGGGTAGGCGGCTCTCTTTATGAGGCCTACGTAAGATTCGAACAGCAACGTGTATTGGTGTTAGGCTCTTAGTGGCCAGCAAGGGTTCATCATCACTAAGTAGGTTGTGAGTTTGTGAGTTGGGATGATGTTGCCTTCATTTATGTTGGCGTTCTTGATTTTCTTTGTGAGCTCAATTTTTAGTTCTACGCCAATCCCTTGAAAGATAGTCATCCATGTCACAAACTGATGTTGAAGGAGTAGAGGAAGAGAAGGAACTATAAAACTCATTATGACTTTTGTAAGTCTTCCAATCATCCCCAAGTAAGTTCTTGTTAGTTATTGAGAAGGTTCTAGGCCTTTTGAGCCTCCTCATTCTATGGGATGTCTCATCCTCACTAGAGGTGTCAGAGTTGGATGACGAGAGTCTTTGAGTATCGTTGGGGTGTTCATAAATGTAGGGGACTCCTACATAAGGTGGAGTACTCCAAACTTCATTGTCATATAATTCGTCGGTTCTCCAATGAATTTCCTCCCTAGGTATGACATTAGTGTAATCTTGTATGAGAGGCATGATTGTGAAATTTGTGTGTGAATTTATGTGTGAATTTTTTTATATATAATTATTTCTTTCTAAAAGGTATATCGTTAAGTACTTTACAATGACCTTGTATGATATAACTAATCTAGATAATAGCACCATCCTTGACAATGGCGTCAATGATGAGTGCCGAGGAACCCCTACACTCAACCATATGAATGGGAGTGTTACACGCACAATCCGGTTGAACTCCGTAGATAGACTAGTTGTGGCACCTAGATAGTTAGCCTTACGTCGTAGTTTGTTGTCTTCCCACCTGGACTAGTATTATCTTTGTCATGTATGGTTTAGTCGAGAGTGAGGTGTATGATGTGGTTTCTAATCTAATGCTACTCCTAAAGGCAATGGAAAATAATGTTAACTAAGCTAAGAGGGAAAGGGTGAGAGAGAGTCTAAACTAGCCCAAGTGTGATGAGCATCCATTCCTTGATTATCCGTACACATCTTGGACTTCATGCATGACTACTACTGGGACTACCAAGCACAAATCCTAGATACGCTACTGGGTTACCAAGTAGTGACACTTAAATGCTCGTAATCAAGTCGTACTCATTCTGCATTTAATAGGATTTTAAGGGTGAGAGAGATTAACTAAGAAAGCAGTAAATAACAATTAAATAATTAAATAATTAAACTAAGTGAATGCTGCAATGATGAAGTAATCTTGATCTTTATTTTCGGTCATGTGCATGTCCAAGTACGTCACACTCGAATAAGGATGCCGTACAATTACAATCACCACACTATGGGCATACGCTAGGAAATAATTCTAACTCTAAGAAGGAAAAACTACAAGAGTTTGGCTAAGGAACTAAAAACTAGATGCAAAACAAGGGAGAGCCACCTCTTATTTATAGGAATTGAGGCAGGCCATGATATCACATACGTGATATCGTGGCTGATGTGATATCACAGCTGCGATATCACGTACACAATATCGCTGCTGATGTGATATTGTAGCTGTGATATCACATACGTGATATAGCAACCCATGGGATATCATGGTTGTGATATCACAGTAGTCATATCACAACCACTGTGATATCACGGGTGTGATATCACAACAGCGATATCACAGCCTACATGGACCTTAAATTAGTACCATGGCCTTAAACTAACAACATTAATAACCTAGAAAACCTAGTTCTCACGTGGCCTATATGCATTATAGTGATATAATATGCAATGATATTTTGTGTTCTTTGTTGGTTCCCCTTGGGTTACTCCTCTAAGCAACAACAAAGAGGGGACATTAAAACACTAAAAAATTTTGCATATTATAATCAATCCTCATCATGCAGCTTTCACCCCATGAAACTTGAGGCAAATTTTCATTGTAAATGTGAAAATTGTAACCTAAAATTTATACTTTTGGGTAGAAAAATGCCTCATAAGTGGTCCAAGCCTCATTCCCTAAGTGAAAAAAGTTACCTAGTATCCACATTTGGGGTTGGGAGGGTCAAAAATGCCTTTTAGAATGTCAAAAAAGGTAATTTAATGGGTTTTATGGGGGGTATGCATTTTTCTACTGTGGAAACATTTCTAGGGGGGTAGATCTCACCTACCCCTAATGTGGAAGGGAGGGGAGTTTAAAAATGTTTACCCCTTCAACATGATGCACAACTTGGAAACTTTTCCTCCTAAGCCTAGAAAGTTTACCTTGGATGTGAAAGTTTCCCGTCAGCTTGGAAACTTTTCCCCCAACCTAAAAAGCTTTTTCCCTAGTGTGGAAAATGCAATCCCCCAATGTAGAAGCCATAACAAGAAAAATTCATTAATTCATGCATTTCAACGTTGACCAACCACTTCAACAAGCATGGTGGAGAACTCAACATAGAAGATTCATCTCTAGTGTGGAAGGTGTGCCCTAGTTACTATTTATAGTAAATAGAATGCCCATGGGGGAAAACACTTACTATGTATAGAAACCCCTAAAATTTGGACACTAATCTCACCTAAATTTGTAGAAGATTTTCAGCCAATTTGCAACCCCATCCATGGCCCAAAGGCCCTATAAAACCCAGCCTCCAACATGGTTGAGAGGTTCCATGTTCCAGAATTTTTCAGCAAGTTAAGCATTTTTTGTTCAAGAAATTCTAAATAAATTTTCATATAGAAAATTCCACACTTAGGGCATTTTCAGGCACCCAAGAGCTCTTGCAAGTTCCCATAATTGCATCCTCTTGAACCCTAGCATGGAAGCAAAGAGGCCTTGAGATTTGGTGAATTTTTTAGTATTAATACTACACTTTTGGGATTCCCAACCCAACATGGAGCAACTTGGAATCCAAATATTCCACCATTATCACCCCCCTCAGTAGTGATCCAGTTGGTAGATCTGAGGTTACATTAGCAAAGGAAGGTTCGACAACATCAAGAGTAACTTAACATTTGGATCGTGAAGCAAATCACCTCAACTTCCATGAGCTTTTATTCTTGCACAAGTGAACCCCCTTTTTGCTCATCTAGGCACCATTTGTATACATTTCTCTAGCTTATTCTTTATTATTTTCTTAATAAAGTTTTAAGTTTTGAGTTTTGTATCAAAAAATAAATTTATTATTTTTGCATTATTTATTTCTATTCATATTTCCATGTTTTACATCTCCTAAGTTCCTGGTTGATCTACTGAACTAGCCAAGGCACCTCAAATCCCATTTTTATCATGAAGGCCTTGGGGATTTTGGGTTGAGGAACTACTTGTACCAAGGATCCTTGGTTTTTCATTCCAACAATCAAGGTTTTTGGTCGCAATAGCTTTATTGTTATCACTCCTTATGTGATGATATTTATATGCCACATAGGCTAGATTGTTGCTAGCCTCAACTACCTCAAAATAAATTTATTATTTATGAATTATATAAATATATTCATATTTTCATGTTTTGCATCTCCTAAGTCCCTGTTTGATCTACTAGACATGCCAAGGCACCTCGAATCCCACTTTTATCATGAAGGCCCTAGGGGTTTGGGGTTGGGAAACTACTTGTACCACGGATCCTTGGTTTTTCATTCTAGTAATCATGGTTTTTAGTCACAATAGCTTTATTTCTATCACTCCTTATGTGTTGAATTTTATATGCCACGTAGGCTAGATCATTGCTTACCTTAGCTACCTCCTCAATCATTTTAGTTTGTGAAAGGCTTGGCTCAATGACTAAGGCTTTAAGTTGTAGAGCTTTGACTTGATGAAGTAATTTACTACTTCCTTAAAGATGGCCAATAGGTGAGTTTTAGAGATAGGCTTTGGGATCTCATTAAGTGTTGAATTCCATCTCTAGATAAACCTTTTGATTAGTTCATGTGGCCCCTACCTCACTTTCATTAATTGATCCAATGAGGCATATAGCTTCAAGTTGCATTTGAAGTCATTGACAAATTAATTTATCAAGTCTTCAAGGAAAGAGATGTAACCTCTAGGCTATGTTTGGTACCAATGTAAAGCCTTTTCCTTAAGGAACATGGGGAAAAGCTATAGTATCATATTAGGACAAGCTTGCAAAAAGAGGTACTTAGACCGATAGATGATTAAATGTGTGTTGGGATCCCCTTCACCATTGTATTTGGTGAATTTTGATATGGGTATACCTGCAAGTAATGTTATTTGAGGCATGGTAGGAATTATAAGATCATCTTGATAAAATTCTAAAATCTTGATTGTCTAAGTTTTATTGGCCTTAAGTTTCCATAGCTCTTTGGTAAGCTCTTGGATCATTTGAATGGATTGATTAATGTCTTGGGACATCCCTGTAGGCTACAGTGCTTATATCAATGGTTGAGGAGGGAGTTGTGAGGCTTGGGATCATGTGATAAGTGTTGATAAAAATAGAAGAGGTCAAGTGATCACTATTGCAAGTGGGTTGAACAAGGAGAAAGAGGTTTGCATTAGGATGTGTGGTATGAAAGGAGCAAAGGAAGTATAAGAGGCTTGTGTTACTTGAGGCCTTGATGAGTGTTCCATTGGTATCATAAGAAGAGATAGTAAAGTAGACATTACCAAGATTATGTGCATGGTATGAGGTTGTATTGCAAAGGCCATGGGTAAGAACAAGAAGGTAGACTAAGGCATGGATTGTGCCTATATGTGGAAATGATGGATGTAGACCCAAGCATAGTAGGATGCGTAGGAGGAGAATTGGACCAAGGAACTTATTGCACCAATGAGGCAAGAGATGTGGAGCTAGGGGTAGTTGTTTGAGAAGTAGAACATTGAAAAATACTCCTAATGAAGGTGTCTAGTTTCAATTCATCCTCAAACTCATCTTACTCTTCATGGTGATCCTCCAAGCTAGTTTTCTCACTAAACTTAACAAGCTCTATGAGTTGTATGAGCATTTGTACATAAAAATTGATGAGGGGTGTTTGGTCATAAAGAGAGGGGATGTATTCTTTTTCATCCCAGTGTATGATTTTGAATTGATGCTTAGCATTAGATTTGAAGCATAGTATCAAGAGATTAGCTTGTATCTTGGCACAAAGGAAGTTATAGAACTCATTGATGATCACCAAATCTAGGTTTTTATCCCTTTGTCTGATTATCTCATTCTATGAACATGGGGTCTTTTGAGTCATAGACACAAACTGCATCTTGAATGAATGTCATGTTTGTCAACTTGATAGGCAAAACTATGGACTTGCTAAAATACATTAGCAATAGTTTAGCTTTGATTTTAATTTTTTAATTAATTAAACAAAAAACTCCAGTAAGTGGAATTTCCCAAGGTGTAAGTGGTTCTAGCTTGAAAATGATTGGAACTCCAATTGCAGCTATAGTATAGGTTATAGTAGCGGTGGTTTGCATTGCACTTAGAAAAATTTGAAAGTTTTGATGTTGGAGAAACAAACTATGTTGGCTTTACCAGCAAGAGCTATACTGGAGGGGGATAAGCAATCAATTAGCTTGCCTAGTAAAACTATGTTGGGAATACCTCCTCCAAAAAAGGGTGCACTAGGATTTTTTAAAAATGAATTTAAAATGTCGATTTTTTTCAACAATATGTTAGAGTCTTGGGAGGGGCTACATTATATTTGATCACAAAATTTCATAGTAGGTGGGGTTGGATTTTTGGAGAAAAACCATGCTAACCTTGGAACACACAAAGCTAGGTTTCCATGAGGAAAAGTGGCAAGTTTTTCAGGTAACCATGTTGGCTTTAAAAAATCTAACAGCTACTAAGAAAATCTTGTGAAGACCCAAGTAACCTATAACTACTACATTGGGTTTTAGTTATAGGAAAAGGGGTGTTAGTGTTGTTCTTTCTTGGAAAAAAAATTTTCAACAAAGTTTGAAAGATTTTAGATGGATTCAAAGGTTTTTAATTTGTAAAAATAATTTGTGAAAGGGAAAAAATAAGATTGGGCAAAGAATTTGGGTAGAGGTCCTCCTTCTAGCACTAAAAATTGTAACTTCTAAAAAATTTAGTTTCTAGAATATCAAAAATCCTAGGTAAAATAGTTTAACTTCAATCCCAATGGCCTCCAAGAAGAGGATTCAAAGCACCTTATATGGTCTTGTCGATCATCCAAGAACTTACAGAGTGATAATAGGGGTGAATAATTCAAAAGAAAATTGTAAATCCGCTTTATGAAAATGTACAAGAATGAATCTTAAATAAATTTGTACAAAAAATGAACTACAAGCTTTATTAAAATAATAAAATATTAAAAATAAAGAGTTTTAAAAAATATGTACAAATTGTGTGCTTGAATGCATAGGGAGTTGCTCAGATGAATCTTGAAGCCTATTGGAGTTGGCAAGTTATGTTCTATAGTGACCTTCATGATCTAGGTACTTCCCAACTTCAATCGCCAAAAATCCTTCATGACTTTTAGCTTGGATCTACAATGTTGGTGAAAAGGGGATAAGGATTTTACAATGTTGGTTGTAAAGGGGGGTAAGGTTTGTTCAATGTTGGTTGCCAAAGAGGGTAATATTCTATAATATTAGTTGCCAAGGTAGGTAAGGTTATGTGCTTTACTTTTAGGTGTTTTGGGAATTGCTCTAAGAGTCTCCAATTCTCAATCAATTACTAGGGTGTCAAAAAATTCTTAAAAAATATCAAAGGGCTTTTTGATGCTCAAGATTGTAAAGTTTTTCTAGACAAAAGGACCTATTTAAGTGTTTAAAATTTATATTTATAGGCCATAGGTTTGTTAGTTTTTGCCTACAAATTTTTACCATAATTGATGATAGATTGATATAATTTGTAAGTGTAGCAAGCCTTTAATCTTTAGTATAGTTTCCATTTACAATAAGTTTGGATACACCCAAGGCTATCAAAACCATGATGGATACCATAAATAGGAAATAGAATTTTCTAACTATGCTAGCTTCACCCATCCATGTTGGCTTCATGGGATTAATGCTAAAATGTTGGAGCAATGCTAGCCTTGTGAAGAAACAAAACCATCACCCACTCAAACATTGGATTTGTGGAGTAATGTTGAAGGTTATTGAAGCTATGCTAGCAACTACTATGAAAATGAAAATCCAAATCCCCCAACATAGGATGCAAGTGGTTCCAATGTAGTTGAGGTTATAGCCCATGTGAAACCCATGAAAATGCTAAATCTGGTAGTTGCCAAGGCACTTTTAGCCTTCCCAAGCCCAAATATAGACACGACACATGACATGAATTTTTTCACTTGTGAAGTAAGGCTATAACAACTTATGAGGCATTTTTCAATCCCAAAAATTCAAGTATGTGAGATTACATCTCATGGATTACAAATTCCACATTTTTACAATGAAAATATAACCTCAATTGTAAAGGTAAAGGTACATTGCTAAAAATATTGAAACATGCATTTTCTTGGTGGTGTTTCAATAGGTACTAACTAGGCTTTGGTGGTAGTTGAAGCTTGGCTCATGACCATGTTGGACATCCTGCAAAAAATCCTCATTACACATTGTAATTAGATGGAGATAGATCTCAATGCTCACTACAATAAACTTGAGAAAAGATAATGTGTNATCGCATTGTCATCCTCTTGGTCCATAGGATAAGATGGTCCAACATGGTATGCATAAATGATTGAGGATCTCATGGGTGAAAACTCTAGGCCCACCAATTTAAACCTCATGGTGACCAACTATCTGGTGGAGCTTCTTCATCCTACAAAATAGATGATGTCCTAGGATCTTCACATTGGAGGCCAACCCACATTACCTTTTCTCAAACACACATTATCTTTTCTCAAGTTTATTGTAGTGAGCATTGAGATCTATCTCCATCTAATTACAATGTGTAATGAGGATTTTTTGCAGGATGTCCAACATGGTCATGAGCCAAGCTTCAACTACCACCAAAGCCTAGTTAGTACCTATTGAAACACCACCAAGAAAATGCATGTTTCAATATTTTTAGCAATGTACCTTTACCTTTACAATTGAGGTTATATTTTCATTGTAAAAATGTGGAATTTGTAATCCATGAGATGTAATCTCACATACTTGAATTTTTGGGATTGAAAAATGCCTCATAAGTTGTTATAGCCTTACTTCACAAGTGAAAAAATTCNGCATGTGACCCACATGAGCCTTTAGCATAGATTTTTCTTTCAAATGAGGTTTACAACAACTCAAACTTATTTTGTAATAGAAGTGTGAATACATTAGTGTGAGTCCCTCTAACTTGCACTCATGTCACAATCATTATAAATCTTTCTACCTAAATTGATCACTCGATCATTAGGATTTCAATACTTGACCATTGGGAACAATTGAGTGAGACTACTTATCATAATCCCTTTTAGTAGTTGATTAATTGGATGATTCTTCTTTAGGTATGGAGTTGCAACCTAGCTGTGATAAGCACCAAGGTTGTAGCCATTAGCTAGAAGTTATTATTACAACCATTAATTGAAGTTATTTTCATTCTAGATTGAAGTGGAACTATAAGAGGATACACAAAAGAAATATACAAACATACAGAGAGATATACATGGAGATAATATACAAATAGATAGTCAAATAATTCAAATATTTAGAATTAAGTTAAATGATACAATTGTAATGAGATAATTTTATTGAATTTGAATGATAGTCACTTCTTGATTAAGAGAGAATTAATATTATTTTTTCTTCACCATGATTCTAAAAATATTTCCCTCACATAATTTGCACTTCTCCATTTGATTGATTTCCACATTCTACAACATAACAATATACAAAATAAAGAACCTAACATGGATCAAATATTAGAGACCAATCTGGACTCCCTACAATGCATGCTTATTGATCCTATTGGATGCATCATCAAAATGACTGAAGATTAGTAACATATGATACAACACACCAAAGGTGAAGAAACAATTTAAATAATAAAATAATTTTGTGATATGGATAAGAATAAAAACACACAACATGAGCACAATATTCACATGTTTTACCTATGTTTGAATGTATCCATACATGATTTTATAAGTTTAGGATGGGTTTGGGTTAATGCAAGCCTTTGTGATTATATAACAAGATTTTAAACTTTAGTTTAGATGCTTTTTCAAACTATCTTAATAGGAAAGATGCCTATTCTTCTAGAAAGACATCTTTTGAAATAGATATTCTACTAGACAATGTCTCTTGTTTATGATGTCTCCATGATACAAAATATTTCTTTCCCCTTGGAAATATGTCTTATCTTTTAGAGAGAGATCTTTATTACAAATCATGACACTCAATAAGATATCTCCTTGACCTTCAAGATGTCTTATTCAAGTGGAACATGGATTGAAACAACTAAATAGACTAGAAAAAGGATTATATTAATCAAGTAATTTCAAAATAAGGAGATCAAGCTTGTAATCATAAAAGAATAATTCATACATTATCATCATAAAGGAAAGAAAAATCTTGGACTAGTTACTCTACCTTAAAAAATTAAAGACACGCAACACAGTAGGTTGGATCAGTAGAAGTACCAAGAGGATTGACATTGCCCATAAGAGAGATGATTAATAAGAATGCACAATGATTGAATGAAAATTCAAACTCTAATATAAAATCTCCAATTTTCAAACTAACATATAAACATTATTGTACAATGGAATATCTTTTCATATGATTATATAAAAATTAAAAAATTTTACCAGGTGTCTAGATAGTAGTAGAAAATTCAAACAAAAGTACAATATGTATTTAGAAAAGTTTTAGTTTACTTATGAAACAATGAAATAAAGGTTTTAATTTTTTAAAAAAATATAATATTTTTCAAAATGACCAACTACTAGATCATAGCATGTGTCATCTTCCATCAATATATTCTTAACATGAAATACTAAGAAATCAATCCATTCCAATTAAAATGTTTTAACCCAACATATTTCTAAAAAAGGATTGTAGCTTTTGAAAATTGAGAATTTAAAAGAGCAATATTTATAAAAAATTATAATTAATAAATTATTTAATAAAATTAATTTAATATTCCAAATATAATTTTTTGCAATTAAGATGTTTAAAAGATCATGTAATCAATCCACAAGAAGCATAAACAATTACTAAAAACATAACCTCAACTAAATAAAAAGTAAGCATAAACTAGGAGTTAGGAACACAAGATGTTACTTCCTTTTCCTCATATGGAATCTTTCTTCTAGAAGATTATAAAAGTGATCATACCATTACCAAAATCATGTTGTTCTTTTATAAGGTTGTAGATTCTTGGTGCCACTCAAGCTTCCTTTCTTAGAAAAAACTTCCACAATACCATAAACTTTATTCTTAAGATTTCTTCTAAAGGACTTATTATCACTCTTAATCTTATGAAAAAATACCTTAATGTGAGTAGATTCTTTACAATACAAGTCTTCACAATATCTTGGCTTTTGGGTTAAGCATAAGTTAAAAAATTCTTATTTTGCTTCTCATGTTTAATTCTTCAAGCCTTGTTCCTCCTTGTTAGTTCTAGTTGGATATTTTCTATTTGAAGATTTACTGATTAAACCATCATGTACATATTTTACTTATAGCCTCTTCATCTATAGATCTTGCATGTGTGCCTCCTCATATTCTAATATAACAAAAGCTAACAAATGTTGTTTGATACATGACCTTAGGCCCTTCAAAAAAATTTTGGCATGCAATTCATGATCTTTCAAAACATGAGTAACATATTCAATAATTTTTTTAAAAATTACTATTATATTTATGAACTATCATATCATCATGTAGAAACAAAGTATATAACTCATATTTCTTCTTATCATAATGCATTTTAATAGCATAGTATTTTTCTACCTTGTTTTTTAAGTCATTCTATTTCATGTTATCTACTTTCTAATGTTTTTAGATGCTCATTGGAGTTGGTAAGTAACCAAACTTATCTCTTGGATTGATGTACAAATTAAAATACCAAAATCCTTTTCCATATTCTTCACCTACTTATGGAATATGGTTGGATCATTAGTTTCATTAAGTGTAGGTGGAAGCATCTTCCTAATCTCTATAATTAACCTTTGGTTATTAGGCTCTATGCTTGAGACTCCATTTTGATTGCTCTCATTGCTCTACAAGTTTACCAGAGTTTGTAGCAATTATTATTACATGCTTTTAGGACTTGTCTTATGATTCTCTCTTCTTCTTAGAGACATCTACAAAAACTAACAAGCTTTGATTCACATCTCCATCTTCAAATGGGGTTACAACATAATAAAAATGGTATCACATTATAATATATTTTGTACTATTGTAATGACACCTAAAAGATAGAATTGGAATTAAGACTTGAAAGGGAGCATTGTAATAATAAATATGACTTCCAAGTTGATCTTTTGGATTATGATATAAGGTATTTATGCATGTTCACTAGAGGTCACATTCACATGGAGTTATGAATTGGGTAAAGACTTGTAACATGTGTTATGTAAAGAAGGATAGGAAGAGACCTAGCCATCCCTTCTAGATGTTGATAGGCTTAACCATGGTTGTAGTGCTAGATAGCATCTAAGGGATAGATTTCAAAGGAAGATAATCCAAAGGAACCCTCAAAGTATGATCCAAATACACTATTTTACATTAATAAAGTTGTCTTTTCATTTTCTTTCTATACTTTTCTTATTATTTTCATTACACGTAATGCTAAATGTAACACATATTTAATGTTTTCCATGATATCTAGAAATAGAATGTCACATTAGGTATTGGAGTAAACCATGATTGAAAGGCCAATCAAAAGCAAGAGTTAAGTATAATCTCATGACAAACTATGGAGACATAACCTAGGAGGAGTCATGGACTACCATTACATACACATGTTCAAGATGGATCCATTCAACAAAAAAGTATCCTTTCAAGAGACTTTCATGAATTTCATCAACCAAAAGATCTTATTACACCTCAATAATGTACATCAACTATGGGAAATATTGGGAATCCAGGGATACACTAGTCAACGTAACTCTTATCCATCTTGTAATAATGTTAGAAATGCTAAATAATTAATGTCATTATTAAGTTTCTCCTAGAAGATTAGTAACTAGAGCCTAAGTTGATCTTGTCTTGTTTGGAACTTATTGCCCCTAAACACCTAACCTTATAACATGACATTACTTATTATCTACCTAAGACCTACTAATTGAGATGTTTAAGGAATTCAACCTAGTCATAAAATTTCATTCCTACTTAATCAGTAAGGGTTATTATCATGAGACTTATAGGAAAATTAATACTCAATGAATCATGTTTTTTAATCTTCTCCATGGTACCTTGCTAGGGTATAGGCATGATGTGAGATAATAGGCCTATATCATTTGTCAAATTGAAAGATATGTGCATTACATTTTGCTCAAGAGTATATATATAATAGAATTCTAGTCCCTTAAAAGTCCTCATGTCACCTATACATTAACCTAGTATTATTACTTTATCAAAATAAACTATTTTTTTCTCTTAAATCTTGAAAATTTAAGTTTGTTCTCATGACCTTGAAATTATGGTTCAACTCATAGCCCTTGTCAAGATGATTCTAACAGTACAAACTTCATCGTGATCAAACATACAAGTTGGGAGATATTGTGGTTTAAATTTTCTTGTTATTAATGTCTTAATAATTAATTAATTAATTAATTATTAAAATTTTTCTAAAATTTAAAATTTTAGGATAAGGAATTGAACCTGAAAGCTTTCCTTTGCCAAACTAAACTCATAGCCTATCATCTATCAAACCACCACATAAACCACTAGGATAAGATGAAATGAAATAATATTAGAATTTTTTTACAATATTAATATTAAAATTTTTGGTCCTATGATTGAACTCATGATATTTGAGTTGTCAAATCCAAGTTTTATGCCTTTTCGACTAGCCACCTAACTAAGCTTCTAGGTTCCTGTTTAATAACCTAGTGTTGTAAATATAATATATATGTTAAAATAATAAAAAAAATTATGAAAGTAATTTTATCCTACCTAGATCAAATTATTATCAACTAGCTATAGCAATAGCCTACCACGAGTAGAGGTAGCTCACTCACCATAGCAGTTAGTTAAGCTGCCACATAAGCACCACCATCCTTGTAGCCCCACATCCTCTACTATCATGAAAAAAAACATTATTATCTTAATCTTGTCACTTTACTGGCATCATTTTTATCATTTCCATTACCCCCCATGTCATTTCCTCTAGTGCCTTTCTTATTTCTTCTACTATCATCATTCTAGTGTGGCATCATTGCATACTTGGCACTGTTGTTACATATATTCCTCCTCCTATACTAGGATAGATGATCTCTTCCTAAGTCTTTATTTCTATGCCCATGGTTTGGATTTTGAAAGACATAAATTTTAATTCTGGAAGTCTTCTTTGATGAATAAAGAGTCTTTTTAGCATATATCATCCTTCCAGGTGCAATGGCAAAGTAAGATCTACCCCATGGAACTTCAAAAATTAGTTTTTACTCCTTTTCCAACATGATGTCTCAAGAAGTTTGGAATTTCAATTTTAAAATAACTTATGAATTTTTGGTAACCATTTGGGACTAGATAGCCAATTTGGGATGGCCTCATGGTCTTGTGACCAAGGGGTCACAAGATCAAAGGTGTTCTTCAAATAGGATTTAGACTGGTCTTTAGGAACACCAAGGCCCAAATACCTCCAAATAAACTTAGTAGTTATGAAACATTTCAGACATGAGTATGTTTTTTCTATTTCAAATATTAAAATGATTGGGTTATGTATAAAACTATAATTGGCTATTATAAAAGAGATTCAACTAACTTTGTCAAATACTATGAGTTGTTCAAGATTCCTATTTTGTCCAATCACTTTGTCTATATAGTGCCTATATTGAATTACTTGTAATAAATAAAATTTTACAAAAATGTTTGAGCACATTTTTTCCAATCTACTTCTAATTTCCCCTAGAGAGAAAGTTCCATAAGAAAACTAGAAATAGAGTGAGATTCAATGGACTTAGAAAGAAGAAAGAAAAAAAAGTAGATTTGTATAAAATCCTAAATATTTAAGCAAGATAAATTAGCATGAGGAAACAATTTGTAATAAATTTATTCCTAATTCAATAACTACAAATTGTAAACATTTTAGAGCTTAACAAGCAATTTCAAAAATACAATCCTACTATACTACCAAAAATTGTTGCATAAATGACAAAATACGAGTCTCAATTTTGGCTAGTTAATAGTTGTCAAATATTACATTCAATAGAGCTTTCAAAATGATTTCACAATTTCTTGATTGAAATACTAAGGCAATACACTTTAAAATAGTGAAGCTACTTTGGTCATCTCAAAATACCAAATATTTTCCTAGATTCTCTATGCTTAAAATAGGCAATTTCATTAAGACATCATTATTAAATTGCTCTGGAGGCTTTTCAACAACATGAGCTCTTCTATGGAAAATCTTAATAGAAGTCTAATATTGCACAAAAAATAGAGGTATAAAAGCAACCTAGGAAAAATCCAAAAATTAAATGCCAAGTACTATACTATCTAAAACAAAATGGGAAGAAATGAATTGACAAGATTGAAAAAAAGTAGCTGAATTGATGTCTTAGTAAGCCATCTTACAAATAATCTTCAATTTCCTTCTTCCAAGTTGTTTCACCTTTCCCACCCATCCACATCCACCCCTATGCCATCCAAGCTTCTTTTTACAATTTTTTTTGAATCTAAAATGTTTTGTTAAGCCCTACTCTCCTATTGTTAAATTTCCAACACTTACACAATGGACACCATATAATTAACTTCTTGTGTAGATAATGACATTCTAAAATATTTAGCATCACTCAAAAAATGTTTCTTATAGCTCATACTACTTCTCATTCTCTATAACTGACTAGTTCTAGAGTACCTCCTTAATTCACCATATTTTGAGTTCTAGGAAAACTTCAAACAAGTTGAACAATTACAAACACCTCTACTATTTTCCACTTAGCCATTTCACTTGAATTAGCAACTATAATGTTACTTTTCTTCTCATTTCAAAAAAAAATTAATTTATAATAATAAATTAACATTGAAACTAAGCTCCATGGTGGTCACAATAAACACCTTGATTATTCATTAACATGTAAATACTTTCATTTTACCAAGAAGGAAACCAAACTTTAATGTATCAGCATTTCATAACCATGCCACCCCCTCCCCCCATTTTACACTTTAGCTGGAAAACATAGGTTTTATTGTAAACTTTTGTTTTTACATAGGAATAGAAATATTTTTTTGAGGAAAAATTTCATCAAACTTAAGGTTTAATGAAATAAAAATCTCATTCCCTAAAAAAAACTTAAGAAACTATATGAAAATAATTTCATACAACTATTCTATATGTGGGAAGAGAATAGTTAAAATAACTCTCTTGGGGATTCTCATATCATGAACCCTTTCATATGTAATCTCAGTTGTGATGAATGTCCCTTGTTCCTCTTCTTACCTACTTAAAGCCTTAGCTTGATCGTCTCTTTTCTTTTCAATAGTTGTCTTTTTCTCCTTTTGATTCCACTCTTTAGCTACTGAATTTTAAGATTCTTCCTAGTTAGTTGTTTTAGTGTCTTGAGACTTAAAAGTCTCTTCCCAAGATCATCTTTCCTAGACTCTCCTTGATATTTAGCTTGAGTGGTACATTCATGAAAGTTGTCCCAAACATTGGAATGCAATATAAACTCATATGAAAGCTAAAGTAAGAAAGGGCTTTCACTAGATGCTCCACAGGTAGTTGCCTTACAATAGGCTCTTAATACATGCTTTGGACAACATCTCTTAACATATGGAATAAAAAGCCTTCTTATTGCCCTATCTCCAAGAACAATTTTCTACCTCACACTTAAACACTTCCTTACTTTTTCACTTAAAACATGAATTGAAAAATGATGCATTTCCAAGCAATTTACATCTCCTTATATAGTTAAAGGTAAATTTGAAATTCCCACCAATTCTACTTCCCATCATCATATAGTTGGCTAATTCAAATTCCATTATTTGGTTGTTGAAATTAATTCACCACTATGTAGTTATCTAACCATCACTCCCACTTACACTCATCACAAGTAATGATTACTTGGGATAATATAAGTTTAATAATTAAACTAACACTTTAAATTAAATATTTTAACTAGTACTTTAACTTATACATGTTGTAATAATGTTATATAGACTTATCTAAGCATACATATAGTATATATATTTATAGTTTAAGTATCATATAAGTCTATATATTTACTACTACTAAAAATTACATATTAAAATCTATATATAAAGGTTTATTACTTACTACTATTATGTACTCTAAATGATGAGTCATGAATTGTTAGCTACAATATCGCACCCATGATATCGCGTACACAATATCGTAGCCTATCTCCTCATCTATAAATAAGAGGTAGGCAGTTTTGGTAAAGGGAGTCTTTTGTTTTAAGTTTTCTTTAAGTTTTTAGTATTAAGGTAGGGACTTTTTATCAGTTTTTTCTCTCAACCCTTTCTCCTAGTGCATGCCCACAGTGTGATGATTGTAATTGTACGACATCCTTCTTTGAGTGTGACGTACTTGGACACACACATGATCGGCAATAAAGATTGAGATTACTTCATCATTG
>MNCI01002977.1:5763-73387 GCA_015680685.1 Gnetum montanum
CTTTAAGTGTAGTTCTTTTTCTCTTGTAGTAGATGTGAAAATAAAATCCAAATTCTAAAATGCACATTTAACCTGACCAATTAATTTCAAATATTATGATAATTCTATTGATAGATTTCCAAATTTTGAGGTGTAGTTAAACACAATACCAAAACAAATTCTTCTATCCTATTTTGGTATGTTGATAAGTGTAATTATCCAAAGTGATTATAAAATGTCTCAGTCATAAATATTGGATAGATTTAAAAGTAAATTGATGTATTGAGAGGAAATGAATTTTTTGACATGATGGGGTTGGAACTCGAGGATATTATACTTACTCTTAGGTATGGTTGCTTTTATGCTTTTACATAAAAATAACTTAATACAAGTTCAAGTTTGTAACCTACTTTGTAAAAGTAATTTTAAATGCATTAAATGAAAAGATTTTGATGTATTTATTTTGAGCTTCAAAGGATGCTAGTCTTACTCTTAACCCTAAGATTATAACATTTGAAAAAATGAACATTTAAAAAAAATAGGAAATACTAAATATATAGAAATGGAAGAGGAAGAAGTATAAGGAAAAAATTAGTAAAGGAAGTGAAAATACACTATGGAGCCTTTGGCAAGCAATCATAATGTCCAACCATACAAATCTTAAGTGTATGCAAGTGACAATTAGATATCTAAGCATTTGATCATGGGTTATTATATTCCTAATTTTACTTATATGGCCCTTAATGCATATAGTTAAGTATGATTGAGGCATATGATATTTGATTGCACTAAGGGCATGATTGAAATATTATAAAAATATAGAAATTATCTCTAAATTAACCTAATGCAAAAATTAAAGGGCTAAACTATCCTAAGTAAGAAGCATCCATTCTTGATTTTTTGTGCACATCCTAAACTCACATAATTCGTGTTGGGTTACCAAGTGATTACTATTGGGCGAACCAAGTAAGAGCATTGTTGGGATTACTAGGCGAGACTTCAAACTAGTTGTAATTATGTTGCCATAATTATTTTGCATACAGTCATAAATTACTAATTAAATGTGTGAGAAAGTAAGCATTAGACTAAGTTGCATTTGAAATAAATTGCATTAATATAAATTCTATGCTATGTTAGAGTGTTGCAATGAAATGGAATAATCTCGATCTTTATTGCTGATTATTCAATGTGTCTAGGCACATAGCACTTGAAAAAAAATCTATTTAATTATTCTATGTCATATTGTGGCACTCGCTAACAAATTCTAAATTCTATGGAACAAAGCTATAAGTTTAGCTAAGCCATGGACTAAAAGGTGTCATAAATGTGGATGATGTCTACATTTATATGGGAATTTATTACTACTATGTTAATATTTATGTGTCAAGGAAACCAGCCCTACATTAATGTTTGATGCTATTGTGTTGACCTAGTTAACTAAAGACTGTTCATCATCCTTCCTCAACTAACTAAAGATTTGACCTTTAGTCAATAAAATTAAAAGATAGTTTATTTACTAAATGTGGGAGTGAATCTACTAATTGACTAACTTGAGTGCCACATTACAAAACTTTTTAAAGTGCTTTTCATTTGACAAAATGACAAAATTGTGGACACATTGTCCTTGCAAAAATTTATGCAAAATGTACAAAAAGACTCAAGGCATATGCCTCACTTTATGCCTAGTGGTGGTGGTTCTTGTGATGGCTTACCATGTCTTGGTGATGGTTGTGGTTGCCTTGTTCCTTTTGCCTTTAGCTTGAATGTATCTATTAGGGTCCTCATTTCCTCTTCTTTAGTCCTAAGATTGTGAATAGTTTGAGCTAGTTCACCTAGATTATTTCTTATTGGTACTGATGAGTGACAAGGTACCCCTACACCCAACCATATGAATCACAAAAGCATTCATGTGCGACGTGGTTGAATTACATGGACTATAGTTTTCGGTGCACTAGTTCTCTAGGTAGTGAACTTTTCCCTAATGGTCATTTGTTGTCTTCCCAATTACACTTGTGATGCACATGGTATGGTTAAGTGTAATTGAGACATATGATTTTCATTATTTTGTGTTTTATATTCCTTGGTGCTTAAAGCTAAGAGATGAAGTAATTTAATAACTAATTTAATTTAACTAACTAACTAATCCTTAACTAGTCCTAACATAAGCATCTGGTCCCACTTTCAATACATATCCTGAACCCACATATTGGGTTACCAAGTGCTACACTACTAGGTGCACCAAGCAATAATGTTGTTAGGATTACCAAGCAAATATGTGTTTATGGTTGAGCAGTCATACTTATGTGTTTAATCTATTTAGGTTAATTAATCAACTAATCTCTTGAAGTCTTTTTTGCCATACACATTGATGTGGTTCAAGTACAATAGTATTCAAATAAAGATTGGTATACTTTTTGACTCGTGCTATTGGTACATAGAGAAATATTTTAACTTTCAAATGGACAAACTGCAAAAGCTCTACTACTACTATGACTTGATGATCCATAAACATAGTTGTGAGCTCATATTTATAGTTTCTGCCACAAGGTTGCATTGATAGGGCCCCATAAGGTAGCAAACACTATGTCGATGCATCCCCGTCAATGGGACAACACCATGTAAATGGGGCCCTATCAATGGGGGTCCATTGATGTGACACTTTGATGCTCATCATACCCCCATGACTAAATGAAAAACTATCCTTGATTTCCTTTACAAAATTGGGAAGGTATGGGATTATTAACTGACTCTTAACAAAACAAACTAAATTGATAAACCTAAATTCCTAAGTGTACAAATCACAAAAAATTGTGGTGTTCATGACAAAAAATTAAACACCATAACATGACTACATAAAATTGGATAGCACATCATTTGGTGGCATGAAGGAACTGAAGAAGATTAGACAGTCCTAGGTAGTGGTGGCTCCTGAGGTTCTAAAGGACCTTCACTAACTTCAGGCATGTGTGATAGCTAAGGCGGTTGTGGTTGTCCTACTACAGCTACAAACTCCAATGGAAGGTGAAAGGCATCTAGTAATTCCTTCATCTTCTCTTCCATACTCTAGGGATCATTCACAGTTCACGTAGCATCATCAATATGGGCTAGACTAGGGACATATCATGGATAGGGCATTACTGGAAACATCTCCTTTACATTGACAAACTAGGCAATGAATTGTTTGTGTTAGATATTGAATGCCCTAACTATGTTTTGTAGCTCATGGTAGTCATTCATTCTCCTAGCTAGGTTCTCGACAATTGATCATTGATTAATGAATCATGCCTAGAGAATTTCAAGTTTAGCATTTGCCACTACAAGTTTTTGCTTAGTGTCTTTGTGATGCCTAAACTCAACCTCGTACAAAAGTACAAGCTGGCCATCTATTTCTCAAGTTCTAACTATGACCATCCAGTAGTCAACAAGGTTAAATTTTCATATCAAAGATTGGTGAGCTCCATCTATTCCATCATCTCCTCAATTTGGAACTCCTTCATGTGGATTTCTACCTTGTTATAGGCATCTATCCCATCGATGAGGGGTTTTCATAATTCTTTTTCTTGTTGGAGTTGTTGGAGGGTTTCACTCACTTTTGCCTTTGTGAACTGGATGTGTTTTTCATTTACTTCTTTTTGTAGACTGACTTGTTCTCTGTAATGATCTTTGACTCTCTCAAATTTGAGAGCCTTCAATTTTCAAAAAGCTACCTTGATCATAGTTTTCTAGTGAAGAGCATGGACCTACTCCATGGAGAGATTCATATTTTCTACTGTTAATCTCCTTAATTTTGTGTTTTCTCTAGCTAGTTACTCCTACTGTTAATGAATGAAGTTAGTTAATTGTTTCTTGTGCTCATTAATAGTCCATCGGTGATGGTTCTCTACGGTGTCAACTATACATTCTCTTGACAAGTTTGATCCAAGGCCTTTTGAATTTTATGTTGTGTAATCTATGCTAAGGATTAATAGAGCACCATCATCTCCATTGCATCCTCAACCCTTTTTAATCTAGTATGAAGTTGTTCCATCGCTTCATCTCTTGTTAATGTTAGGTTGAGAAATGCGGGGTTGGAAATTTGGGCTCTTAATTCAACAAATTTAGTAGCTAAGAATTCATTTAATTCCCTGGCTATTTTGAGTTGGCCCTCCAAGATGATGTTCTTGTGTCTTGCCTCAGTTAGCTTTAACTGGGTTTTAGTAATATTATCTGGAAGATCAAAGACATCTGGAAGTAGTTGTTTGATTCCCACTAGTTAGTCTAATAGTTCTTCATGTTGCACTACATTTATTCTACTACTTGTAATTCCTACGAACATCTACACATCCTTGAGTGTAGTGACATTTGGTATAGATGTCAGATGTGCACCAAGCATTTTGGCAATCCAGTCAATAACCATCTCTACTATAATCTCTTGCCCTTGGTGCTACATCACTAATACTATTGCCCCTTCACCTTTCTCCAAGCACACCAAGAAGGTCGTAGCATTTCTAGAGATTTCTGGGAGTGACTGTTATTTTGTGATAGATACTGTAACCTCCCTGACACTAGGATTCAACCTTGCAAGAAACTACATTTTTTGGATTGAGAAAATGGATCCAATTCCACCCATCAATTTGATTGTCCAGGCCATCTCATTTAGGTGACTCATTTCTGATCTATACATGTATGGGTCCTTGCGACTTGTGCCTACTCATTGCTCTTATTTACTTAAGAGCCATTCTTAGTATATGTGCAACCATTGGATAGTTGCAGCTATGTCTGGCACAATTTTTTGAGTGGCAAGCTGATGAGTGGCAAGGTACCCCTACACTCAACCATACGAATACGAGCGTCTCACGCATGATCCGGTCGAACTCCAAGGACTAAGTGCTTACAGGCCCTAATGGAATACTTAAGGTTAATCAATCGTTGTCTTCCCAGACTTACTTGTATTGTCATGGTTGTATGGTTAAGTAAGTCTAAGGTATATGATTTTTATAAATTTTATCTTTTTATCGCCTATGCTAAGAGAGGAAAGGGTGAAGAGACTATGTAACTAACTTTCATTAACTAATCTTTAATTGTCCTAGCATCAGTATCCATTCCCACTTGCCGAACATATCCTGAACTAGTGCAATGCTACTAGGATTACCAAACACTATTCGTTACTGGGTTACCAAGCGTGGTACACGTGCTCGAAGCGGTCATACTGAATGCACTTAACTAGGAGTTGAGGGTTGAGAGAGATTAATTATCTCAGAAATCATTTAACATTAATTAATTCCTATTTAGATTAGTCCACATGCTGCAAGGCTTATCAAAAAGTTCATCTTTATTTCCATACACAAATTTGTGCTCAGGTACAATTTGCTCGAATAAAGATCCTTTCACTTTGGGACTCCTACTGCGAGCACATGGAAATTATTCTATCTTTGGAATGGTAAAAATGCTAGAGTTTAGCTAAGGGTCTAGATCTAGATATCTTACAAGGGAAAGCTGCCTCTTATTTATAGACAAGGTAACAGGCTGCAATATCGCAGATGCGATATCATGGCCCATGTGATATCGCGTCCCATCATATCCCCATGACTGAATGAAAACTCGTCCTTGAGTTCCTTATAAAATTTTGGGAAGGTATGGGATTATTAACTTGAATGAAACTAATGGCAGATGGGGTGACATGTGAACGGATCATGATTATAATACATGAAAAAATTTAGTATTCATGACA
This sequence comes from Gnetum montanum, assembly GCA_015680685.1. NCBI lineage: Eukaryota > Viridiplantae > Streptophyta > Gnetopsida > Gnetales > Gnetaceae > Gnetum > Gnetum montanum. The sequence goes on from MNCI01002977.1 coordinate 11,453, forward strand.
ACAAGAGTGAACACTATACATATTTGACATCCATCCTTATTTGGCAGCTGGGATAGAAGAGAGAAGAGAGAGAGAAAAGAAGAAGTTTGTTGTTGTTGATGCCAAGATTTTGCTTTTCATTGTCCATTCATAAGCACATCATCAATCTTGTTCCTTGCATAACTATTCCAACACTAGTCCATTCTAAGTGTTCCCTCTAGATCCAATCCGTTGTTGTATGATTGTCATCTGTACACACAACACAATCTTATATTAGCAAGGGTAAATGAATCACAATGTATTTAATACCTTGTCTCCATGTAAGGTCCATTGGCTGAGTTGTGATATGGCTAATGTGAATCTAGAGATATAATACTGGTGACTACTCGAGGTGTAGGGGTTAGGAGAAAATCAAAAAAATTGGACCAGGATCTCCATGACTGAGAGCAAACCTCTGGTAGCGATAGAATGGAAAAAGATAAGGAATAAGAAAGGACGGAGAAAAAGAAACAATGGGAACGTTGATAAAATGGATGTCAAAGATAGAGATGAAAAAAATAAACCTTGATTGAAAAAAATGTTTAGGGGAAAGAAATTAACAAATGCACCAAATAGGAATGCCAGTGGGTCCTCCCCAAAGTAGGCTCATGCCCTTAATGCCCTGACAATCCCACATTTAAAAAGTCTATAGGCTCTAGGAATGTCATTTGGAGACAAGAGTTAAAGTCGTAACCACAAGAGTTTACCAAAAAGAAAGCAATGCATCAACCAAAATACACACTACTGATAGAACCACCAATGAGGTGAAAAATGGAGAAAAAGGGATTGTAAGAAGAGAATGGAATGGAGTCTCAAGAATAAGGTGGTGTACAGCCCATTGTGTGTTGATGGTTAATGTGACTTAGTAGATCTCATTCCAAATCCAATCTAAAAAAATCCACATCTAGTGACTTTGCATTAATACATCTGGCTAATACATCCTCCTGAAGTAGCATGAATGCCTCCATCAAAGAGTAACCACTATTCCAACGAAACAAACAAAAAGAAAGTAGAAAGAGAGAAGGGACTTAGTTAGAGGAAACATTTTTATCTTAGTTCCATAACCAATGCTTGTAGCCCAAATGATTATTTCGTCTAAGGGGTGTGCTTTGAATTCTCATAGTTTTTTTTAATGTTTTGCGTGAGAACCACAACATGCAAATACTTCTTATTTTTATTATCTCAGCTTCTCGATAATGGAATAGCGTTGGAATGGTATGGGAGACTCAAAAGAAAACATCCAAGCACCCAAGAGAATGGCCAGCACAAATGCATCAAGTTCCCTTGAAGGCACACCCTTTTTAGCCCTTGAGTCATTTCTTAGTTTAAGAGATACTGAGTCACCAATTCATTGATAGTTCTTATTATTGAGAAAGGGGACTTTATAGTTCCAAGCCAAACGAGACCATAGAAATTCATGGATGTATGGATGACATGGACTCATTGCCATTTACATCAAAATAACCATACTTTAGTATCAACATTATAACTCAAAGGTAAAAACCAAACATTAGCAATCAATGGAATACAGTTCATACCACCAACAGGAGCACTTATTAGGTGACAAATCAAACTAAATAAACAAACACACAGATAAATGAAAGAGTATAAATGATGCTGTAAAACAAAAAACAAGAAAAGTTAACAAAATTTGTAAAACAAAAACTTAAAAAGAAACTAAGGGCTGTGAGTGATCAGCATAGGTGGCCGTCTCCCCCATGAATGAATTGAAAGGGATAGATCTGAAATAATGAGTGCTCGTTTGAATTTTTTAGAAGTGTCCAACTTCTCCCAATTGATGTTTTTAGGTTAAGGGTTTGGAGGTTGGTGACACTCTTGCTCCAATGCATCTATGCTTTCTATGTGGGTGCAAGTTGGTCCTCCAGTTAGTTTCATGCATATTGGTGGGTTGCTTTCTTGATTAGCTGTCAACCACTAGGTGTTCTCTTGTTATGTGGTTGCTATATATAGGCACTTTTTTATGTTAAATTCCTAGGCACACCTATTGCATGTAGGAGATGCTAAACGTTTCTGTACACCATCACCCTTTGTATCACTATATGTGATGCATGGAACCTTCTTCTTCTTGATCTTTACATAAGTGTTTTCCTTAGATATTTCTAGGGAAAGATCGTAGATTCCTAGGAATGTGTTTATGGTACCTAGCCATGCCCTTCCCATTATTATTGGAAAGTTCCCTTTGTCATTTTTTACTTGGATCACTAGGAAATCAACTGGGTATGGCCAACCACACACAGTGGTAACGATGTCCTCCACCAATCCCAAAGGAACAATGATGGACTGGTTAGCTAGCTCTAAGAAAATATGGCTCTTCTTTAGTGGAGGTAGGTTCCAGGCTTTATACATTTCTTGTGATATTAAGTTGACTTCGGAACCTAAGTCAAGAAGAGCTTTACATAGTTCATTCCTAGTGACTTGGAGGTAGATTAAGGAACTTCTAGGATTAGAGAATTTCCTGGGAAGGTGGCCTTCCTTGATCCAGTTAGTGACGATATGTGTTAACATAACCATATGCATTGAGCTCTGTTGTTGATTTGAAGGGAGCTCTGAAGCCTTATTTGATTGAGGAACATTTGGATGCTGATGATATGTGTTAACATAACCATATGCATTAAGCTCTGTTGTTGATTTGAAGGGAGCTCCGAAGCCTTATTTGATTGAGGAACGTTTGGATGCTCAACCGCTTGTGGTTGTGAGAGCTTGTTTGGACTATTGGTTTTGAAGAAAGGTCTTCTCCTTGTATGGTTGTTAGAACCAGCAGCGGGTAGAAGGTTTATAGCTCTCATAGCATTGTGTTGTTGCGGTTGAGTGGGGAGTTTCCCTTGCATCGCTGGAGCGGATGGTAGTGGAGCTATTGGTGTAAGAGTCACGGGTGGATTTGGAGGATGGTATGTGTGTGATGTGTCTCTCGCAGGAGAAGGAGTCTTATAGTACTCCTAAGTTTGGTAGTGATGTTGTGGGGTCATGTGATCAACAGAGTCACTTGGAGAGATTGGTTGCTGCACGTAGTAGCCATATGGATCTGGTTGCAGACAAGGGTATTGTTGCCTTGGCAGTGGCATCCCCCATGACTATGGGTATTACCACTGCTAGTGTTGCTCCATAGGTTGTGGTGGAGTTCCACTTGGATAATACGTTAGTGGTTGGTGGAACTACCTCAGGTTACCTTGGGGATAAGGTAACCTTCGGGGTGCTTGTCATTTTTTAATTCATGGGTTAAGTGCATACACCCCAGACTCTTGCAGATGTGAGATTATTGGGCAACATCCTTTAGGATGGTCATACTGGCATATTCCACATCCACCATGATTGTCAGTATCAAAATCCACAACCTCTTCAGTGATATTCATTTTACCCTTACCTTTGTTACGTGCATGGTCCAAATTCCTCTTCTTTTTCTTATCATGGTCACTACTTCACTCCATAGACTCCTCTACAATTTTTACAATGGTTTCAAATCTACTATCTAAGAAGTCCCACATAAGATCTACCTTAGCTGACACTTCTATTGTTAATTTCTGAAGCGGTAAGGTTTTCCTACTCACCAACTCTTTGAGTCGTGACTCATCCTCCTCCTCATAGAATCTCACTCCGCTCTTTTGAAGGCAAGGATCGTGGTTATAATCTTTCACACTTTCTCTCTTATGTAGCTCTCCTTCTTCCTTAGCTACTTTCTCCAACAATCTATGAACCTCATGGGACCTAAGTTCTCCTAGTTTCATGTCTTAGCCCATCTACGAGATGGCATAGTTGATCCCATTGTGCATAACCATGGCCCAAGCAATGATGCAACAATGCATAATACTAGCCCATGGCAACATCCAAGGGTTCATGATTACCCTGCTTCCATCCTTGGATCTTCTTTCACAAGTTGGAAACTTGAGAGTACATCTGATATTTATCATTAAATAGTTCTAGCATCGTACTCCACCTTCGAATGGATTCTGGCTCTAAGGACCGGTACCAGCTTTTAGCTTCTTTTATGAGTGTCCTTGGAAACAACTTTAAATTTTGCCACGCATTTTCAATGTTCTAAAAGGCACAAGCATCATGAAATGCCTGTAAGTGGTTCTGCAGATCAGCACTGTATCCCCCCTCAAATCATGGAATATTATTCATGTCTAGTCTCTTGATCTAGCTATCTTTTTGGTGCCTTGTAGGTATTCTAATGGCCTCTATAATTTCTAACATGCTTCAGGTTGCAAGTAGGGGTTCATCATGGTTGTTTCTCTCATGGTGTCTATGATGCCTATGTGGTTCCCTACTTTCCCTTCTTCCATGTCATGATTCCCTAGAATTCCCTTGTCCTCGCTGTCGACTCTCTCATCGAGGTCTCTCATTTTGCTTACCCTTATCCTCATGGTTAGGTTCCTTATGACTACGTCCAGATGTTGAAGGAGACGGTGAATGTGATGATGAAGGGGAAGAGGAAGGAGAACCATCGCCATGACGATGTTTCCTACCTTCCCTTTGGTGATCTTGACCCCGATCATGATGATTATCAGAATGCTCGTCCTTATCTTGTGTTTGTGTTCCCTTATTGAAAACTTGGTGTTCATGGGGATCAAAACTAGGGTTGTGTATCGTGGAGTGCAAGTTCTGATACACCACCTCCTCACCATTGTTAGGAGGGGGAACATCATTTTGTGGAGAACCTATTGAAATAGGTTCATCACCCTTAATTTTTCTTATGATGGGTGAAGCATTATGGGGTGCTTTGCCCTTCAATGACGTGTGGTAACTCTTCAGCCATGAGTCCCATTGACGTTGCGCTTATGTGGGATGGTAGTCCCTTGTGTTGTAATCACATGCAACATACTCAGCATATAATTGTGATATGCCTATTTGTGCAAGGGCATGAAGGAGCATGTTGGGGGCTGCTCTATCTGGAGGTAAAACTATGTTACCCTCCAAGTCTCTCCAACATAATTTTTTATCTTGATGGAAGACAAAGGTAAAGTCAGTTATATATTCATCGTGATGAGTATATACCACACTGAATTGTTGTGGAATTGGAGGATTTTGGTTATGTATGTTGTATTTCCGACTATCTCTAGTGTTTTTTGGTGCTTTTCTTCGAAGAAGAAGACATTTTAGTCTTGTTCGGTGTGCTGCTTACTATTATGTTATTTTTCTCTTGATTAACCCTAAGGGTTTGTTTTAGCTTCCAACTATGTGAATGATTTCCTATGTTCTACGTAGCACACAAACAACTAAGTCCCTAGAAATGGTACTAATGATGAGTGGCGAGGTACCCCTACACTCAACCATACGAATACGAGCATCTCACATGCTATCCGGTCGAACTTCAAGGACTAAGTGCTTACGGGCCCTAATGGAACACTTAAGGTTAATCAATCGTTGTCTTCCCAGACTTACTTGTATTGTCACGATTGTATGGTTAAGTAAGTCTGAGGTATATGATTTTTATAACTTTTATCTTTTTATCACCTATGCTAAGAGAGGAAAGGGTGAAGAGACTAAGTAACTAACTTTCATTAACTAAGCTTCAATCATCCTAGCATTAGTATCTATTTCCACTTTCCATACACACCGTGAACTAGTGCAATGCTACTAGGATTACCAAACACTATTCGTTACTGGGTTACCAAGCATAGCACATGTGCTCGAAGCGATCGTACTGAATGCACTTAACTAGCAGTTGAGGGTTGAGAGAGATTAATTATCTAAGAAAGCATTTAAGAATTTAACATTAATTAATTCCTATTTAGCTTAGTCCACATGTTGTAAGGTTTATCAGAAAGTTCGTCTTTATTTTTGTACACAAAAGTGTGCTCAGGTAAAATTTTCTTGAATAAAGATCCGTTCACTTTGAGACTCCTACTGCAGGCACATGGAAATTATTCTATATCTGGAATGGTAAAATTGCCAAATTTTAGCTAAGGGTCTAGGTCTAGATGATCTTACAAGGGAAAGCCACCTCTTATTTATAGATAAGGTGACAGGTTGCGATATTATGAACCATGTGATATTGTGTCCCATCACAAGTGGAGGTGGTGGTTACTACTCCTCTTGTTGGATAGTTGTTGTAGGTGTCTTATCTTTTATCATTTCTACCCAATTAGTAGCCAGAACATGCCTAACAATGTCATTGGTATAATAGACTATTCCTCCTCTCCAACAAATTTTTTTGATGAGGCATGGGAAGGGGAGAGTGTTTTCCTTCCATGTCCATCTTTTTTAAATGGATTTTCTATCTCTAGATAAATTAGTTGTGGAAGGTTGACAAGGAATCTCCCACTTAGAGTAGTGCATGCTTAGGTAAAAAGGTAGTGATTTTGCTTGGCATCGGTGTGGGATTGAGGTGGAAGGCTACAATCTTGTAGTAGATCCTTTTTGCTAGTGTGAGTGTATCAAACTCCTTATAATCAACATCATAGCACTATCGCATCCATTCTTTCTTGATGTTGAGATTAGCCTACATTGGGATCTTAGCAAGACTTACCCCTATCTCTGGAAACCTAAGCACTTCAGCAATTTCCTGGACCAGATAAGATACTAAGATGTCCTTGATTTTAACCATTGAACTAGCCTTCCTATTTTTGTAGAATAGGAATGTCTCTCCCATGTACCACTCCCTAGTGGAAGTGATGATTGGCCACATGGAAAAGGCCTTTAGCTAGTTGTGCACTTCTTTTGGTGCTTGCTCTAAGAAAGGGACAAAGTTTAACTCTTGAAGCACTATTTTCTGTACCTCTCATGATTTGATCTAATTTAGGTAAGCTTTTGTCAAGGTCACCTCGAGATTTTCGTGTTGTGCTAGTGCATCATCCCAATGAGAATGTTATATTACTGCTACTAGTTCTAGAATCTATCAAATAAATTCCACCTCGACCTCTTCCCTAAGATGACCTATGACATGGGTTGTAAGTGGTTCTACTTGGGCCTATTCTTAGCCTCTTCCCATTCTAGGTCATTTCTTCCTTAGTTGAGATAATCATGCTTCTTAAGTGTGCTATACTTTTGGTGTCATCCATGATCATAACATGTCCATGGATTAGTGGATATAATGTGTAACTTTAAAGTTTTGAATACCTTCCCTTGTTAGTTAGTTACACTTTGGCTAAGGTTGGACCATGGCAGATTGATTATTTTATTAATTATTTATTATAAATGTCATCGAAGCTTGTTGGAAAGGTTCAACTCTTGTAATTTAGTGTTTAACAGTTGATTTCTTATTTAAACCTTCATGGGAGTTAGAAAAATGGTGAAAACTTTTCTATCAAAAATGGTACATTTGTGGCCCCCACAATGAAGAGATTACCTCTAGTAGCTATAAGGTTGAAGAACAAAATGATTTGGATAAATGGTTAGGAAGTTATGGACTTTGGAAGGTTGTAGCCATTGAAATTTTGAAAAACTCTCTTAGCATTTGTGAGAAAATGTAAAAATTTCAAAGTGGGGTCGCATATATATATACTATTTTTTTGCCACATCGACAAGACCTCATATATAGGTCTGCTCCATCAATATGGCCTTGTATATAGAGTTTGTAGGGAAAATTTTGAAATTTGAACATCTAAAAAAATATAAGGAATTTTTCAATGAATTTGAGGCCCATGATATCCTAGAAAAGCCAAGAATATGATAAAATCATTGAATAGGATGTTTGAAATCTCAAAAATTTTAAAATTGGATGGAGAATACATTTATTAAACAAAATATCTAAAGGAGCACATGGTTGATGCATAAGATGGATGTATGAAAGATCTTGATTGCAAAAATTCCTAAGGATAAGATGCTTAATGAACCTAACCAAGGGATATACAAGTGGGTCCTTTCCATAGTAGGCTCATGCCTTGTTTGTCCTTGTATAACCTCAACCTAGGGAGCCCATGGACCCCATAGGTGATTAATGGTTCATGGAAGTTAAGGACCAAAACCTGGAAGATTGTATCTAAGAATTAAAGTACATCAATCCAAGACATGAAATAAAAAACATGGACTTCAATAGTGAGGTGAATTATGATCAATAGAGATGGATGATGAAGAAGATGAAATCGAATCCCAAATTGAGGTCATAAGAAGTCCCTTGTGGAGTTTGTGTTTAAAATGATTTGAGAAGATCCATCCTTAGTCTAGACCAAAAACAACCTTTTTCAGTGACTTTGCATTGCCACACCAAGGCCAATCCATCCTCTTGAGATATAAGAATGCTTCCACAAAAAAACTATCATTCCATAAAGAGAAGAAAAGAGAAGTAGGAAGTGAGAGAGGGCCTTAGTTAGAGGGGACCTTCAAGCATGGGTAACATGTCTTTCTAGTCCCATAACTAGTGCTTGAAGCCCATTTACTTGACTATGGGGGTGTTCTTTGAATTTCCATCATGTTTGTTTTTTTTTTCTTATTTTTTTCTTTTTGGATGAGAACCACACAATGTGAAGACTTTATTCGACTTCCTATTATTGGTCGACAGGGAATGGTAAGAAGTTTAGGAAAACACTCAAGCACCCAAGTAAGTAGAAGAGTACAAAGAGTATTGAGTTCCCTTGAAGCCACATCCTATGCAAACCTTTGATCCTTCCCAATTCTAGAAACTAACAAGGTCATCAAATTTATTAAAAATTTAGTTAATGAAAGGGATATTAAATTTCCAAAACAAGAAAAATCATAGAGTTTGTGGATGGGTGGATTTCATGAACTCACTGCTTATTCCATGAAAATGAAACCATGACTTAGCCATTGGTATAAAAATTCAAAAATAGAAACTAGACATTAGCAAATAAAACATAAAGCACAAACCATCATTAGTAATAGCTACAACATCATTGTGTCCTATTGGCATAAAGCATGTTTATTAGCAAAAATTTAAAAATCACACTCAAACAAAATAAAGTAAAATATATAAGAATGTGTACAATATTTAAGAAAGATTTAAACATACCAAAGATGGTGTAAACCAAAAAATGATGTAAAAATAGGAAAACTTTTGAACATCAGAAAAATGTGAAAACCAAAAAATATAAAAATTAAGGATCTATATGGATGATTACATGGATGACCATCTTTCCCATGATTAAGTTGGAAGGAGGAGATCTGAAAAATTGAGCATGGTTGTTCATTCATTGAAGTATTTGTTGCACTAGCATGCTTGGGCTCATGGAAAATATTTACTTATTGGATGTTGATTATCTACTTTTGTTTTGGTCTCTTAGGTTTGTATATGATCATGGCCCCAGAAGAAAAGGTTTCATCAATTATATATGGTTCCTTCCACAATGTTTTAAACTTTTTATTCTAGGGTACATGTGTGGGATTCCAATAGAAAAACTTATCTCTAGGTTAAAATTTTACTTTCTGAATTCTAAGGTCATGTCATTGTTTGTTGAATGCCTTGTGTACTTAATTCAAAGATAGGGCTACTAAATGATTTTCATCTAGCATGTTAAGGTTGATTAGTCTTTCTTTTTATGGTAAAGTTAGGTCAAGATTTAGTTCACAAGTTGTTGAGAGTGTATGGAGCTTGCATTGAATTGGGAGTGTTGGAAGTCTCTGATACACTAACTCATAGGGAGAGTAGCCAATAGGGAGTTTCCATGTTGAGTGGTAAGCCCAAAGAATATCATTAAGGTTTATGCTCCAATGCCTCCTATATTTGCTAATAGTTTGTATTAGAATCTTTATGATCTTCCTATTCGTCACCTTTGCTTGACTATTTGCTAGAGGGATGTTAGGGTGTTATTAATTTATGTTCAACCCATAGGCATTGGATCATCTTTCGAAAAGAGGCATTTGTAAAATGGGTTACATTGTCAAAAATCAGAGCATGTGGCATCTCAAACCTATTTACAACAATTTTTTATACAAATCTAGTAGTAATGGATGATGTATAGTTGGTGATGGTTATTGCTTCTACCCATTTGGTGTGGTACTTGATTACTATGATGATGTATGCCTTTTCATTGGACATGGGTGTGATGGGACCCATAAAGTCTATGTCCCATATGACAAAAGGCTCCAGTGGTTGAATCCACTATTGAGAACCCTCCTTTCAAATAATCACCCCACCATATCTTTGATAGTGTTCACAAGATCAGACAAATTGGTGGGCATCCCTAAAGATTGTAGGCCAATAGTATCCTACCATTACGATTTTTATGGTTGTGCATCTCCCTGCATAGTGGCCTTTGCAAGGTCCTTCATGATCATTCTAGAGAAAATGTAATTGATCTATGTCAGGGACACACCATTAATGCACACCTTGTAAAGGTGTTCATTGATTTCCATAAAGTACTTTGCTTGATGAAGAAATTTTTTTTTCTTGAGGTCCAAATCTTGTGGCATATCCTAAGTGAGAAGGTAAGTGAGGATGCCATCATACCATTTTGATTTAGTAGGGACTTAATCATTTATTTCTCATGTAAAGAGGAGTTAGTCTAGAAATTGATCAAAGAGCAAACTCTCCTCCTCTTTATTATCTCATCTTAACCAAGAGGGGTGGTCAGTGACCATATTCTCAGTCCCTTTCCAATCTAGCATTATGAGATCAAATTCCTACAAGATCATGAGCCATCATATGATATGAGGGCTCACCATTGGCTTATTCATTAGGAAGTGAATGGCACTATCATTTTTGCAAACAAATTCTTTATAGCCAAGCACATAGTTCCTAAACATTTTGAAAGTATACACCACTGCCATTAGTTCTTTCTTAGTTGTGGTGTAATTTATTGTGCACCCATAATGCTTTGGCTTGCATAGTGAATGTAATATGGATGTTTCTTATCATCAAAATACATAAGCATGGCTTCCAAAACATAATTATATGCATCTATCATTAGATGAAATGGTTAAGACTAGTCTGGTGCCCATAGAATTGGAGTTTCCACAAGTTTTTCTTTTAGCAGTTAAAATGCATGTTCGCACTCCTTGGTCGAAATAAACGGAGCGTATTTCTTTGTAAGCTCAACTAATGACTTTGTAATCTTAGAGAAATTTTCTATGAATTGTCGATAGTAGCCAATGTGTCGAAGGAATGATTAGACGTCTTTGACTATCTCTAGTTGGCATGTGATTCCCTAGTTGACCCTTATCTTTTTTGAGTCTACCTTAATCCCTACTTGAGTAATTCTATGCCCCAGTACTATGTCCTCATAGACCATCAAGTGGATTTTCTAGCAATTGAGCCTAAAGTTTGTTTCAATACATCTTTTAGGTACCTACTCAAGGCAATCCAAGGCTTGCTCAAATGTAGCCCCATAGGTAGAGAAGTCATCCATAAAGAGTTATACCCCACTACCAATTTTCCATTGAAAAATAATAAGGACTAGGCATTGAAATGTTGCAGGGGCATTACATGGATTAAATGACATCTTATAATATGCAAAAATCCCCCCAGGGACTTGTGAATGTTGTTTTGGCCTAATCTTCTGGTGCAATCTAGATTTGGTTATAGCCACTATAACCATCCAAGAGGCTATAAGAGAAATTCCTGGATATGGTGTCCAACACTTGGTTCACAAATGATAATGGAAAATGATCTTTAGATGTTTTCATATTCAACAACCTAAAGTCAATGTAGATCCATCACTTGCCACCTTTCTTTGGTACAATTACAAGTTGGCTAACCCACTTACTATCCATGATGGGATAGATGAACCCTACCTTAAGGAGTTGTTCAATTTCATCTTTGACGATTTGCTTCAACTTGGGATTCAACCACCATTGTGACTACCTTTTTAGCTTCATGACCAGGTTAGTGTAGATACAATGTTGGCATATCCTTGGATCGATTCTAGTTAGGCCAGAATATAACCAAGTGAAGGCTATTGGCCATTTGTTGACCACCCTTAATAGCTTGTCTTTTTATTCAAGAGCAAGATTTACATTGATCATGACTAGCTTTCCATTATTTAAAAATGCATGCTTCATGATGGCTAGTAGAGTTTTTAAGTCTAGGGCCTCTTACTTGAAATTATTAGGGATTTCCAACTCTTCCTAACAAGTATCATCATCTTCATCATTGAAGAGTTGGAAATGAACTTGATCAAGTTCATTCATACCCTTGATATAAGCACAAGTTAGGGTCTTAGAGGATTTCATGCATAGTGTGCTACTGTCAGAGTTAGCTATTAGCCACTAGCTACCCTCCTACTTTGTGACTGCTATGNTGATGGACTAGATTTTTTTCATGCAATTGCACCCATTATCATTGTACACAATGCATGGAACAGAATTCTTCTCTAGTCGTCCAAATTCATTCTCCTTGGAAATTTTCAAGGAGACGTCCCTGATGCCCATTCGTGCATCAACTATGCTTAACCATGTCCTTTTCATGATGATGGGGAAGTTGCCTTTGTAGTTTTCTACCTTAATCATCAAAAAATTGAAAAGATAGGACCACCCACAAATAATGGTCATAATGTCCTCCATTAACCCCAAAGGAATAATGATTGACTGGTTTTCCAATTCCAAATAGATGTTGCTCTTCTTAAGAGGTGGTAGGTTCTAGGTTTTGTACATGTTGTAGGAGATGAGATTGATACTAGAACTAGAATCAAGAATAGCCTTGCATGGCGTATGTCTAGTGATTTGTAAGTAAATAAGAGCAGTTTCCAAATCAAATCTTTTTTTAGGAAGGTAGCTAGCCTTGATCCAATCAAAAATAGCATGAGTTGATATCATAGTATAAATTTGAGGCAACATTTGGTTTGAAGGGATATTGAATGTGTTTGATGTAGAGGATGAGGGTGTTGGAGATACAAGGGAACTAGTTGCATTAGGTTGTGAGGGTTTGGGAGGATTGTTGAGTCAAAAAAATGGTTGTTTCCTAGATTGATTATTTGAACCACTTGGTTGGAAGGTTGATTGTACATGTATAGCCCTTGTAGCATTTTGTTGCTACAGTTGTAGGGGAATTTTGCCCTACATGGATAGAGTAGGAGGTAACTAGGTTAAGGGCAAAGAGATGTGTGTAGATGGATGCAAAGGGTGGTATGGATATGGGTTCTTCCCCTTGAGTAGATGGTGAATGAGTTCTATGGTACTCTAGAGGATAATAGTGATGCTAAAATGAGGCATAGATTGTAGAGCTTCATGGAGAAATGGAGTGCTAAACATAGTACCCATATGGATTTGGTTGTCTGTAAGGGTACTGTTGCCTTGGCAATGGCATTCCCCATGACTATGGTTAGTGCCACTATTTGTATTTCTCATATGGTTGTGTTGGAGCTCCACTTGGATAGTAAGCTTGTTGTTGTTGGTAGAACTACCTCAAATTGCATTGAGAATAAGAAAATTGTTTGGGTGTTTACCTCCTTGCTAGTCATTAATTTAGTGCATACACCCCAAACTCTTGTAACTGTGACACCATAGGGCAACATCCCTTAGAATGGTCATATTGACAAATGTCACACCCACCATCATCTTCAGAGTCTGTCTCTACAATTTCTTCTACTATGATAGCTTTGCCCTTACCTCTCTTGTAGGTACATTTAGCTTCTTTCTGCCTCCTACAGTCATGATTACTATTCTACTCTTTGGATTCTTTAGCAATCTTCATAGTAGTTTTGAACTTCTCATTCAAAGAGTCCCATAGTTTATCAAATTTTGCTAAAATATCATAAATAAATTTTTTGATGAGCAAGGTTTTCTTGTTCACCATGTCATTGAGTGGTGACTTCTCCTTGTCACAGAATCAGACCTCCCTTTTTCTTATGGAAGGATTCCTATTATATCCTTATGTACATTCTATTTTTCATAACTCACCTTCTTCTTTTGCTACCTGCTCTATTAGCCTTTGGATCTAATGAGCTCTTAGTTCATACAGTCTCCCCTGGGCATAAACCATGAGATTTATTTTGGTTTTTGCTCTAAGCCCATCTATGATGTGGCAAAATTTTTCCATCTAAGAATAACCATTGCTAGGGCATCAATGTAATAGAGAATAATATTTACCCATGGTAGCATCCAAGGGTTCATGTGTTCCCTATTTCTAGCCTTGGATTTGACTTCTCAGATTAGACACTTTGGAGTACATCTAGTATTTTTCATTAAATAGTTCCAACATGGTACTCCATCTATGAATGGATTCCAGCTCCAAGGACTGGTACTATCTTTTAGCTTCCTTAATGACTATCCTAGAGAATAGCTTCAGTTTCTACCAATCATTTTCAATATTCTGTAAGGCATAGGAATTGTGGAAAGCTTATGGATGTTTCTATGGATCAAAGTTATATCCCCTCTTAAATCTTGGAATATTGTTTATGTCTAGGTGCTTGATTTGACTATCTCTCACATGCCTAGTTGGGATCTTGACTACCTCTATAATATTAGGCATGCTTCAAGTTGCCAACAAAGGTTTGTCATCATCATTATTGCATTGTTATTGATGATGTCCTCTATTATCCCTTCATTTATGATGGTTCTATTACTCACCTCCATCATGATTGTTCCTTCTACATTGTCCTTCAAAATTGAAAGATAAGGATGTAGATGAAGAGGGTGAAGAGGGAGGAGGACTATCATCACCATGGTATCTACCAATTCCCCTTCAGTTTTCATAGCCACATTTGTCAATTTTCTTATCATCTTAATGCTTATCCAATCCCTTGCCTTGATTGACATCTTGTCTTAAACCTGGATTGTTGATCATGGACCATAGATTTAGGGCTATAATGACTAAAAACATTAGTGGCTAGAACAGAGAGGTCCATAGGTGAATAGCCTAACCTCAAGTCTATGTGAGGGCTTGTTGAAGGTGGAGATGGGATGCCCTAAACAGTCTTCTTAAATAAACAAGGACTTACTAGTTGTAACTAGGGTGTAGCATGGTTAGCTACAATGCTGATGTAAGATGATGTTCAAGTGTGTACGTGGTGTCAATGGTGTTAACAATGTTAGTAGGGTTGAGTGTAGTTAAGATTTTCAGCAAAAATGAGGGTAGCAACAAATGGAGACTACTACCCAAATGTGGTTTTAGGTACAACTATGTGATGAAATAGCAAAAAATGCAAATAAAATCCTAAAAATGAAAAGAGAGAGAGAGAGAGAGAGAGAGAGAGAGAGAGAGAGAGAGAGAGAGAGAAGTAAAACACCACCCCAAATGGGGTTGAGTGTAGTTAACACAAAAAAAGATTAGAAGGTACATGGTGTACAATAGGTATAGTGGATAGTGTAGTCACAGTCTTGGAGATGTCTAGCCACAAAGACTAGTGTTCTGCCAAGGTGTCTGCATCTACTAGGTTGGCTACCGCAATGTACCATTAGCTATAGTATTTTGAAGGACTATGATGTGCTATGATGGTCTACAACTTTACCTCTCTCTAGTTTTCCGAAATGCCTTTGGTTCATCAACTCTTTCATTTGTTAATAAAAAATTTGCCAACCTCAAAAATGTTGAGGGTAAGGGTACTTATAGGCCTAGGGATAGCACGAAATGTGGGATGGTTTCCACATGGCCAAGGGGATGGTTGGGACTATGTTTTCATCCAACTACACTCTCCACTAGATTGATGGTGTTGTACTTTGATAGGCTTTTCCAAACTCTATGAGATTGTGACTACACTGCCAACTACATATGTGCTAAGGAGACCGTAGGGTACTTGAAGAATGAAACATGGAGACTATGCTCTCCATTATCTTTCATGGGGTTGAGCATAGTTACAATCTTGGAGCCAAAAGGAGGTACAAAAATAAGCATTTTGCTAACTACACTTGCTGAAGTTGAGTAGGAGCTAAGTTGAGTGTTGGTGCTACATTGTAGAGGCCATTGGAGACTATTCTTGCTAACTATGATTGACTACACTCTAGACTAGAAGAGAGTGTAGTCTCACACTTAGAAAAATTTGCAAAAAAAAAATGGCTATGTACTGACTATGCTCTTCACTAGAGGCTGACTACTCTCCCAACTGGGGGTGAGCATAGTTCCAACACTTATTAAAACTTGTGCAAATATGCTTCTAGTTGACTATGATCTCCACAAGAGGCTGACTATGCTCTAGGGCAATGGAGAGCATAGTCTTGACACTTAAACTAAATTGAAAAAAATTTCTTTTGTGTTGACTATGCTCTCCTTGAGAGGTTGACTATGCTCTATGGTAGTGGAGAGCATAGTATCAACACTTATACAAATTTGCAGTTGAGATGCCATAGTCTAGATTTGGTGATATTTCATTGGCCCCTCTTTGTTGATGTTTAGAGGAGTAGCCTAAGAAACATCAAAAAAGAACAAAAAACACCATAGCAAGCTTGGCACCAGCATCACTCTTCCATGCATGGTCAAATATTGTTGCACTGTGCTCAAGTGTGTCATGGATAGTGGTATGCTAGAAGGTAGGTGAGAGGTAAAAGTAAAAGGACGTAGGTGATCTATCAAGGGTAAAAGGGAAGATGAAGTGCAAAAAGATGTTATAATGCAAAGAATTCATGGCTGATAGTGACCATGGCACCAAAGTGGCTTGCCTTAGAAAAAATTGACATCTCATCGAAGTGCTTGTGAGAGAGTCATTGT
The DNA here is from genome assembly GCA_015680685.1 of Gnetum montanum. NCBI lineage: Eukaryota > Viridiplantae > Streptophyta > Gnetopsida > Gnetales > Gnetaceae > Gnetum > Gnetum montanum. The sequence continues at coordinate 27,963 of MNCI01002977.1, forward strand.
GGATTCATCGTTGAACTAGTTGCAAAATTGTAGCACTGTTGGGCTACTTGGGATTGTGCTCTTTCCCATTTGTTCTTTTTTTTTCTTTTCTATTTTTACTCTTTTCTATGAGGCGAGCCTACTTTGGGCTCTGCACATTTCTAAATGCTTGCTATGAGGTGCTTTCCATTGAGTGAGTTGCATGTCACTAGATGGCCTTTGCTTTGGTATTTACAAAAGTTCATCACACCTGTACAAGTGTTTTATCAACAAGATGACTTGTGTTACATCTGCCTAGTTTTTGACTATCCAATAGAGGCTTCCCATAGGATGACTTATGTTATGTCTACCTTGGGTTCTACAGTTTGACTTGAAGAGGATGCCATGTGATCACAACACATGAATATCAAAGAGTTTGCAATCTCTACTATGTAGGGAATGAAAGGGTATTGGGATGTAGGAGTGAATGTGAGTAGGCTATAATAGGATATAATGGGATAACATGGATGTGCACTCTTGAGAGGCTTAGCTAGTCTAATCATGCACATCAAAGTAATGTGATGACTTTCTACTATGATGAGAGGTGCCTTTGCATGATGACCTAGGGCTTTGTCCTACAAACACAATTCTAAGAAGACAAGAAAATCACACAAGATAAAATAAGCTAATAAAATTGCAAAGGGAAAAGATGCTACAAGTGCTCCAAAGTCTATGCCCATTGTAAGTGCTCAAAAGCTAGTAAAATTGGCCAAGATGCTACAAGTGCTTCTAAGGCTACACCTGTTGTAGGTGTTTAAATGTTAGTAAAATTGTGTGGGGTGAAGATGCTACATGTGCTCCAAAGGCTACACCCATTGCAAGTGCTCCATTCTAGGACTATAGCATGCTCACCCATGTGGTGTAGGAGGCAGGAAAGGAGGCAAGGTTTATGCTCATTTGCTTGCTTGTAGGAGGATAGAAGGAGTTATCAATGGCTGATCGTGAACTTAGTCTAAGGTCTTGGTAGACAATAGCCTTACTAGTTTAAGGTCTTAGCAGACAATGAGCCCAGTTTAACATAGTAACGAATATTCTATGCCACTTTAAAGTTATGGTGGATTGTTAGTTTATAGTCATAGAAGATGTGTTGTGCAGTTTAACATCATGACCCAAGGATGAGTTGTGCTAGTTTAGCATCATAGCAAATGAATGCTATGCCAATTTAGCATCATATCAAATGAATTCTATGCTAGCTTAGCATCATAGTAGACAAATGTTGTGCCCGTTTAGCATTGTAGAGAATGAGTGTTATGCTAGTTTAGCATTGTAGAAAATGAGTGTTGTGCTAGTTTAGTATTTTAGTAGATGATTTATGCTAGTTTAGCATTGTAGTAGATGATATGTGTTAGTTTAGCATTGTAGTAGATGATCTATGCTAGTTTAGCATCGTTGTGGATGATCTACATGCTAGATATAGTACAAATTTAGGTATAAATGGTTTACAAGATAGGAAAACTCATTTCTATCTTGATTTACAAGCCTGAATGCTTCATTTTCATAGGCCGTAGTGACTAGAAAAGGCCCTTCTTAGTTGGCTAAGAATTTATCCATGGGTTCATAAATGGCCTTGAGGACTAGGTCCCCTTTATTGATCAGGTGCTGATGCTAGTTACGATGACACTTTCATCAATACCTTTCTTGATACCACTCAATGAGATCAAATGTGTGTATATGGTCCTCCTCTATTGAGTCAAGGTATATGTTTCTCAACTCATTATTTTGATATTCATCGATAAAGTTTGAGAGGATTACCTGGAGTGATGGAACCTACCATTCAAGTAGGAAAATTACTTCAAACTTGTAAACAAGGCTTTAAGGCATCATACCTATTGCTATTCGACATGTTGTGTAGTAGGCCCAAAGTGCATAGACTAGTTTCTCATGACATCATCATTTGTTGTTGGTTAGCATTTTCTTGAGAAGGTTGATGATGACCTTGTCGATGGCCTCTGCTTGGCCATTTTCCTAGAGGATAGTATGGTGATGAAAAGGAATGTTTGATCTTAAAGCACTCACAAAAGGCTTTAGTTTTGGTACTACTAAACTGTAGCTAGTTACCCATTACTATGATTATGGGTAAGCTGAAACAAGTCACTATGTTATCTAACATAAATTTGCAAACTTGCTGCGATGTCATCTTACTAAGGGGAATAGCCTCAACCCATTTGGTGAAATACTCAATTGTTATTATTATGAAGCTATGCCCTATGGAGGACTTAGGCATTATCAATCTAATGATGTCCAAGCCCCAACATTGGAATGACCACATGATTTGCATTGTGCACAATTCAATTAGTGGCATGTGTATTAAGTTGCGATGTCATTGATAAATGTCAAAAATTTTAACCTTTGAGACATTATTACTTTCCATTTAAGGCCAATAGTATCCTAGACATTTTATTTTTGCTACCATTACCCTAGGTGCTATGTGGCCTCCACATAGTCCCTTATGGACTTGCTCAACAATCATTTGCGCTTCGCTATTGCTTACACAAGTTATCAGTATGCTATCATGGGATCTATGACATAATGTGTTATCACCTATGATGATGTATCTTTGAAAACATTTTCACACTACAACTTTTTGAGTAGTAGTTAAATGTTGTGGAGACTCACCTTGTAGGAGGTATGCCTTGATGTCATCATACCACTCTCCTGCATGGGTGGTGCTAACTATGGCTATGGATGCATCCTTGATGGTTTGCATGATAAGTGCAATGCAATCCACCATTGAGGTGGGAAATGCATTAAACATGCTAGGCATGATGCTAAGGGCTAACATTGCTAGTACATCAGCAATGACATTTTCATTTTAGGAAATATGTTGGACATCGGTAGTTGCAAAGCATTAAAGTAGGAACTTTGCCATGTCACAGTAAGGCTATAAATGTTGTGCCTTGCAAGCATAAGCGTTTGTTACCTAGTTCACCACTAATTGTGAGTCACCTTGGATCACTATGCATTGGATCTCTAGGTTGCATGCTGCAAGGATTCCTCAAACAAGACCTTCATTCTCTACCACATTATTAGTTCAAGGAAATGTGAAACAATATGTGAAGGGTTGAATCTCTTTGGAGGGAAATATGATAATAGTAGTAGCACTACCCCTTGAGAGGTTGAAGCTCTATTGAAATGCAAGAGTGCCTCATAGTTATTGAGCACTTTAATAATGCTATTAATATGCTCATCTAGGAATTCAGGGTCTATGGTTGCTTGATCATTCACAAGTAAAGTTGTGAGCTATGTGGCTATAGCTTGACCTTTCATTGAGGCTTGTACAATGTAATGTAGGTCAAACTCCATTGTTATTTCTTTCCACTGTGCAATGTGACTACTTTTATAGGTATTTTTCGTTATGACTCAAAGTACATTATTTTTGCAAATGATATTGACTTGACTATGAAAGAGGTAATGCCTCCACTTATTTAGTGAGAAGACTAGGGTAAGGAAATGCATTTTCACATCATTGTATTTCACCTCATGGGCTACTAATGCATGTATCAGGTAGTAAACCAGGACCTCTACACCATCATCTCATGTTTGGCAAAGAAAAGAAGTGATGGACATGTCAAATATTGCAAGGTAAATGTAAAAAGGTTCATCCTCCTATACAGGGTGGACTATAGGTAGTTGTGCTAGCTCTCACTTAAGGGAGTCAAATGCTTGTTGGAACTGAGCAGTCCACTCAAAGTAAGCTCTCTTATTGAGTAGATGTTGTATTGGTTGTAGCTTGTCAGTTAATTGGGAGATAAATCTATGTATAAATTATAATCTACCTTGCAACCCTCATAGCTTCTTAAGGTTGGCCAGTAGTGCTAAGTTGGTTATGGCATTAACCTTGTCAAGGTCTATGCATATTCCTTCTTTGGATAATACAAAGTCGAGCATCCGACCTGTTCTAACGCTAAAAACATACTTCTTGAAGTTTAACCTAAGCTTGAGTTTTAAGCAACTTTTAAGCAGTAAGTCTAGATCATTTGCATGGTTTTGGGCCTCTTTGGACATAACCTCAATGTCATTGATGTAGTCATTGAAAAAACTTAGCATGTGATCACTAAAGATATATGTCATTGTGCATTGATATGTTACTCCTACATTCTTGAGTCCAAAAGGCATCATGGCATAGCAAAATGTACCCCAAGGGGGTTATGAAGGTTGTACGAAGTTTATGCTCAAGGTTGATCCTAATCTGGTTGTAGCCCAAGAACCCATCCATGAAGGACAATAAGGCATGCCTGATCATGGTATCAATTAGTTGATTAATATTGGGCAATGGGAAGTCATCTTTAATGGTTTCCTTATTTAAGTCTTGGAATTCTATGTGAATGTGTATACTTCCATTTTTCTTAGGCACAACTACAATGTTGAAAACCTAGTTTGCATAGTCAATAGCCTGGATGAAACTAGCTTTATAAAGCTTGGTTATTTTATCATGGATTGCCAACACCACCTTAAATCTAACCTTGCACACTTGCTGCTTAATTGGTTTAATGCAAGGATCAAGAATGATGTTGTGCTAGAATAGCTAAGGGTTTACGCCTAGCATGTCCTCGTATGACCATTCAAATGCTTTGATGTTATAGTTAATCACTCTAGCGATGTCTTGAGCATGTTGGCTGCTCAAGCAAGGAACTTAATTTTAATGTTCTCACCTCACCATTATGCATTTCCATAAGGATCTCAATAAGGGGATCTTCTATGGAATCTCTTGCCTCTACATAAAGAGCCTTACCTAGATGGTTGGGCCAGTTTAGTGGTGCCTCTATAGATGCTATGCACTTATTTTAGGTGGTAGGCTCAAGGTCTAGGCAATGAGGTTCGATGGATCGCTTAATGTTGCCATGAGGCCCCATGAGGACTAAAGGCGAGAAGATATGCTCTTGCATAGCCATGTCATGTTCCTATAAAACAAACCAAAAAAATGTCAAGTGGCACTTATTTTAATAAAGTTATAATGCACAAAATGGGAAGAGCAATCCAATGAAATTTTCCTAAGTTGCATTCAAGTTTCTATGGAAGGTAAACATGTTTGTATCAGTTTTAGGCCTTGGCAAGCCATGCACATGCTAATTTTAGGTCTTAGCGAATTCTAGATGCACCAAACATGTCACTCTAGGGAGGGCTAGCCATGCTTCGATAGTAGAATTGACTCAAACATTTGAAAAATTGTGGTTTTGGGCTAAATGTAGTTGACTATGCTCTCACCCAACTACGCTCTCTACTAGGCATTTGGTGTGGAGCATAGTCCTAGGTTGGTGGATCATTAAATGATCGCACGAGGGTATATAGGCATATTTTCCCCACAGTAAGTTGTCATTTTCTTGCTTTTGACCATGATGTCTAGAGGGTAGTCTTGCCATTGCACCTACTTTTGCTACCATTGGAGACTGTAGTTGGGGGAAAGATGACACACTGGAGTGTATGCCTTCACCTAGGGCTAGAAAATGTGGCCAACGGATAGAGGATATTGAGATTCTTGCTATAGGCATGCATAGAGGAGAGGAGGCTGTCAGCATCAACTAGGTACATGAACTATGCTTTCCCCCTTGTGCTCATTTTTCATTTAATTTTTCATTATGGGATTTGCTGAGAGTGTAGCTTTGTGTGCCCTACCATAGCACTCTACTATGGCAATGACGATCATGGCTGTGCATCATTTTCAGTGCAAAAATGAGGAGTGCATGATGGCAAGGATGATTTCTATATTTGTTTCCTGTAGTAGTGAGGGTTTGTGGGTGTAACCCCATGTGTCACTCTATGTGCCCTGCAATGATAGTAGTCACCATAGTTGTGCCCTGCTATGGCATAGTGCAATGACTAGGAGATCTATTCTTGCTTGGGCTTCAAGTACCATTCAAGCCATGATGGCATTGGGTTTGTTGTTTGGTCCTTTGGAGCTAAATGGGGCTACATTGTGCACCAAGTTTATAGCATGCATGGATTTTTGAGGATTGTGGGGCTCAACACCCTAGGCACTAAGGTGTGGTTGTAGGGGCCACAGCTGCCATCATGCATTATTGCCTCTTTTCTTTTTTTGTGTGTATTTTTTATTTTTGTATGCAGAGTTAGGGTTTTGTGGCTAGGGTTAGGGCCTTGTGCAAGGCTAGGGCTATGGCTACCATCACGCATCACATTGTTGTGGCCCCCCTTTTTTTATTTTTTAAAAAGAAAAAATGTCTTCATGGGCCCATACATTGCACACCATAGTATAGCCACAAGGGCTATGGCTACCATCGTGGATCATAGTGGAGCATGACCATGACCAGTGCTATAGATTCAATAGTAGTAGAGTGAGGCAAGGCAAAGTAGGAATCTATCTTCATGTCATGGACACAATTTAAGGTTTTGCAAGGTTGTAAGTATGACAAGCACACTAGCACATGGAACTATGCTCTACATGGCTATAGCCAAGACTATGCTCTCCACTGACATGAGGGTAGTCACAAGTGTTTGCTAAATTTTGATTTTTGGCACTATCCTCTCTACTGAACTAGCCTAGATTTAGAACATTTTGCAATTTTTAGACTACACTCTCCACTAAGGTAGTCCAGAGTTAATAAAATTTTTACCCAAAATTTTGTTAACTATGTGTGCATGATGCTAATCTATAACATGAGCTTATAGGCATCCTATGTTGCATGAGTGAACCTATCTATAACATGCCTACACCAGATATGTGGGTGGACCATCAAGTAGTGTGGTTTTGACCAAGGGCTCAAGAGTTCTTGGAATACCTACTATAGTAGTTCAATGTGATCATGTGGTCACACTTAGTGATGGAGGCTGCCAGTGCCATTACTGATACATTGCTACCTAAGGCTAACTAGAGCATCCTAAATTTCATCTCAAATGAGTCTACCACTAACGTTGATGAGGTAGGTGGCTCAAGAAAAGGTCCTAGGAGCACTTGACAACTATCTAAGGTATGGCATATGACAGGGTTTACCTTTTATAACAAAAGCAACACCCTTTTTATTGCGCTATGGTTGCATACCCTATTTCAGAACTTACCTAGAACTATCTACTACACTAAAGGGTAAGTGCTTTTACAACTCTTGTACTGTTTCTTGATACTTGATCTTGTTGACTTGCTAACAACTCATGGTTAATGCCATGTTTAGAGTTGATAAGATATTCTTGCATGATGACGACGATGCTCTAGCCTTGACCTGCATTTCCTTGGAGGTATTTTCATTATGCACAAATGTTTGGGTAGTTGTGATTAAGCAGGAGGAACATGATTTTGAGGCCTACCCCTCCAAATACCTAAAGGCATATGAGCTATGTAGGACCCATGGCTAGTTGGATGAGTGGTGGGCTACTAGTGAGATTAACATTGAGAAGATGCTTGCAATGCCACCCCTATCTCACACCTTGTTTGTACCACATACATATCTATGTTTTGGCTTGTGTGGTTACTGGTGTATGCCTTTTAGCTTTCTTCACTTGCATGATGCTAATGCTATTTTGGTTTGTGTTTTAGAGATGGGTGCCTTAGCTAAGGTGGTGGTAATCACCATGGGCTACACAAAAGCCACCCTCATCATGAAATATGAAAATGTTAAGGGTGCACAACACTGGCTATGCTACAAAGCGACAAATGTACTAATGGCTTTCCTTACACATGCTAGGTTAATGGACCTATTCTTGGCCCTTAGCCTAAGTATCTCAGTCGATGGAATGGTCACCATCATCAACTCCTTCAGTAGCAACATCAGGTAATTTATCACCAAGGTACGAGGTGTGACTGTAGTGCTAGACCTCAACGAGGCCTTCTTCACTGATCTCTTTGGCATCCCTACTAATAGCTTGATGATTGTTGATAAGGCCAATAGGGAGGTGGATTGCAGAGGAGAGATTGAGGACTGGTTGGGGGTCACTTGATCTCACAAAGGCATATCGATTAAAGATGTGTTAGTGCCTAAGGTACAAGATCTCTACCCTCTACTCTGTGCTCAAGCCTTTTCAAATTTTCTTTTCCAAGGAAAGATCCTAGGGATTGAATAGGCGTAGGTAATAAAGGAGATTCTACTAGAGGGTATGAGGTTCAACTGGGCTATGTACATAGCCACCAACCTGCATGCAAAGATTTCTAGGTCGTGATTCAATCTTTAGGTGAGGTCCTACATCCATTTCACATTCTTTGCAGGATACCTATGAAGGTTCGTGGAGATTTTAGTTGTGTGAGATGATAGAAAATGGGTGGTGCAGGACTGTGAGAAACTGTCTAGGCCATCGATCAGGCATATGTTCTTGACTACCCCTAGAAGGGATTGATGATTCATTATCAGTAACAACCAAGGATTTTACGGGGCACTCACATTACTTGTGTGATAGTGCCTTTAGTTGGCACTAGGGACATGAACAAGGTGGATCACTACATAGCAAAGATGGTGAGGCCATCTAAGGTCAAGATCAAGAGGTTGGGTTCTCAAGAGGGATCTACCCCTAAGATCAAGAAGCCAAGAAGCAAAAGGATTCACATCAAGCTTCAAAGTTTGCATGTAGATGTTGCAAGTTAGTACATGTAACTTCTAGGATGCCTTAGTTGCATTCATGCATATACTATTATTTGTTATATTTTTCTTTTATGCTACACTATTAGTTAGCTAATGATGTGTTATGCGTACTATATGTGTATATGTGTTAATTATAGAAAATAAAGATAAGGTTGCAATAGTAGTGGTTGAGGTAGTAGTGGAGGAAGCACCTTCTTAGGTTGAGGAGGAGGATGCTTAGGGAGATTAGCCTCATGAGGAAATGGAGGCTTTTTGATAGTTGGAGGAATAGGGGTTTCTCCATCCCTATGGGGGTGATTTTGACAATTTTTTTAATGGGGTGCAGCTAGGTGAGCCCCCTACACTCACACTTGAGGGCTTGCTAGGTAATCTACTTGTATTGCCATCTGTCTTCCCTTGTTTGCTCTAGTATCTTTAGCTGTTAGGCCATATGCTAATTGCATCATTATATTACAACATCTGATGTTCCTAGTAGTAGTCCTACATCTACCTACCACATGGAGCCATAGGTAAATATGCTAGATAAATTCACCTTCATGGAAGGCATNACACAAGTACACAATTTTGTGTGCGAAGGTGTTGTCAATCTATAGGCACTTGAATGAGCACTTTTGGAAACACGTGCATGAACTGCAGGAGAAGATGACTAGCAAGGACAAGAAGATCAAGAATCTTCAATCCAGATATGACTTCTTAGTGGTTAGGTTATAGGGAGATGGCACCTGGCATACCTCTGAGATTGAGTATGCCAGATGTTAGATAGCTCTTAGAGGTAAGAATAAGGCCATGCAAGAGCTAATAGAGTAGTGGCTTCAAATAGATTTTCTCACCCAAAAGAACCAAGATTGAAATAATTATAGCACAAGAGTTTATCAGTGGGAACAGGTGAAAAAAAAAACCATAAGCATTAGTGTAAGTAAGATTGTGATGCATACCTATGATGCTACAAGGAGGAGTCTATTGGATGTTATTACCTTGAGATGTTTCGTGAGGTAACCAGCAGAAAGCAAGCATATGACTTGTTGATGCAGAGTACAGTTGTGAGTGACTCTCTCATTAGGGAGATCATCACCCCCTATGGAGAAGCCTCTTCTACTACTTCTTCTATAGAGTTTCCCACATGGACCACCGTGGACAAAGGCAAGACCCTTTTGAGCATTGACTTTGGCTAGGATGATTGGGTATAGCTTTCTAAAGCTGAGATCCTCCAATGCTTGGAGGCTAGTCTTGGAAAGTTACCTCTAGAACTCACTGATGCAAGACCTTGTTAGGTTAGTTGGTTTATATGCTAGTTTTTATTTTTTAAGTTAGCTCATATAGTGCATTTTTGCCTACTAATTGTGAATTTTTGTTAATGATTGTGGTAGGTACTAGGTGATGTTGTAGGCCCAAGTAATGTGGTGGAGGAAGAAGAACCTCCACCTCCACCTAGCGCCATCAATTAAGCATGACTAGATGCACCTCCTACTGGGCCTTTTTTTTTTGCTACATTTTTCCATGTGATGTTATTCATGCTATGGACTGCTATGCATATTGCATTTTCTATGGATGATTATCTACTAAGTATGATATGCAAACTATTCTCCCTATATGATACTTTTGCTATGAGTATGCAAGTGTGGGCCATTGCGAGCCATGGTGAGTTTATTTTCAACTTAAAGCCTTAATAGGCCCCATGTCAATTTAAGGCCATAAAGAAAGGGCTAATGCTAATTTTAGGCCATTTCAGGCCACACATTTGGTAGTTTAAGACCATAGTGGGCCATGGTGATAGTTTAAGGCCATTCCATGCCATATATTGCTAGTTTAAGGTCATCCTGAGCCATGCATTTGCTAGTTTTAGGCCATTCTAGGTGACCATGATAATAGTAATTTAGGGTCATTCCAGGCCTCTTGGAAGGAATTAAAAGTGATTGTTTTAGGCCATTTCGAGCCACGTCGATAGGATTAATGTTGATAGTTTAAGGCCATTTTGAGCCATAGCGATCGTTTTAGGCCATTTCAAGCCACGCCGATAGGATTAATGATGATAGTTTAAGGCCATTTTGAGCCATAGTGATAGTTTAAGGCCATTCTAGGCTAATGACATTTCCATAGTTTGAGTTCATTTTAAATCATGTTGATAGTTTAAGACTATAGCAGGCCATTGGGTTGCTAGTTTAATGCCATAGTAGGCTGGGTGTTACTATCTCTCTTTTTGTAATTTTGGCTTTTATGATTTTTGTGCATTTTGATGTTTTTAAAGTGATAACTATAGAAGTGTAAACTAACAAGAAAATGCGTGAAAAAATCAAATGAATGCAAGAACCAAGCAAATGAATGCATAATCTAAGCAATTAAGCTAAATGCAAATATCATGCTACCATACTAATATAATGCAACACAAATTCAAAAAGAGTAGAGAGTAGTGTATAGAGCACGCAAAAGCAAATAGTGGGTAGGCACCTAGCATGTTTTAGACTAAGGGGATACCTTAGTTGTGTAGTTGCTTCCTAACTTGATGTGGGTTAAGGAGCATGTAGGGCCTAGATTGCACTATCCAATAGTCTCCTTGACCCTCACTTGCTATCTTAAAGGGCAACTCTACCCAAAGGATGTCCTTTGGAAGGTCATTGGCTTCCACTACTTCTTTAAGTGCATTAGCCTCATGTGTTTCCTTGTCTACCACAGATGCATCATCATGAAATTCAACATAACCCTTACTCCACATCTACATTGTTAATGGCCAAATGAGTGGTGTTATCACCATGAATGATAACTTCACCACATTCATATGGAAGGTGGATCTTCTGATTAATTGAAGAGGAGACAGCCCATAACTAGGCTACTTGACACCTTCCTAATATCAAGTTAAAGCCCAACATCTTCTCTATGATGATAAATTTGATAGTGGTGGGGAATTGCATCCTTGATACGAAAGCTATGGTGACCATGCCCCTGATAATGACATGTGATCCATTGAAGGATTTTAGACACATGGTCTTCATTACCTTGATATAGTCTATGAGGCCTAGCTTGTCAACGACAGTGTATGGTAGTACATTTTTTGCAATTGCATCATCAACATGGATCTTGTGGATCTTACATTGCCCAACACATATGATAATAAACATTGGAGTCATTATGACCTCACCCTTCTTAGAGTTGACCTTAATTACCTCATTGCAAAATGCTAGGTATGTAGAATTTGATTCCTAGGGAGTAAAGGGTAACATCACTACATGGATGGAGTCCTCTTCTATAGGTATGTACTCCATGATAGGAATGAAGGTAAACATCTATACTAGTGCTTCATGGTGGGTAGATGAGACCATGATTAGATCATACAAGATTAGTGTTGTATTTTTTTCATTAAGTGCTTTCTTGACTTCGGCTAATGCATCCATGAAGTCATTGGCATTGACCATGTTTTCTTTGGCTTTGATCTCCTCCATGCATCCTAAGAGATGAATTTCTCATGGAGGTGACTTGGGCTTTGTTGGCTTGGCCTCTGTAGGGGCCTCAATGCTTGGTTGAAATTTACTGGTTGTGGCCTCCTCAATTGTTTTGGCCATAGGGATCATAGAGATAGGGACCATCTTTGGCAGACAGAGTGCTCTTTGGCCTTGGCATTGCCTAATTATTTTATCTGCAAGATGTTCATTGGGTCTCCCGAGTCATCATCTAGAGGATCTACTAATGTCACCTACAGGATTGGCCCTTTGATAGGAAGGAACCAATGCATTGGCTATCACTGGGCTTTGGATAGGTGAAGGGTTAGCATGTTGTGACACCCTAATAATGAAGGGTGTCTAAACTATTATTGTTGTGACATATTGTGATGCCCTAATCACAAAGGACATTGTGGGTGCTTGAGGTGACACTCTAATAATAAAAGAGGACCTCAAACCCATGGGGGCCAAGGGGACACTTGCACTACTAGATGGCACCTAGACCACGAATGGCTATTGCATTGGTTCTGAATTATCATCAATGCTGATAGCATTTATGACATAGCCAACATCATCCTTATTTAGAGGATCATTATACATCCTCATGGATTGGTTCTGTGGCCTGACTAGATTTTTAGCATCGAGGACCATGCACCTCTCTCGATCATCTTTTGCAGATCATCTTGTAGGGCCAAGCAAAACTTCATGTTATGACTTGACAATTGATGGTAATGGTAGAATAAATCTAGCCTAAAATTTTTTGAGATTGGGGGCTCATTTGGTGCTAATGAAGTGTGGTTTCTGAGTAACTCATAGTATCTGTCATGTCTTTTATGAGCATCCTTAGACATTTTCTTATATTGGATGCGCTTGGCCTTTAGTAGTTATTCTAGTAGCTATGAGGGATTTAGTGGAAATGGGGTGTACTTGGCGTGATCCTTGTGCTCAAAGTTAGGCCGTTAACCAACTTGTGTCCTGGCCACTGTAGATGTAGATGGGTTGGTTGCCTTAGTGCCAATGTTGGTAGCTTTGTTGTTGGTTGGGGATTTGGGTGGCCTAGCCATTGGCCCCTAGTCAGTTGTCTTGGTCTCTTTGACTACCACTACCACCATTGTAGTTTACTTTCTCTTGTCCCTATCTCTCCTAGCATGCTAGTTATTTTAGGCTACATAGGCCAAGTCCTTACTAGCTTTTGTCACATCCTCTATGCCCTTGGTTTGTGTGAAGGCCTGGCTTAGGGATTTCAGACTTAAGTAGTCTAGTTTCAACTTTATGAAATCATTAACTGCATCCTTCAAAGTAGCTAAGAGATGTGGCTTGGAGATGGGCTCTTGTATTTCATTTAATGAGGCACTCCATAGTTGGATGAATTTTTGCACAGGCTCTAAGGGGCCTTACTTAACCTACATTAGATGGGCCAAGGTTACTTCCAACTTTAGGTTGTACTTGAAAAGTGTCATGAACTAGCTCAAGAGGTCTTCTAGAGATGAGATAGAGCCTTTGGGTAGTGTGTAGTACTAATCTAACACTTTGCAAATCAATGACATGGAAAACACCTATGTGATGACATGTGGCCATGCCTGCAGCAATAAGCACTCAAACCTAAATATGACCAGATGTGCGTTAGGGTCTCCTTCACCATTGTATATGGTGACTTGAGGTAGTGGAACCCCAGTTGGCAAAGTTAGAGGTGGAACTACAAGTTATAGGGTCATCCTAGCAGACATTCACAACTTTGATAGTTTTAGAGGAGGCAACTTTGAGTTGTTTCACCTCTTCTATCAGGGTTTGGAGGCAATTTTGGAATGCTCTAGCTAACTACATTGGTTGTGCTATTCGCTATGCTGGTTGTGTGACCCATGACCTAGTCATAGGTTATGAAGCCATGTGAGGTGCTTGATGTGTTAGTTGTGTTATAGGGATAGTGATTAGTGTAAGCCACATACGTGCCGGTTGGACCAATACCAAGGATGCCCATGAAATAAGTGGGACATAGGATGCCTTAGTTGTTTAGAGTCTAGAGATGGGCCTTGCATGAACATATGGTAGAGCTAGCATAATTGCTATTAGCAAAGATTGCTAGGTAGGTTGAGATGATTCCACGAAGGACAAGTTGAAGGAATTTTTGCATCATAATGCATGTATTGTGTCTAATGGATTGCCAATATAGGAATAGATCTAAGCCTGACAAAGTGAAAAAGTGATGCCAATGTTATGACTATCTCAGGGAGGATGAATGAACTAAACCAAGAAGGGTCTAGACTAGGGATTTCTTGTTGGAAGATGGTGGAAAAGGAGGCCTCATGTTTGGAGCAAGCTTCAAACTCGTCCTCTTCCTCCTATAAGGCTTTCTCATACTCAATTCACACATCATGCTCACTTGCTTGAATGAGTTAGGATAACAACTAGGGGTGGAACTCTATGAGTGGGATGATGTCAAATGATGAAGGGAAGTACTTCTCTCCATCCTAGTGGATTAGTTCAAAGTTCCATTTTAACTCCATGTTAAGACAATCTATAAGTAACCCTGGTTAAACCTTTGCACATATAAAGTTTTATTGCTCATTGCTAAGGGTTGCATACACTAGGTCTTGGTAGCATAGGCTAAGGGATTGCCTTAGCTTGGCCATCATGAGATTTATAGGGTTGTCAATCCTAGTCTCTTGTTCGATAGGTAAAATATCAAGTACGTTTAAAACTAACACTAGAGATTGATCCAGGTTCATCGTTGTAGATCAAGTTGTAAAGGGAAAATGCAAAGGTTCTTGCCTACAAAATATAGTGGACCAAGCTAAAACTAACTTTGTTATGGTTGATACCACTAACTACGCTCTCCACTACAAAGAGCTAACTACAATGACTATGCTGGATGCAATTGGGATGGGGCATGGTTAGCCACAATGCTGATGTGAGATGGTGTTTAAGTGTGTAGGTAGTTTCAATGATGTTAATGATGTTAATAATGTTAGTGGGGTTAAGAGTAGTCAATATTTTCAGCAAAAATGAGGGTGCCAACATGCAGAGACTGCTAGCCAAACATTGTTTTAGGTGCATCTATGTGATGAAATAACAAAAAATGCGCAGAGAGAGAGAGAGAGAGAGAGAGAGAGAGAAGAAAAATACCACCCCAAATGGGGTTGAGTGTAGTTAACACCAAAAAGGGTTACAAGGTACACGATGTACAATAGTTGTAGTGGACAACATAGTCATAGTCTTGGGAATGTCTAGCTATGAATACTAGTGTTCTATCGAGGTGTCTACATTTGCTGGGTTGGCTACCATGGTGTACCGTTGGCTGCTATGTTTCAGGGGACTACGGTGGGCTACAATGCTCTATAACTTTACCTCTCTATGGTTCATTGAAATGCCTTTGGTTCATCAACTCTTTCATTTGCCAATCAAAATTTTCCAACATCAAAAATGTTCAGGACAAGGGTATTTATAAGCCTAGGATTACCGCGAACTACAGGATTACTACCATGTGGTAGAGGGGATAGTTGGAACTACATTGTTACCAAACTATGTTCTCCACTAGACTGATGGTGTTGTACATTGTTGTGCTCTACCAGACTTTGTGAGACTACAAGACCATGACTATGCTGCCAATTGCATGTGTGTGCCAAGGAGACCATAGGGTACATAAAAAATGAAACTTGGAGACTATGCTATAGGACTACACTCTCTGCTATCTTTCATGGGGCCAAGCATAGTTACAATCTTGGGGCCAAAAGGGGATACAAAAAGAAGAATTTTTCTAACTACACTTTCCAAAGATGAGTAGGAGCTAAGCTGAGTGCTAGTGCTATGTTGTGAAGGCTACTGAGGACTATTCTTACTGACTACACTTTGGACTCTGGGAGACTGTAGTCTCACACTTGGAAAAATTTGCAAAAAATGGCTATGTTCTTACTATGCTCTCCACTAGAGGCTGACTACACTCTTGGCTGGGGGTGATCGTAGTCCTAGCACTTGTTGAAACTTGTGAAAAGTAGCTTTTAGTTGACTAGGCTCTCCACAAGAGGCTAACTACACTCTAGGAAAATGAAGAGCATAGTCCCAACACTTAAACTAAATTACAAGAATTGGTTTTTGTGCTGACTATGCTCTATGCAAAGGAGAGCCTAGATTCAACATTTAGACAATTTTGTAGTTGGGATGCCATAGACCAAATTTGGTGGTGTTTCAAGGGCCACATTCCCATCATTAGTAACAAGGGATGGAGAATTTTCATGTTGAGAGCCCTCAGAGGAAGGGTCCTTGTTGTCATCTTGGTTCAACAGGAGTAAGGAATTAGTGAATCATTTTCCCTTCACAACCTCATGATGGTTCTCCTAGTGCCAATCTCACCTACAGTGTGTTGTAGTAGGACAGTAGTCCCAGTAGTCATAGTCATGCACAACATACTCTTTTGGAAGATCATGGATGCCTAACCTCTTAAGAGTTTGAAGGAGCATCATGGACAAAAATTTATTGGAAGGCATTACAACATTGTCTTCCATATCAGGCCATCATAGTTGCTCATGCTGATATAGGATGAAGGTGAAATCATGTTCATACTCATCTGGATGAGTGTATACGACTTTGCACTCTTGTGGGGCTAGCAGTTTAACATCGTCATGCTTGTGAGAAGAA
This sequence comes from Gnetum montanum, assembly GCA_015680685.1. Classification (NCBI taxonomy): domain Eukaryota; kingdom Viridiplantae; phylum Streptophyta; class Gnetopsida; order Gnetales; family Gnetaceae; genus Gnetum; species Gnetum montanum. The sequence goes on from MNCI01002977.1 coordinate 44,563, forward strand.
GAAGACATTTTGTAGTAAATAAAATAATTAGTGTGCTTTTGTAATTATATAATTGAAAATGACGTCAACCTTAGGGTTTATCAAACAATATTAATAATGCTCGCTAATCCTAGATAGTGCATGTTTCAACAAAGAGTGTCCCCAGTGACAACATCAATGATGAGCGATGAGGTACCCCTATGCCCAACCATATGAAACACAAAGTGTTCACCTATGATCAATTCAAATTCAATGGACTCAATAGTTTCCGATGCACTAGTTCTCTAGGTAGTAAATTTTGCCCTAATGGTCATTCGTTGTCTTCCCAATTATACTTGTGATGCACATGGTATGGTTAAGTGTAATGAAGGCATATGATTTTTTTTTATTTTGTGTTTTATATTCCTTAGTGCTTAAAGATAAGAGATGAAGTAATTTAATAACTAATTAAATTTAACTAACTAACTAATCCCTAACTGGTCCTAACATTAGCATCCAGTCCCACTTTCCATACACATCCTGAACCCACATATCCACTGGTAGGTTACCAAGCACTATGCTATTGGGCGCACCAAGCAATAACTCTACTAGGATTACCAAGCAAATACATGTATATGCTCAAAGTGGTCGTACTTATGTTTTTAATCTATTTATCTTAATTAATCAACTAATCACTTGAAGTATACTTTAGATTAATTTAGCTTAATTAATGAAAATAATAAATGCATAAATAAATTTATTCTAAGTGTTGCAAGGTTTAATCAAAAGGCTCATATTTATTACTATACACACTAGTGTGGTTTAGGTACAAAAATGCTCAAATAAAGATCTGTATACTTTTTGACTCTTGTTGCAAGCACTCAAAGGAATATTCTAACTTTCAAATGGACAAACTATAAGAGCTCTACTAATACTCTAACTTAATGTTCCATAAATACAATTGTGAGCTCGTATTTATAATTTTTGCCATAGGGCTATGTCGATAGGGCCCTATAGACGTAGCAAATGCTACATCGATGCAACCCCATTGAAAAGGCCTCGTAGATGTAGCAAATGCTACATCAATGCAGCCCCATCAATAGGGAAACACCACATAAATGGGGCCCCATTGATAGGGCTCCATCTGTACTGACCTAAATCGTCGGTGTAAGGCTGGAAGGGAAACAGACATCGAGAGATCGTTGGGCAGGCACAACTGACCCTGCCTTAGCTTGATGGCAAGCTGGAAAAGGGAATGAAGGCAGGGTGCCTTGGATGGTTTGCACGCAAATCAACCAAGGACTTCCCCGAGCGTAAGCTACGGCTAGCGCTGGGGTTATCATAAACAGGATGTAAACGGAATGTAGACAACGATACGAAATGTAAATAAAGTGTACTGAATTATGAATAAAGCATAAACAAAGTTATATTTGCAAAGCATAAAAAAACTTAAACAATGTAAATGGGAGGCAATAATGAAACTGTATTATATTGTTTTAAAAAGATGTGCACCGGTCAAAGTGTAGTTGCACAAGTGTGAATGGCAAGTCAAACGCCTAGCCCCAGAAAGATATGACACGATGATGCGATGATGTGAGAAGAACTTGGAAGCCAAAAATTGGATGTGCCAAGTGCCCAAGGATTGCAAGTTCTGTCCTCCTTCAGAATTTCCAATCTCTCCAATCTTTGCCTCTTTCTCTCGCTTCTCTCTTGCTGCTTTTGCTTCTGCTTCTCTTGCCTCCTCCTAGTTTGTGTGAAGTGATAGGGTATTTATAGGGTTGGACTAGGGTTTTCTTTGACTAGGTTCAATGTATTTTACAATTTTTGGGTCATTCAAGCCCATAAAAAAAATACAAATTAGAAATACAATCCCTCAAGCGATAAAAAAAAATTTAAAAAATTTAAAAAGATTAGCTCCAACTCTGGCCCACTTGGAAAAATTATATTTCTTTTTTTTTTCCTGAATATTTGGCCTGATTTTGTATGGGCTTTCATATCCCTTTGCCATTTTATAGATTTCTTGAAAAAGAAAATCAAGAAGGATTAACACCGCCTCGCTTGTCTAGCATCCAGCGCGACTTGCAGTGTGACCTGCAGTGTGACCTCCAAAACTTGCAATTTTGGGCTGAAATATGGAATTTTTAAAGGCTGGGACCCATAGTTATCAATAGTGTACCTTGAGGATGACTTACACCCTTAAAATCAAGTCATTTTGGCTTAGTTTTGGGGCTCTAAAAATTGGTGACGCTGATCCTTACGCTGTGTAGCGTCGTTGTGATCTGTGGGCCCCAGGGGAACCTTGCTTGCTCCATGGTGGGCTACTTGAAGCCATTTCAGAGGCTCTGAAGTTTTCTGGAAGTGTTTCTGAAATTTTTGTGGTGTTTCACCATCAACAAGGTTACATCAACAAGGGCCCATTGACGTGACACTTTGATGCACATCAGGTACTTTCCAAGGGTGCCATTGTATGAGATACTTCTTGTGAACATTAATAAATTAGTCAACAAAATATGTGAACATTAATAAATTAGTCAAAAAAATATTTATGTTCAATGTCAAATGACTTCATTATGTCTTGTAGCTCCTAGTAGTCTAACATCCTCCTACCCAAGTCCTCTACTACTTCTCTTTAATCTTTATACTTGGTTCAAAGAACATCGAACTCCACATTGAAACTCTATAGCTTTTGGTATGCTTTGTAATGAACTCAATGCTCATTCTTACATAATAAGTATGAGTTAACCATTTGTTTCTCAAACTCTATATGGGGTCATATTGCAATTAACATCATTAGATTGATGTATTACAAGTTGACAAGTTCCATTTACCCCGTTATCTCCTCAATCTATAGTTCCTTCATTTTGATCTTTACTTCATTATAAACATTGAGACTATCAAAGATTAGTTGTCAAGTATCACCTTAGTGCTACTAGAAGGCTTGGTTGACCTTTTTATTCACTAATGAAAGCTCTTTTTTATTAATCTCTTTTTGTATACACATGTATTTTCTAAAATAATTTTTGATCTTTTCATATTTTAGGTCTTCAATCTTCTATGTGGTGATCTTAATGGCTAACTTCTGTTGGATGGTTCTAACCTCCTCAATAAAGAGATTCCTATTTTTTTGCTTCCAACCTATGCACATCTACATTAACTTCGATGACCTACTCTTGAAGATGTTTAAGGTACTCTTCCACTTTTTCCTTTTTTTTTTAAACTTTAGCAACCTAGTTTCCTTGTTTAATTCTTGATTTTTTTTGTCCACCATAGTGATGTTCTTGTTCAACCCATTTACCAATGTGAGAAGTATGCATCCCAGATGACTCTTTCATTTTCCATCTTAACCTTATGTTGTTTGAACTTTGATTGATTAAATGTTTCATCTCTTTTAAGGCTAGTCTAATGGATTGTAGGGTGGGCTAGCTAGGCACAAAATCATGCAACTTCTTATATCAATTTCTAGTTCATTGACTCCACTTGCTAAAGCTAAGTTTCAAAAATAACTAGCTTGTCCTTAGTCTTAATGAGTATAAACTAGGTTTTTGTGATGTTTTTAATGACTTTAAAGACATTTAGAATTTCTTGCGTAGCTTTAACCAATATGTATAACATCTCCTCATATTGTGTTGCACTCATCCTAGATCCTACATCAATTAAACTAGTCCTTCAAATATTTAAATATCTACCATTATAGCAAGGTTTTGATTAGATGTTGTAAGGACATTAAGTGCTTTGCCAATTATATCAACCACCACCTTCAAAACTATCTCTTGACCTTTGTGTAGCATAACTACCATTGTGGCTCCATCTCTCTCCTCTAGTATCACAGAGAAGACTACAACATTATTTGAAATTTATAACATTTGTTTAATAGGTAGGGATACTACAACTTCTATTAAGATAAGGTTCACTTGGATGATGACCTAGCTTCATCTGGTGTTGAAGAGGTTGGAGAGATCATCATATTGATAACTTATGACTTGTGAGAGTTCATGTAAGTAGATCTTGAAGAAAGATAGTCTTTACCACCTCCCAAAGGTGGTTGGTTTGACATTTTAATGCACTTCCTTCTTTTCTATCATCAAAATTTTCATTTTTGCTTCAACATCTATTGGTAGGATTTCTTCCTATAGCCTTAGTAGAGGTTTTTTCTTCATCATCCTAGGCCATGATGTTGTAGTTTCCCTATGGAGAACATTGTTGAAGTAGTGAAAAATCCCTTTCATTTTGCAGATTTTTTTGATTAAGCATAAAAAGGGAAGTATATTTCCACCATCATTCTCATTTTTCTAAAATCTCTTTTCTATTTTCAAAAAAAAAAGTTGTGATAGGTTGACTAGAAACTTCTTGCTAAGTGATGTGACGCAACTTGCATTGGGCCGCGATATCTCATCCCATGCGATATCGCGTACACGATATCGCGTCTTCTCCTATGATATCGCATACGCGATATCGCGTCCCGCCACCATATCTATAAATAAGAGGCGGCACTCCCTTCATTTCCCAATCCTGGCTAGTGTAGCAAAGCTCTGGTAGATTGATCACTCCAGAGTTAGAATTTTACCCCATGTGGCCGCAGTAGGAGTCCTAGAGTGAACGGCTCTTTATTCGAGCAGCTTGTAACCTGAACCCAAGTTGTGTACGGCAATAAAGACGAACTTGATTGGATAAACCTTGCAGCACGTGGTTTCATTTATTGCTTTCATTTACTGCTTTCCTAGTGCGTTCAAGTACGACTTGATTACGAGCGTCTACGGACGTGTACGGCTAGTCAAGGAATCGGCTGCTTGACGCAATGCATGAGTACGACTCAATTACGAGCATTGGCTGCTTGGTAACCCAGTAGCGTATTCCAGGATTCTGCGCTTGGTAACTCCCGGGTCTAATGTGTACGGCTAGTTGAGGAATCGGCTGCTCATTGCTAGGCTAGATCGTGTGATAAGTACGACTTAGTTACGAGCACCCACGGGTGTGTACGGCTGGCTAAGGAATCGGCTGCTTATCACACGTAGGCTAAATAGGTGCCTCAGTACGACCACTTCGAGCACTTGCGTTACGTGTGGCGATCCCAGTAACGATTAGCGTTTGGTAAGCTGCAGTTGCATAGTTCAGGGTGTGTCCGGCAAGTGGGAACGGATGCTGACGCTAGTTAATTTAGACTTAGATCTTAGTTAGAGTTAGTTTAGTTTTCTCAACCCTTTCTCCTGGTAGCATAGAAGATAAGCCGAAAATACCAAAAAAATCACATACCTCAGACTTGCTTAACCATACACCGTGACACATACAAGCAAGCCTGGGAAGACAACGAACGATTAACCCCAAGTGTTTCTTGTGGCGTTAAGGCATTTAGTCTGCGGAGTTCGACCGGATCGCGCGTGTACGCTCGTATTCGTATGGTGGAGTGTAGGGGTACCTCGCCACTCATCATTGGCGCCGTTGCCGGGGACTAAGTGTTTTTTCGCCAATTTAACATAAGGGATATCACTCACATCGTTGTGAGCTTAAAACGAACCTTAGGGTTAATCAGTTAATCAAGAACAATAAATAACGGTGAAGTTGCACACCAATAAAAATGGCTTCTTCTCACGAAATCAACTCACCTAAGGACAATACAGGAGAAAGTCAGCATCATACACATAACCGAAATCAACCATGTCCTCAACAGGCTAAGGTCACATATACTCATCCCGATGAGTATGTGCCAGATTTTACCTTTGTTTTCCATCAAGATGAGCAACTGTGGTGGAGAGACATGCAAGGTAACATCGTGTTACCCCTAGATCGATCTGCTCCCAACATGCTTTCCCATGCCTTGGTACGGATTGGCATGTATAAGCTGCTGGCTGAATACGTTTTGGATGATTATGACATGAGGGATTATCGTCCCACAAATGCCCAACGTATTCGGGATGCAAGGCAGGAGAGCCAACATTCACTACTGAAGGGCAAGGTTTCCCACGTCATTAGTGAAATAGGAGACGAGGAACCCCTCACAACGGGTTTCTTAGAAAATGATGTTCCTCCTCCTCACTCTGGTGAAGAGGTTAGGCATCAGGGCCTTAGATCAACGATACACATTCCAGGCTCTGATCCCCGTGAGCACAAGCTGTTCACAGCAGGAACAATCACTCGCACTAATGACGGATTCGTTGATCGTCACAACGATCGGGGCCGAAGCAGCCGAAGAGAAGGCAAGAAACATCACCATGGTGATGGATCCCCTTCTTCTTCCCCTTCATCACATCATTCACCCTCTCCTTCCACATCTGGGCGCAGCCACCATGAGCATAACGCGGAAAGTAAAGGTAGAAGAGATGAAATGCCTCGACAAGAAGGTCGAGAGGAGTTAGGACAAGGACAAGGACGTAGGGAGAATAGGGAACCACAACGTAGACATCACAGACGTCATGAAAGAGATGATCATGACGAACCCCTATTCGCAACCCGAAGTATGCTTGACATTAGAGAGGCAGTTAGGATTCCCACAAGGCATTTGAAAGACAGTAGGATCAAGCGTTTGGATATAAATAATATCCCACGTTTTGAAGGGGGATACAACGCTGATCCTCAACATCATTTACAGGCATTCCACGACGCCTGTGCCTTGCAGAACATAGACAATGAGTGGCAGAAACTCAAGTTGTTCCCAAGGACACTCACTAAAGAAGCGGAAAGCTGGTACCGGTCCTTAGAACCGGAAACCATCAGGAGGTGGAGTACGATGCTCGAATTGTTCAACAACAAATATCAAACGTACTCCAGAGTGTCTAACTTGCGTAAGCAGATCCAAGGCTGGAAACAAGGAGCTCATGAATCCTTGGATGCTGCCATGGCCCGTTACTACACATTGCTACATCGTTGCCCGGGCCATGGGTACGCTAAGCGGGATCAACTTCGCCACCTCGTGGATGGGCTACGAAATGAAACGAGAAGAACTCTTGGGACTTACGCCCAAGGGAGACTCTCCCAACTAAGAGCCCATGAAGTTGAAGTATTGTTGGAACAAGTAGCGCAAGAAGAGGGTGAGCTACGGAAAAGAGAAAGTGCGGAGGAATACAACCGTGATCCCTCCCTTCGCAAGAAGGGAGTGAAATTCTGTGATGAGGAGGATGAGTCACCACTCGAAGAGTTGGTGAACAGGAAAACTGTGCCGATCCAAAAGTTAACAACGGAGGTATCGGCTAAGGTAGACCAAATGTGGGATTCCTTAGACTCACGAATAGAAACAGTTTTGAAAATCGTAGAAGAGTCTAAGGATGAGCAAAGTAGTGATAAAAGCAAGAACATGCGGAGAAACTTTAACCCTGCACATAACAAGGGTAAGGGAAAAATCTCTAACTCCGATGAGGCTGAAAATTCTGATTCAGACAATGATGGTGGATGTGAGGTCTGCTACTATGACCATCCTAAGGGATGTTGTCCAATTATCTCACATCTGCAGGAGTCTGGGGTGTATGCATTAAATCCAAGACTTAATCAACGGCAAACACCCCGAAGGTTACCTTATCCACAAGGTAACCCAAGGCAGTTCCACCAACCCTTGACGTATTATCCAAGTGGAACGCCTCCACAGCCCATTGGACAACATCAGCAGTGGCAATACCCACAGTCATGGGGGATGCCACAGCCAACACATCGATACCCTTACCGGCAGCCTGATCCTTATGGTTATTATGTGCAGCAGCCAGTTTCTCCAGGTGACTCTATGGGTCACGCAACCCCCCACCGTCACTACCAAGCTCGGGAGTACTTCAGAAGGACTCCTTCTCCTCCGGGAGACATCCCACATCCCGTCCATCCTCTAACTCCACCCACACCTTTTCCTCAAGTAGTTCCCATAACACCTCCTGCTCCAACAATGCAAGGGGAATTACCTACCCAACCGCAGCAACGCCACGCCATAAGATTTGTAAATATTCAGAGTGTAAATATCCAATCGGACACTAGTTCTGGCAACAACTGTATAAAAAAGAGACCCTTTTTCAGAACTAGGAGCCCGGATAGGCTCTCGCAACAACAAGCGGATGGGTATATGTATAAGCCTATAACTACTAACACTTCGGAGCACCCTTCAGTCCAAGGGAGTGTAACGCATACGGTTATGTTAACACATACCGTAACTGACTAGATCAAGGTAGGCCACCTTCCCAGGAAACTAACTAATCCTGGGAGTCCCTTTATTTATTTGCAGATTGCTAGGAATGCACCACATCGAGCTCTTCTTGACTCAGGTTCCGGAGTCAACTTAATTTCGCGAAAGATGTATCACGCCTGGAACCTGCCACCTAATATTCAGTATCATGCCAATGATAGAAACAAGATAAGCACACATCCACTATGATGTTAAACTGGCATAGACATGTACTATGATATTAAATGGGCATAGATGTTCATTATGACATTAAATTGGCACAGATGTTTGCTACAACATTAAACTAGCATAGATGTTCGCTATGACATTAAACTAGCACAACATGTCTATGGGCTATGACTCTAAATTGGCACCCATAGCATGGTCTACTATGACCTTAAACTAGCCATCCACTATCTGCTATGACATTAAACTAGCATAGTGATCTGCTAGGACCTTAAACTAGCACATCATGATCTACCCAGACCTTAAACTGGGATCACAGTTTGCTAGGACCTTAAACTAGCACAACATGCAATCTACCAAGACCTAAAACTGGGTTCATATTTCAGAATCTATAGTTCAACACACATAGTTCTATGGACAAGCAAGAAAAAATACTTCCAATCTTTCATTACTTGAGCATGCCTCTCGGCCAAGATGGGGTAGGGAATTGTAGTTTTAGAATGAAATTCATGTTGTTAGGGAAAAATTCTTTGGGACATTTGTAGTGTCACCATCCTTGGCATCTTGTTGATCTTTCAAAGATGTTGTTTGGCATCTTGCTAACCTTCCAGAGCTATCGTCATCACAGCCAATCATTCTGGTTGTATCTCTTGCCATCAGTAGCACTAGCTAGAGTCCCAGCAATACTATGACCTAGCCACAACACTACCATCCTCCATCCCTCACCATCATTAGAGTTTAGAAGAACATTCGGAAACAAGGCTCCTTACCCTATGGCTAAGTTTCCTTGCTCCTACCTTTGGTAAGAACTCCTAAGCACCTGCATCACCATCACCTCTAGTCACTTGAGTGCTCACTTTTGGTGTGGCTACTAAAGCTTTCCAGCTTGCCACCATCGATGCCTACATTGGCCTTCTTACTTTAGACATTGCACATAATTTATGCCACACTCTTAGCCCTCATAATTCCCTAGCAACTAGGACTTTTCCCTCATCTCATGTGATGGTTGTTTTTCTTGTTTTCTTTATGTTGTGTTTGCAAGATGGAGCCTTGGTGGCACTATTCAAGGATGTGTTTCATCATAGTGGTAAGTTACTACACTGCTCTAATGTGTATGCTTTGGCTCACGTAGCTACTTAAGAGTGCATGTCCCTACCATCTACCTAGCCAAAACTAACCTCTACCTCTTAATCTTACAATCTCCCACATCCCTTATGAGCTTCCCCAATGTATATGAAAACTTTCCTACAGCTAACTATTAAACCCATGATCGATGGAACACAACTCATCCTATGGGAAGCCTCTATGGGCTGGTCAAAGCCCCGAATGGATGTAACACAACTCATCCTGGGGAGGAAACACCTATCCTACAAATGCGATGTGGCTTCCTCTAAGCAAATGTTGATGTACATTTTGCCTGACAACACAAAGGGAAGCAAAAGTGCAAAAGAAAATAAAAGAAAAAAACAAAAAAAAGATAAAAGATAAAAAATAAAAATAAAATAAGAATAAATAAATTAAAAGAAAATTACATAAGCCAAGTGCTCGAGTCAAATGGCATAGTTGTTGTCTCGTAACTGATTCAACCCTAGATCAATTGTCTCACGAACACTTCTACGAGAGGTTGAAATCCAAAGGGTAAGCCACCTCTACATGCTAACTCCCCCACAAGAACTTTGATAAGGGATCATGCTATGGTGATAAGCCATAATGACATTACATCCCATAGTTTTCTTGTCCATCCATTGACCCATCTCCATAAACTATTCCCTACCATACCTCATTGCCTTGGCACTCATAAGCATAGTGAAGCATTATTTGAATGGGCATTGATGAATGATGTTGGTGTCATGTTCATAATTGTGTTTCATATTCTTTGTCAACGTCTCTTGGGTCAATCCTATAGACGTCAACAAAGAGGGCCCAATGAAACACCACCAATTTTGGGCTCTTGTAGTTTAATGGAAAATTTGTCCAAGTGTCAAAACTTGGGTAAAATTTTTCTAAGTCTAGTGTCATGCTATATAGCCTAGATAGTGTAGCACTCTTGAAGTCCTAATTTTTTGCAAAATGTTTCTAAGTTTGCTTGCTATGCTCCCTAGCATAGCCAGTGTAGCACACACATCGAAGACTAGTTTGCACAAATGTCAAGCCAAAAGTGATCAAAGGTTGATTGGTATGGACCAAATAGTTTGGCAAATTTTTTATCTCCTAGACTATCAAGCTTGCTATGCTCTCTAGCTTGACACATGTCCTAGTTGCCAATCCACCTAAGCACTAAGCTAGAGTCTATCAAAAGTGCTCAGGATGAAAAAAATAGTTTGAAAAATTTTCTATCTTTTAGGTTATCATGCTTTTCTATGTTGCATAGCATAGCAAGCTTGACATAAGTTTCAAGGTCAAATTTTATCTAACTATTTGACAAGGATCTATTAAGCTACCCTAACATAGAAGATGCGTTTGGTAGTTTTCTGACTTCCAAGGCTACCTATTCTGCTACACCCTAGAGTGTGGTCAGTGTGCCACTAAGAAACATTGCAAAGTTTATCAAAATTTATCATAGTATGCATGCTATGCTCTATTATGTTGTGCAATGTAGATAGCATGATGGGTGTAGCAAGTCAAAATCTACAAAAAATTTACTAAGTATTCACACTACACACTATCACATTATGCAGTGTAAATAGCTTGATGCATGGAAAGTGCCTCTGAAATCCTCCAAAAGCTCCCAGAACCTGGCATCAACCTTCATTTCAGCTTCGACATCCCTTTGGTAGCCAAGATCAATAGTTTGCCTTGCTTTTGCACCCCCCATTGGTCCGAAAAACTTTTTCCTACACTTTACCCTACTCAGAAGAGGAGGAAGACATAGTCCTAGAGCGTAGACTCAAAGTTGCTTTGTTTTAACATTGTTTGTAGGTACATGGGGGTCTCTTAGACTCTAGCACATGCAGTACAGGTAGTTTGGTCATAGTTTGGCAGTCTCTGGGTTTCCGTTCCTATCTTGGAGAGTGTAACACTTTGTTACAAAGAGCATAAAATGTCAGCATGACCTGTTCATGCATGTGCCACGTGGCACCTAGGTCACATAGCATCCAATCAACATCTCATGTCAATCATAGCCCTATAAATATTCCAATGATTAGCATTTTATGGGTTGGAAAATCATTTGAGCATTCAAGCATTCCTAGCATCTCCACCACTCTTGCACCTAAGCACTCAAGCTTGATACCTTGGCAAGTACCATGATAGTCTTCGTTACACCTGCACAGTGTGACGAGCACCAACCCAGTAGGTTGAACCTTCTTGGCAATTGAAACACCATCAATTTTGGGCCATCATGATTCTCTGGGTGTAATACAATGATGGACCGCACAAATGGTTCGACACCCTAGATGTCCTAACACCTACAAGGTTTTATTTGAGTGTGCCTACTATACCCTTCACCACAGTCAGTGTAGTGCCCAGTTGTAGAGCCAGTTCACACAAATGGAGCATTGAAGGTAGATTGTATAGTCTAGCAAATTTTCTATCTCCTGGGCTAACAAGCTTGCTACACTCTCTAGCTTGCCTAGCTTGACACATGAACCAGTTGACGGTCTACCCAAGGATCATGCTAGAAGTTGCTGAAAGTGTTTAGGATGGCCAAAATAGTTTGGAAAATTTTTTAAGGCACCTGCTACGCTATGCTACACTTCATAGCGTAGTAGGCCACGTGGTGACCAAAACTTGCTCAAGTGATGGATTAGACATGAAAGGTGCAGTTGGCAATGGTTCAGCCTTTGAAGATGCCTATCTCACTTCATCCTTGAAGCATGATCAACATGACATAGAAGAACATGATAAATTTCATCAAAAATCATCTCCATCTGAGTGCTATGTTGTGCTATGCTACATAGTGTAGCAGGGTTCTAATGTAACAATATCTCCGCTCAGAGTGTTTTGATGAAGTAAACATAATTGCCATGCCTTGACCATGAACAAATTCTTGTTCTACTTTGACCTTAGGACATGAACAAGATCCCACAATAGAACACTTTTAGAGTAATGCAAAATTCAGGCAAAACATAGTAAGGTGATAATGCAAGAAAATCTTCTGACAAGCTATTGTAGTGAAAGAATTGCACTTGGCCATGCTTTAACCTCCAAAATTGCTTGTTCCACTTTGCCCTCAAGTCTCAATCAAAGTATCCTAGCAAAGAATTGTAGGTTCTAACTTAAATTCATGCCAAACTAACTACTACGATGTGCTATGCTACATAGTGTAGCACAACATAGCAAAGACCCAAAGCCCAAAGGTGTTCCAAGGATGAAATCAGCAAGTCCTAGGAACTTTCAACATGAAAAGTAAGGTTGCCAATTACTGAAGTTGCTTTCCTGACTAGTTGTTAGAATGATATTTTTACTTATCTAGATAAAATTCATGCAAAAGAGGATTTCTACATTGTGCTATGCTACCTAAGGTAGCACAAAATAGTAGGCAAAGTTTTCATGCTATGCCGCTACGCTGGGCAGTGTAAATAGCGTGACACTTGTGAAGAAGCCTTAAGACATTGCCAAAAGTTTCAAAACTCGATTGGCGATGGTCATCTCTGATATAGCATCTCCTTGATAGACAAGATCAGTAGTTTTCTTTCTTTTTACATCCCCTGTTGATCCCTAAAATTTTCTCTATGCTTGACCCTACTTGCAAGAGGAGGGAAGACATAGTCCTGGAGCATAGGCTTTACTTTGCACTTGATGTGAGCATTTTTTGTAAAAACATGGTAGTCCCCTAGATTCTGGCACATGTAGTTTGAATGATATGGTCATGGTTTGGCAAGTTTCACTTCCAGCAATGTAGCACTTCAACGTAGCACTTCAGTGTAACACTACACATCAATGTAGCACATCCACATCTGCGCCCTATGGGACCTAGGATACATAGAATCCAAACCATGTCTTTCTCCTACTCTAGGCTCTATAAATACCCTAGTAAACAATGTTCAAAGGGTTAGCTTTTTTATTTTTATTTCTTGCGATTGGCTCCTAGAGATTGGCATGTTGGCAATTTTCTTTCTAGAAATTGGCTTTAACAAGGATGTTGGCAAGCATAAGGTTGATGAATAGCAAACCCTAGTAGTACCACTTCCTAGATCTCTCTTCAACCCAACGTAGCAACTCTTAGTCCCACAAGCACTAGCTCATCAGTTCCTATTAGCATGCCATTAGTAGCAATCTAGGACCTGTGACCTTATGATTCCATTGTTAGTTGTGCTTGTCCAACACTACACATTAGTTGTACACTCTCATCAACTAAACCAAAGCCAAATCCTCCAATTTTGGGGTGGTGCATTCTCTCACCCAAGTTATCCTTTCATTTCATTATAGCATATATATTTTCCATCATTGTGTATCAGTTCATGCTTATTGATGGGTTACATACTCTGATATGCTTTTATTATTCTATATGCTATGTTTTCCTTTGTTCTAATCTCTATGCGTCACATTTTAAAACCGTTGTTCGTAAAAGGTTATTGTACACCATGTAAGTCCCTATCTGATCAACTAGACTATTTAGGGCACCCCATTTCCATTTTCTCTAGCACAGCCCTTGCATAGATCCAGGGTTAGGCTGAACACTCAATAACCTCTTGGTATTCTAGCCACCGACATTTTTAGATGTAATTGTTTTTGGTGCTAGAAGGAGGACCCAAACCTCCGTGTCTCTTTTGCGTGTCACAAGTAATCCTACACACTATCTATAGCTCATCACTAGTAGCCTGCTAGCATAGATGTGGCACCCCTATGGTTGTCTATGCACTAAGCGGTGTAGATTGGTGATCACAATGGTTCCTCTAGAACCCTATAGGATGAAGGCCTTAAACTGTCTACTACACCATGTTGCCTATCTACTATGCTATGTTTCCTATGTCCTGTGTAGCATAGTGACTATGTCAGTGTAGCAGTTCCTACACTGTCCATTATGATACACTGACCATCTAACACATTACACTACCTATGCCCCATGTAGCATAGCAACCCTATCAGTGTAGCGATTTTCAAACTATTTATTGTACTATGTTGCCTATCCACTACATTACGCTGCCTGTGTTTTTTGTAATGTAGCAATCTTGTTAGTGTAGCGCTTCCACTATGTTACACTGTCTACTAAATTACATTGACTACTTTGTTATGTTGTACACTACGTTACACTGTCCACTACGTTACATTACCATTTAGCATGAAAACCTACTATTTTCCAACTATTTCTCACATGTATCTCTTCCTCTTAAACCTCTTTCATGTAGAAAAGATGAATCCTGCAACCACTTTAGTTTCCACCTCGAACTTAAAAGTATCCTACTCTATCCAACATGTGGTAGGCCTCAAGCAACTACCCAACCCAATGCTAGTATAGCGGTAGTTCCTTAGACTGTGATAGCAATCCCTTAAACGCTTGCCCCAAGATGAAGAGTGATATAATTTTTTTAAAAAAAGGCCCAAGAGAATCTACTATTAGACCATTAAGAATTTGAAGAAAAATGTAACTTTGAGTATATCCATTAGAATAGGAGGGAGTTCATACCTACTCCTGATGCCACTATCCCACTAATTGAAATGTATCAATGGGTGCTAAACCAACTTATACAATTAAGTAGGTCAAGAGAATGGGACACAACCTCCCACTATGATGAACCCTTTCAAGAAAACCAAGAGGATTTCGACTCCCACTCACAAAGTGGTGGTCCAATATATGCCATAGCTGTTCCTTCCAGCTTTATTGCCCATTGACACTAGTTGCAATTTCCCACCTTTGTTGCTATTTCTGCAACACAGCCACAACCCAAACCCTCTTTCATGGTGGATAGTCACCAAATGATGTCAACACATCAACATGTGGACCTTTCAACCTCATTTCCTACCAATCATCCTTCCGAGTCTATTCTAACTCTGCACCAAACATCTGTAATACCCACACTACCGTATGTGCACACCATGCCCACCTCATAGCTGCATGTAAGTTCTGTTCCTATCCCCCCTTCTATACAAATTCCACCATCAATAGTAAGCCCAACCTCGGCTACATCATGGGCAACAACAACCTCTTTTCCCACAATCCAACTATCTCATATGCAGCAATACATGCAACCCCAAACATACCAAATTCCACATGCAATGCAATCGAACATGAGGTTGTGGGCCACTCCAACCATGGAATGGATGACCACACCCATAGTTCCACCAATGGCAGCTGCTCTAGTGGCACCACCTGCTAGGTTGTGGCCCTCTCAAATGACACATGAGTAGGGGCTATTCAAACAACACCCCCAAAGGGATTGGCAAACACACCAATAATGCCACCAATGATGGCTGCTCCAGTAACCCTGCAACCCCCTGTGACATCCCCAAGTCTGGACCAAGCTTTCCAGCTCATCCAGACCCTTACTAATGAAATCAAATGGCTTAAAGCCACTAGCTCAGAAATAGTCCAAGTCATGGACTTCTATCAAGATGACCTAATTAGTCTAATCGTTCTTGCGCTAACGTTGCCTCCTGGAGTACAACTACCCTAATTCACAAAATACAATGAAGAGGGTGACCTAGATTCCCACTTGGTTACATTTAGATCTAAATCCCTACTACTATAGCCATGGCCCCATGCCATCATTTGTGTATCTGCCATGTCCTTGAATCGTAAAGCCTTAGACTGGTACCACGTGCTTCCTCATGCCTTAATCTCAACATTGGAAGAACTATTAAGCCAATTTGTGACTTGCTTTAAGTGTGATTACTAATCTCAAACACTTAAGTGTGATGAATTGGTAACACAGTAGTACTATTGCTTGGTTGACCCAGTAGCGAAGTACTTGGTAATCCCAATGGTAGTTACATTAAGCCCAAGATGTAAACATAAGATTAGGACTAGATACTCATCACCATAAACTAGAATTTTATTTACCATTTTCTTTATATTTAGAACTATTTTTCATACTTTACCATTGTATATAGGCATAATATGGCCAACACAACATCATATATCATACACCTCACTATGAGTTAAATCATACACATAGATTTTACTAGCTCATGTGGGAACACAATGATCATGAACTTAAACCAGTTACTAGCATTATCACATTTCCTCATCCACGGAATTTTACTAGGCTACACATGAACACTCATACATTGTATGGTTGGGTGTTGGATTACTCCACCACTCATCACTTATGTGTATTAATTAAGTGTATGACTTCACTAGAAACATAAACGTAAAGTGCATAATGATAAAGTGTATGAAGGTAAACATTAATCTATTCTAACTACTATAAGGAGTTCTAAGAATCTAGTCTTTATTGCTAGAACATCAAAGTATGTAGGTATATTGATGCTTGAATAATGATCCATAAATCCTTGAAGTCCTACTATGAGCACTTAGAAAATATTCTAACTTTCATAGGAACAAACTGCAAGAACTTAGCTACTCTATTGACTCAACAATGTAATAAATGCAGTGGGTATGCACATTTATATAGGTAGAGATAAATACTACATCAATGCATATGCATCCATGCATCAACCCATGCATCGATGCATACCTATTGACGTAGCCCTTCACAGGATTCATCATACCTCCATGACTAACTAAAAACTCATTCTTGAGTGAACAAAAGTAGGATCGAGCTTCTTACAAAATTGGAAAGGTATTGAATCATAGACTAAATAACTCACTGACTAATGCTAAGTACCTGATTGTATAGAATTACAATAATTACAAAAATGGATGTTCCAAAGAATAAACTTGAGCACCCTTACAGTATTTGTCAACTAGAATCCTTTAATAGTTAAAGATGAAGAGAAGATCAAATAGTGCTAGGAGGTGAAGGATCTTGGAATGCTAAAGGACCTTCTCTAGCCTTCGGTGCACATGGTAGTGGTGGTTGAGGCTAAGGTGGTGGTTGTAGCTACCTTGTTGTAGTTGCTACTTGAAACACCATAAAATTTCAGCTTAACACTTTGAAACATGAATGACTCAAGTCCCTTTCTGCATTTAGGAGACAAAACTTGACTAAGTCATGGAACTCACACCTAGCTTGCTCAAGCCAGCTTGCTCATGCTATTAAGCTAGCTTGCCCTTAACGTGACCAACCCTTCAAAGCTTTCAAATCAGGACAAAATAATCCCAATTTGAATGGCCAAGGCCCCCTTTGGGCCCACTAATGACTACTCCAAATTTCAGCATCCAAAACCTAATATTTCAAGACAAAATTACACAAATCTTGCTACTCACACCCAGGTCACGTTGGCAGTGTGAGCCCAGCGTGAGTCCAGCGTGAGTAACTCAAAACTGCCTCAAAAAAGCCCCAAAACAGTGTCAAAATGGTCTGATTTTGAGGCTACAACTCACCCTCAAGGTCCATTAATAATTTCTCCAAGTTTCAAACTCTAGAACTTCAAATTTCAGCTCCAAAAATGCTAATTTACATTGCTCACGCCTAGGTCATGCCCAAGTCACGCTGGCAGCGTGAACCGAACATGAGTTGCCAAAATGACCTAAATCAAGGCACAAACAGACTCAAATTTAGCATCCTAGCCACCCTAGAGAGCAAGCAGCAATTTCACTTCAAAGAATAGGTGTCAAAGGTAAAATTTCAGCTCAAAATGTGTCACTTCCATTTGGTCACGCCTAGGTCACGCTGGCAACATGAGCCCAGTGTGAGCTACCAAAGTGGCCTAAATCTAGGCACAAACAGGCTCAAACTTAGCATGCAGGTTGTCCCCAAGGGCAGGTAGTAGGTACACTTGAAAGGCAGGTCTCAAAAATCAAAATTTGATGTGAAAGAAACCATTCCACATTTCTCACGCCTTACTCACGCCCAGCTCACGCCTAGGTCACACTGAGGTCATGCTAACAGCGTGAGCCCAGCGTGAGCTGCCAAAAGTGGCCTAGAGCACTTCAGACACATGTCGAGGGCACGCTAGGATAAGATCAATTCACATTGATAGACTTTATGAAGCAAAAAAATCTCAAACAGCCACAGAACCACTCATGTCAGCATCCTGTAGCAACTAGTTCATGAATCGAGAAGTCCCAAGTGGGCCAGAATCAAGATCTCTCGTTCTACATTTGTAAATTTGTAACATTTATGAGCTTGTCAAGCTCTTACGCTTCAAATTGTATGCATGAGCATAATGTAAATCAATACACATTGTAAGATACAGTGCATCTGGTCCAGAACATAGTCTACCCATGTACACCTGTCACGTGATCCATTTTTCTCTCATCTCATAGCCATTGATCTCATTCACAAATCCTACTCCTGATCCTTGCAAAATGCATAAATACCCTATTCATTGACATAAAAAAGGTTGGTAATTTTGGCAAAAAGGTTGACCTAAAGAGCATTAACTAGCAACCTTGGATGCTTGAGTGCACGCGATCCCTGTACTATCCAAAATCGTCGGCGTAAAGCTGGAGGAAAACGAACACCTAAAGATCTCCAAAGAGACATAGAACACCCTACCTTCGCGTGAGGGCAAGCTAGAAAAATGAAGGTAGAGTGCCTTGGATGGTCTACACGTAGATCAACCAAGGACTTCACTGAGTGTATGCTATGGTTTGCGCTGGGGTTATCGTAATGAAATGTAAAATGAAGAACTTAATGCAATGAACTGTAAACGTGAATATAACATGCAAACGTAAATGCAGAAACATGCAATAAAATAGGATGACACAAAAAATGAACTAGAAACAACATAATGGAGGGCAAAAATGAAACTATATTGTATTAATTGACAAAATGTGTACTGGTCAAAACGTAGTTGCATGTCTGGATTGCAAGTCAGAAGTTAAGATCCGATGTGGGGTGTTTGTAGGTGCTGGGGATCATGTGCATCTGGGCTCAGGATTACTGGGTTTTTTGCTTCAAAATTTCCAACCCTGTTTATGTCAATGAACAGGGTATTTATGCATTTCGCTAGGCTCGAGAGTAGGATTTGTGACAGAGATCAATGGCTATGAGATGAGAGAAAAACAGATTGTGTGATAGGTGTACATGGGAAGACTACCTTCTAGACCATATGCACTGTATCTTATAATTGCAAGTTGGCTTATGCCCATGGAAGCAATGTAAGAGCTTGACAAGATCACAGATGGTGAGGCTTATAATGAAAATTTACAATGCATTCCAAGAGGGATTGACGTCAACTTGCTCAAAACTTCGTGGTCCTTTGAATCGACTACTGCGGGATGTCGATTTGAGTGGTTTGGTGGCTGTTTGAGCCATCTCTACTTCACAAGGGCTTCCAGCGTGAGTTGATTTGCTCTTGGCATGTCTTCAACATGTGTTTGGAGTGCTTTTTTCTAGGCATCAATAGTACTCATGCTGATGAATAGTGCTCACACTGGACTCACGCTGGATTTACGCTACAGCGTGACCTAGGCATGAGCAAGCTGGAATGGTTCATTTCACACCAAATTTTGACTTTTGAGACCTATTTTTCAAGTGTAAATGCCACCTGCTCTTGGGGGAAATCTACATGCGGAGTTTGGGCCTATTTGTGCTTGGATTTGGGCCACCTTTGGCAGCTCACATAAGGCTCACGCTGCCAGCGTGACCTCAGTGTGACTAAGCTAGAATGCTATGTTTCATGCCCAAATTTTGATTTTCTGGAGCCTGTGAATAAGTAGAACTATTGCCTATCCTAGGGGATTGAGTTGATGCTAAAAATTATGCTTGGAAATACTTGATTTAATCTATTTTTGTTTGGTCACACTGGGCTCACACTGTCAGCATGACCCCAGTGTGACCTGGGCGTAAGTGAATAAATCATGTGACTTTTAGCTTAGTTTTCAAGGTTCTGGAGGCTGTGAGCTGCAATGAACATCAGTGAAACTCAAGGGAATTATGCATGCTTGAATTCAAATAGTTTGGACTTGGTTTCAAGGCTCTGAAAGCTGGTCAAGCTGTACTCATGCTAGGCATCATGACCTTAGCATGACCTCAACGTAAGTGGAAAGATTCATGCGATTATGACTTGAAATCTTGGGTTCTGGGTGTTGAAGCTTGGAGTGATCATCAGTGGACCCTGAGGGGGCCTTGCCCATTCAAGGTAGGATCATTTTAACCTGATTTGGAAGCTGTCAGTGTTGGTCACATTGAGGGCAAGCTAGCTTGATACCATGAGCAAGCTGGCTTGAACAAGTAGGGTGTGGGCAAGCTTGACTAGTTGAACATGAGTTTCATGCCTTAGTCAAATTTTTGCCTTCCAAAACTCAAGAGGCTCTGAATTATTCTCGTTTCAAAGTGTTGAGCTAAAATTTTTTGGCATTTCATCGGCCCCTCTTTGTTGACTTCTGGAGGAATCCACCCGAGAGACGTCGACAAAGAAGTGCAAAACACCATGAACAATCAAGCACCAACATGAACCGTCAGCCCTTGGTCGGATGTTATCGCACCATGTCCAAAAGTACATGGGATTGAAGGAATGTGGTTCAAGATGCAAGGGATTGTAACTGGGAGAAGTTAGGAATTAATCAAGGGTGATAATTACTATTGGAATTGTGGGATGATCTCATGTGAGCGAGCCAGTTTTTGGGTCCTTTTCAACAGCCAATGTATAGCAGACTTGGAACCAAGGCATAGGAAGTGTGTTCTTTGGAGAAATAGGACCCTTGTGTCATGTTTTAAGAAAGCCTGTTGTAAATAGCCAAAGCCACATAATGATGTGCAACATGATCATTTGAGACATGAGTGTTTTCCAAGACAATTGCCTTCTCATCTAGAGCTTGTATGAGAAGAGCCAATAATCTTTAGTCTATGATGTTAATGGGGTCATGAAGACCTTTTCTGTGCATTTTTCTCTTTGAAAATTTTGTTCTCTTTTTCTTTTTTCTTTATTTCTTCTTTTCTTTTTTTTTTTCTTTCTTTTTCTTTTATTTTTATTTTTCCTTTTGAAAGAGCCTACTTTTTGTGCCTCGCTCGTGTTTGAGCACTTGCATTTTATGTCATGCACCATGTACTGTGTTTTGTGTTACAACTGCTTAGAGGATCACAGTGTGCAACAATGCATCAAGGGCTTTGGAGGATTAGAATGTATCCAAGGGATGTAATTAAATAAGATAATTGGGACATGATGTGGAATACGGAATGTATCAGGGGTCGGGAATGTACTTATGAATAGATTTATTAACCTAGTTGTGTGCGTCAAGAAAAATGTGATACCCTATCGTCATGATGAAATGCATCTATGCATGAATGCCTCAAGCGTGTCATCCAGCAAACACAACTCCAAGGGGACAAGTAAAACACACATGATTCAGTTACCTAAAGCACTTTAAACTTGAACATAGCTGATGGAATGGAGCCATCATGTGAAGTTTCAAGGTAAACAAAATCTTGAACAGCAGCAATTCCATCAAGATCTATGTGACAGATCATGCAGCAAGTTTTTTGGTGAGTACATACAGCCGATTGTAGCAACATGTCTTTTCAAATGATGCCAGGTTGTTCATGATGTCACCAGTTGATAGTCTTGGTAGACTATTGTGGATTAGTGTAATGTCATAATCCTTTGGACATTGCCAATTTATCATCATAAGGGGCGATGCAGTGCTAGTTTAGAGTCATGACGGACTATGAAGAGGCAAGCTCATTTATAGTCTTAGTGGACTCTAGTGGATAAGTGTGGTGGTTTAGTGTCATGTGGGATAGGATTGTGTGGTGTCAATTTACTGTCATGGCACTAGGACGTTCTATGGTGCTAGTTTTAAGTCATAGCTCCAAGATTATTCTGTGGTATCAATTTTAGGTCATGATGCTAGGACCAAGACATACCTTTAACTCATTAGATGTAGAATGGTTTTAGGTACACATGATTTGTAGGATTGGTGAACTCGTTTCCATCCATATCAGCGAGTTTGAATGCCCCATTATCAAATCATTTGGTGACTAAGTAAGACCCTTCCCAGTTAGCTGAGAATTTGTCTGAGTATTCATGGACTACCTTGAGAACTAGGTCACCTTCCTTGATCGGCCGCTTATGTGGGTCATCTTGATGACATCGCCATTGTTGTTTCTGGTCCCATTCGATTTGATCAACTGCTCATGCCCTTTCTTCTTCTACCAAGTCGAGGTCAATAATGCGCAACTCATTATTCTGATCTTCATCGAGGAGGCTAGAGAGCATTATCCACAACGAGGGAACCTGTAACTCCAAAGGTAACACAACTTCAGATCCATATACAAGGCTATATGATATCTTACCTATGGATGTTCAATGCGTTGTTCGGTATGCCCATAATGCATGGATTAAATGCTCGTGCCATCGTCTCTTGCTTTGATTCAACATCTTTTTGAGCACCATGATGATCTTTTTCTTCGTAGACTCTACTTGACTATTTCTATGTGGGTAGTAGGGTGATGAAAATGAGTGTTTAACACCTAGGCATTTGCAGAAGCTTTTAGTATCTGTACTGCTGAACTGTGGTCCATTATCAATAACTATGATCATCAAGATACCAAAGTAGGTCACAATGTTTTCTAATATGAAATTTCAAACATGTTTGGATGTGATTTTCCTAAGGGGAATAGCTTCTACCCATTTTATGAAATATTCAGTCACGGTGATGATGAAGTTATGTCCTGCTGAAGATGGTGATGTTATCGACCCAATGATGTTTAATCCCCATTTTTGGAATGGCCATGTGATTTGTGTAGTATGAAACTCATTAGGTGGTATGTGTATTAGGTTAATGTGCCTTTGGCAAGTGTTACATTTCCTAACCCTGGAGAAGCAATCGTACTCCATGTGTGGCCAGTAATAGCCCAAGCAACTAATTTTTGTTGCCATTTCTTTGGGTGATATATGCCCTCCGCAAAGTCCTTCATGAACTTGTTCCATGATCATTTGACCATCAATGCTACTAATGCACACTAACAAAATCCCCTCATAGGATCTACGACACAAGATGTCTCTTATTAATGCATATTGCCGAGAGCATTTTCTCACTGTGTCCTTTTGAGCACTCGTCAAGTGTTGCGGTGGTTTGCCTCATAGAAGGTACTCTTTTATTTCATCATACCATTCTATTGCTTGTGTAGTAATAATAGATGCTATGGGTATTTTGTCGAGGGTTTCAGTTACAGGTTTGACAATATTTGCTATAGAACTAGGCAACGCATGGAACATCTCAGGTCTCATGTTCAAGGCTAGTATAGCGAGTGCATTGGCAATGGTATTTTCATTCCTAGGAATATGTTCCACATCTACATTGATTAATTATTTTAGCAAGTGCTTATTCAGGTCATAGTATGATTGCAAATGAGAAGCCTTGCATGCGTAAACTTCTGTGACTTGATTAATTACTAACTGTGAGTCACCTTGGACTACAAGACGTGTGATTCCCAAAGTCAGTGTTGCCATAAGACCTCTAAGAAGACCTTTGTACTCTGCCACATTGTTGGTACAAGGGAATGTTAGTCAAGAAGCAAAGGATCAAATTTCTCTAGAGGGAGATGTTATGATGGCTGCGGCACTTCCTCCTTGGGAGGTGGATGCTCCATCGAAGTACAAGATTTCATCATAGTTATCGGGCACTATGTCTATACTATTGATATTCTCATCAAGGAATTCAAGGTTGATTATCACTTGATCTTGTGTCGGTGATGCAGTCAATTGATTGGATATTGCTTGACCTTTAGTGAAGGATTGAGCAACATAGTGTAGGTCAAACTCTGCAATCATCGCCTTCCATCTAGCTATCTTACCTGATTCATAGATTTTTTTGGTGATAGCTCGCAGCAAGTTGTCTTTGCAAATGATATTGACTTGATTGCGAAAGAGGTAATGTCTCCAATTTTTTAAGGAAAAGACTATGGCAAGGCATGATCTCTCCATGCCATTGCATCATTGTTCGTAGGCAATCAATGCATGGCTTAAATAGTAAATGGGGATCTTAGCTCCATCTTCTCATTTTTGGCAAAGCATGGATGTAATGGATGAATCAGATGTAGCAAGGTAGATGTAAAAAGGTTTATTGCTTTGCTGGGGGTGAATTGTCGGCGGTTGAGCTAGCTTCATGTTTATGTTCTCAAAGGCTTCTTTGCAGTGTTGAGTCCATTGAAAATGGACATTCTTTCGCAGTAAATGTTGCATCGGTTTCAACTTGTCTATTAGTTTTGCAATAAAACGTCTAATGAACTGTAGTCTGCCTTGTAAGCTGCATAGTTTAGTAAGGTTCTTAGGTGGTTGCATGCTAGTTATTTCTTTAACCTTATCGGGGTCTACTCATATCCCTGTTTCTAAGACTATCAAGCCAAGAATTTTACCCATTTTAACTCCAAAGACACATTTCTTTGGATTAAGTCTAAGGTCGTATTCGAGACAACATTTGAGTATCAAGTCTAGGTGCTTTGCATGTTTCTCAGTTTTTTTGGACTTGACTGTGATATCATCTACATAATCATTGAGCAAATCAAGCATATAATTGCTAAATATATATGTCATTGCGCATTGATATGTAGCACCTACATTTTTGAGGCCGAAAGGCATCATTGTATAACAAAACGTGTCCCAAGGTGTCATGAAGGTTGTCTTGAGTTGGTGTTCTGGGTTGATCCTAATTTGGTTGTATCCTGAGAATTCGTCCATAAAGGATAACAATGCATACCCAATAGTTGAGTCAACGAATTGATCGATACTAGGTAGCGGGAAGTCATCTTTTATAGTGGCTATGTCAAGGTCATGAAATTCAATGCATATGCAAATGCTGTCATTCTTTTTGGGGACTACAACAATGTTGGATACCCGATCAGCATAGTCAATAGCTCGGATGAAACTAGCTTGGTAGAGCTTCATGATTTTGTTACGAACTACCAACGCTACCTCAAGTTTAACCTTTTGTGCTTTTTGCTTTACTGGTCTAAGTTTTTCATCAAGGATGATGTTATGCTAGATGATTCAAAGGTCTCGTCCTGGCATATCGGTATATGACCAAGCAAATGTTTTAATGTTGTTCTTAAGCACTTGTGTAATGTCATTGGCAAGTTGTGGGTTTAGTAGAGTACTCAATTTTAATGTTTTAACTCCGCCACTAGACATGGTGATGGGGACTTGTCAGCTTCTAAGTCCAAAGTTTTAGTCATACCCTTGGGGTAGTCTGATGTTTCTTGAGTGGATGCCATGAAATTAGCATGAGTAGATGAGTCTAGATCTAAGGATTCTAAATTAATCATACTTTTTATGGCCCCATGAGGTCCATTGATAGACAACGTTGAAAAGAGGTTCTTGCTGTCCATGTGCTTGTTCCTGCCAATTTAAACTAGGAGCACCGTGAGCGAGAGATTTTCTTGACGGACGAATTACTAAATGTAAACTAGCTTCATTTAACTTATGTTTTGATGAAACTGTGAAATGTAGGGGTAGTTTAATGTCATACCGAGACCACATTGTAGTTTTAGGCCTTACCGGGCCATATGGTGTTCATATCACCTGTGAATACTAATGTTGTAATTGTTTTTTCATGATTTTTGAATTTTTAATTTTCATACTTCATTTTGTGTTTAATGTTTAGGCATTAATGCATAAAAAAGGAATAGAAGAAACTATCCTGAGAGCATGAAAATGAAGACAATGTGGGAAGAAATAAAAATAATAAAAATAAAATATCCAATAAGAAAAAATGCAATGTAGCCACGTGGGATAAGTTAAAACATGGTGAAAGGGGATTGAAGTGTAGAGCATGAGTTAGCATTAGAGCATGAGTAACTAGGTGTACAGCGTAGCGTGAGCAACAAGGCAGGGTGTGGAGCGTGTGCAGCAAGGCAAGGGTGGAGTGTGAGCAAGATGAAGGGTAAGGAAGGGTAAGAATGAGGCAAAGGGAAGAAGCAGGTAAGCTTGGCATTCATGGAGGAAAGTGAAGAACTACTCCAACACCTTCCCCAACCTAGGATTTCTTCATGGGCTGGGACTTTACGCAGGTA
Source organism: Gnetum montanum (assembly GCA_015680685.1). Taxonomy (NCBI): domain Eukaryota; kingdom Viridiplantae; phylum Streptophyta; class Gnetopsida; order Gnetales; family Gnetaceae; genus Gnetum; species Gnetum montanum. The sequence continues at coordinate 70,801 of MNCI01002977.1, forward strand.
TGTTTTTTTCCGTTCTTGTTTAGCGCAGCGTGAGCAACCGCGTGAGCCATTAGGACCACCATTTTGACACGATTTTGAAGTAAGAATGATTTGATTTTTGTGTTGGGTTTCTTGTTTTGGGCTGTAAATTTGAGGTATCCAAGGCATTATAGGGTATTTTGGGGCTTGCCATTTTTTCTTTGGGCCCTGGCATGAGTCGCAAGTTGCAGGGATGCGTATGTGATGGCCAAAGCTCTTGCAAAATTTCTTGTTTCTGCATGATGATCAGCAGTTGGCGTGAGAAGGCTAGGGCATGCTTAGTGTGAACAACCCAGGGTACCTCAATGTGAGTGATGAGGATTTTGTATGAAGAGGGTGCCATTTTTATTACGTTTTTGGTTCCTAACGCATTAGATTTAGGGCCATTTCCTGTTGCTATCTTTTTGGTTCCTTCCATGAGCATTCTAGGGTGTGAATGTTAAAACTTATTTCTAAAATTTCTCAGGGCACAAGTGTTTCTAGGGTAGGATTTTTTTTCAGTGTTAAGGCAGATCATTCCATTAATTAGGTATATCTATTTTTTACCCTTGTGGCACCCTGGGCAAGTTGCGGTGTAGTTTGCAAGGTTGCACGGTGTACATTACAGATTGTAGGGTTGGGAGAATTTCCAAGAATATGCATTGCAGCGTGAGCTACGAGGAGTGTGCATTGCAGTGTGAGCTGCCAGGAGTGTGCATTGTAGTGTGAGCTGCCAGTAGTGTTCGTTGGAGCATGAGCTGCCAGGAGCATAAACTTTCCATATCGTAGCGTGAGCCGCAAGGGAGGTGAGGAGTTATTGAGGATAGCATGAATCATAGAATGCTCACTCCTTGTTGATGCTATGTTTCTTAGAACTACAAGATTTAAATATCTTTATGTGAATTTTGATTTCATATTGCTTGTAAAGAACTATTGTCTAGTATTTAATGGATCCCAATGTTCCCCATCAAGCATCAAATACACCAAACAAACACTGATGTTCTTGTCTCATGGGGTGGTCTTGTGTATGCATTGAATGTTATTTACTTGTTAACACTAATGTTCTTGTCTCATGGGGTGGTCTTTTGTATGTTACTTGTTTTCCATTTGAATTAATATTATCTATCATCAAAGGTTCGCTATAGATGTAGATTTGATTTGGTTCTCCCTTCCAAGGTAACCACATGTGAGAATAATTTGTTGATATGTAACCTGAGAAATTCTTACTCCAACTTCTACTCAATAAGAGACTATGTGAATCTGGTATATCTGCCACTTGAATAGTTACTTTACTTCTAATGCAGGGTTCAGAAGCAATTTCCAATAGAACATTTGGTAATTGACCCACAATCTTCACTCTACTTTTATCCACTTGAACAATCTTTTTGTTTGATTTTTCAGGAATCAAACCAAGTTTCTTACATATAGACAATGGCATTATAGTAGACGTAGCTCCAGAATCAACCAAGCAATTGTGTAAGTATTTATCCTTTAATTTAATTTTCAAAAGAAAAGGAGGAGCTTCCTTATTATATGAGGTCTTCAATTTCTCATCATTATTAGATACATAACTTAACTCTGATTCTCTAACTCTCCTTTTACCTTTAATGAACTCTAAGGCCTTTCTTTGCTGATCTCCTATTTGAAGCAACTGATAAAAGCTAATATTGGCCTTGACATGTTTAAGGTCTTCAATCAAATCATACTCTCCATCACCAATAAAGCTTGATCTCTTTATCCATTTATTAAAAGACTGATTTGGAGTGCTTTGCTCCACTTGATTGTCTTTACCTTTATTTCTATCTCTTCTATTTGGCTCAAAAGCTTTTCTCTTAGTAGATGGATTCATAATAACATTTGGTGGTCTAGAAGTAGTTAATCTTTCTTTAGATGAGAGATTATATCCATTTTCCTCATTATTATTACATTCTTCATCTGAAGACATATCTTCTTCAGAACTTGATAGAGAAGAAGTATCACTTGATCCATTGCTAGAAGATTTACTTGCATAATGAACACTAGATAAGTCATTATCAGATTCAATATCAAGAAAGTTGGACATTATAAGATCACTTTCATCCTCATCTTCTGCTAACTTAGTGTCTTGATGTTTATGCTTCCTATTTTTCCTTTCTTCCTTGATATTAACTCTTGCCAAAGCTTTTTCAAGCTTCACTATTTTGTTGGACATATATCTCATTAATTGTCCTTTTCCAAATTCTACTCTTTCATGTTCTTGCTCTATCTTAACATGAGATGGACCTGGTAAAGATTTAAATCGAGCTAAATCTTGCATAGGGATCATAACTCTTTCTTCTCTTTTTGGTATTGCATATTTTCTTCAAGATTCAAGTTCAGCTATTTCTCTAACTATATAGCTTCACTAAAGTAGTCATTTAGTGTACTTAAGTTTGGATTTCTCCTTAACCAAATTGAAATGTTGGGGTTGACCACCTTAAGATAAGTTTCCTTAAGCATTTCTTCTGATGGNGGTCAACCCCAACATTTCAATTTGGTTAAGGAGAAATCCAAACTTAACTACACTAAATGACTACTTTAGTGAAGCTATACAGTTAGAAAAATAGTTGAA
>MNCI01002977.1:74081-190207 GCA_015680685.1 Gnetum montanum
ATTTTGCAAAAACATTTGAGCACAACTCCGCAAATCTACTCCTAATTTTCCCCAGAGAAAGAGATAGTTCCACAAGAAAACTAGAAATAGAGCAAGATTCAATGGAAATAGACAGAAAAGAAAGGAAACCAGATTTTTGTAGACCTCAAATATTTAAACAAAGTAAAATGACACGAGTAAACACTTAGCAATAAAGCTATTCCAAATTCAATATTTACAAATTGTTCAAACTTCCAAGGCTCAAATAAGCAATTTCTTCAAGACAATCCTACTATGCTACAAAAAATTGCTGTGTAAACTACCACGTACGAGACTCCATTTGACTAGATAATAGATATCAACAATTGCATTCAAACAAAACCTTTGAAAGACTTGATAATTTCTGATTGAAATACCATGGAAATTCACTTTAAAGATAAAAAGAAGTTATTCTGGTCCCATCAAAATACCAAAGATTTTCTGAACCCTCTTGACTACTAAATTGTTCAACAGCATGACTACAAGCAAAGGCTCTATTACAATAATCCCAATAGCAGTTCCCACATGTTGCACAATAAAAATTATCAAAATGCTCTTAAGGCTTTTAAACACAAGCGCTTCTACGACAAAATTTTAATAGAAAACTTTCAATCGTGCAACAAGAACAATAAGAGCAATCTAAAAATCCCAAAATTACTTGTCAATGATGATACTATCTAAACCACTAGCTAAACAATTTAAACAAAAAAAAAATAAAACATAACTCACAGGACTATGACAAAGAGGCTGAAATATTTCCTTTAGCAAGCCATCTTACAAGCAATCGTCTTTACAAATCTTCTTTACAAATGCTCTTCTCAAGACCCCAAAGTGTGTCTTCAAGTGAGAGCCTAAGTGTTAGCTAATAGCTTTTCAAAGTATGATCTCCAAAAATGTGATGTATGAGACCTACCCCCAAAAAAGTCCTCCTTCTCCTTGACCCCTGAAGCCTTTTTATAGGGTTCCAAGGTAGGTAGGGAAGTTACATATTAAAAAATATCTTACCTAACTTCTCTCCCAAGTAACTTGCCCAACAAGTTAGGGAGTATTAACTTAGGAAGTTAGGAGATAAATATTTCTTTTGAAAAATAAATCCAGTAATTTCATATTATAGCTTTAATAGCCTTTCATTTTTTACTTGTTTTAAAATTTTGAAGAATGCTTATTAAAGTTCTTAGTGATTTTATAAACAAGGTGATAACATAATATCTACCTTGGCATAAATGTTGCTAGTACCTTAATCCTAAATAATTCATGTGCACTTTCACCCGTATGAAAATGGCTGGAAAATTTAAATTCAAAATATCAAGCCCGAATGTGAAGGTGCTAGGCCTGGAACTACCAGCAATTAATTCAAATTATCTTGCCCTGCCGAAAATTGTTACCAACAACTGCCATCATGGGAGAAGGCTCAGCCACCGCGTTAGGAAATGTCGCCCTGTGTCCCGTAAGATTCTGCAACCGTTCTAACCTTCGCCTCTCCCAAGTGCTCTTCCAGTTTTGATGATTATACAAAAATTTTGCAAGGTGTTTTATCCTTGAACAGAGCAAATTCGTATCCGCCGCTGCCGCCATCGAAGCTGACGTTGTCGCGCTTCAAGGAGAAACTTCCGCTAGATCTGTGAAACCTGGAACTGCCACCGCCCTCGGTGTACGTGGATGAGGCATCTCTGGATCGATCAAATCCTTGGTCACACCTAGAAACCCTATCAATCCCAGATGAGGTGAAGACTTGCTGACATTCGCTTTATGTTACTTGCCCCTTTGCCCGCTGGCTGCGCCTCCCTCTACCGGATCTATGCCAAAGCCGAGGTTGTAGCCCCGCGCACGCGACAGAGGCTTCTCTTCTACTGTCGTTGATCTTCTGCCCGTCGCTGACCTTTCATCCTCCGCTGTGCATCCTCCCACTGCTGGCCATCTGTCCTCCACTTGTAGGTTCTAGAAGTATTCCTTGAGAATCTGGAGCCATTTCTGGCGATGCCGATGCCCAGGGTCACACCCAAGCCCAAGCCAATGCCAATGTCTCTAATATTTTTGCTATTTTATTCGGTTGATTCTGCAACATAAACCTTCTCATCCTTTGTTAATTAAATTTACCGAATGAAATTCAAAACTTGTTGGTAATCCATTCATGAGATCTTCTGCACGCTTCCAACTCTTAAGTGGACCTTAATAATCCATTATCCAACATTAGCGGGAAGTATGCTTTTTATGGTAAATAATTTCATCCTTTGTTTGCTATTTCAATATTCAATAAAGGCATTTTAATCTTGATTTCCAAGAAGACCTTAACATCGAAATTATTTACCAGTGGATGTTTCTTCAAAAATACCCATCAACTCACAATACTAAAACTACAAATTTACAACCAGGGATTGTGCCAATTTTAAATAAAATATTCCAACTGTTCCATGGAATGGCCAAATGTGCCAACACTTTCTACCCTGCATTGTTGGGTTGAGCTACTTTCGCCACTACTACAACCATCATTTTAGACTTGTCCTTATCTTTCCTCGTATGTTGACTTTTAAAAGTCAAGTAAGCTGGGTCATGACTTGCCTTTGCCACCTCTTCTATGTTCTTGATTTGGACAAATGCCTGACTCAAAATATGAGCATTCAGATAATAGAGTTTTGACTTAATGAAGTCATTCAAAGCACCTTTGAGGATTGTAAGTAAATACATTTCCAGGATGGGCTCGCGAAGTTCGTTAAGGGAAGCGCTCCATCTTTGGATGAACTTTTGTACAAGCTCCAACGATCCTTGTTTTATTTGGATTAGATTGTCTAGTATTACTTCAGGATTTAGGTTATACTTAAAATGGGTAATGAATTGACGTAACAAATCCTCTAGAGAGGATATGGAGTTACGTGGTAGAGCTCGGTACCAGTCTAAGGCTCTCCCAGTTAAGGACATGGCAAACACATGCAGGATTACATGAGGCCAGGCCTGAAGTAATAGACACTCTAATCGAAATGTCACTAAGTGAGCATTTGGATCTCCCTCTTTGTTATACTTGGTCAACTGCAGCAATGAAATTCCTTTTGGTAGAGTCAATGGTGACATTGAAGAGCTAATCGGATCATCCTGATAAAAATCCATCACCTTGACTTCTTCAGTGTTTGCAATTTTGAGACGCTTTACCTCATTGGTCAATTCTTGCATCATTTTCTTAGCCTCTACCCATTCTTGGGCACTAGGTGGACTAACTAGTTGGTTAGATTGAGCATGATAGTAGTTAGATTGTTGTGTAGTTTTCGGGAAGGATGACTGTAAGGTTGTCGATGGTTGTACTTGGCGGACATTCATAGATGGAATTGTGATAGGTGGTATGTTGTTATGAGCCGGTTGATATTGTTGAATCCCAGGTGTGGGCCACTGTCTAGTTACAAGTTGTGAGGAAACACCTTGAACCTGTTGAGTCGAAGTAGTGAAGTGTGTTCCTTGGATTTGCACTCATGGTATATAATGAGTAGATGTAGAAGCGGGTATCACAAATGGAATCCCAATTATTTGGGATGGGAAGGTTGCTCCTACATTAGTTTGAGAGGAGAGTTTTTGGGGTTTTACTTCTCGGAGAGGGGACAAAGTGGTGACCAGAGGAATAAGAGAGATGGATGCATTGAATTGGGTGTTGGTCGTGGGGAGAGTAGGAATGAGAGTAGGTTCTTTCTATTGAGAAACAGGTTGTTGAGTGCTTTTAAATGCATGAAGAGACATGGTCTCTCTCGTGAAAGGATGGAATAATGAGTTTGCATAAGGATGAGGACTGAGAGTGTGGTACGAATCCCCATGTTCTGATTCAGCCGAGAAATCATCTTTCTTGTCTTCGTTTTGAGGCTCTACGGCAGGTTTCTGAAAGGCTTAATTCCTTGCCATGAGGAGCTGGGATATTAGTTCATGGTAGGATTCAAAGAGGGGAATTACATCATATGCTGAAGGGATAAATTTATGGTCTCCCTTATATATGAGTTCGTAGTGTCATTTTTCTTCCATTTTCGTGCGATCAATGGGCAGGTTATCTTGCATCTTTAAGCATATGAAGTTTTACTATTCCAGGGTGAGAATTGTATAGGCGAAATCCTTGCCTTATAACCTAAGTGACCGACGAGTTGGTCCTTGAGGGTTCATTTCTCCAACTACGACTATGGATTCAGTTGTGGTCATAGGGTTTGGGATTCTAGCATTAAGGTTAGAAACAGGTAATGTTGCTTTGATCTGAGAAGATTCCATGTGTAACTGAGCTTGAGCAAGCTAGGCATATGTAAGCTGAGCTTGAGCAAGATGAGTAGCATGTGCAACTTTACAGTGTGTGCAACTATAGCGTAACAAGCAACGTGGCTAATAAGGGGCGTAATTAATCTCAGTGTTTTCAACGTAGCTTATAAGCAGCATGTGCAAGCCAGCGTGACCAAATAGCATGTGCAAGCCAGCATGACCTAGCAACATATGCAAGCCAACACGAACTAGTAGCTTGTGCAAGCTACCATGACCTAGCAGCGTATGCAAGCCAGCGTGACCAAATAGCGTGTGCAAGCCAGCGTGACCTACCAACGAGTGCAAGCCAACTTGACCAAAAAGCATGTGCAAGCTAGCGTGACCTAGTAGCGTGTGCAAGCCAGTGTGACCTAGTAGCATGTGCAAGCCAGCGTCACCTAGCAGCAAGTGCAAGTCAACATGACCTATAAGCAGCATGTGCAAGCATGATCAACTTGCAACATGACTGGGTGGCCAGCGTGAGCAAGGTCAGTGTGACTAACAGGGGTTAGCGTGAGTAGCTCAACATGGGCTTTAGTTTCCAACACTTGATCTATGCGACGTTTAATAGGAAAATGTGATCAAGGTTTTGATTAAATAGAAAATGAGTTTGGAGGCCCTCCTTCTAGCACCAATTTCTATACTATCTGAAATCGTTAGCGTAAGGCTGGAGGAAAACGAACGTCGAAAGATCTCCAAAGAGACACAGACGAGCCTACCTTCACATGAGGGAAAGCTAGAAAATAAAGGTAGAGTGCCTTGGATGGTCTACACACAAATCAACCAAGGACTTCCTTGAGCGTATGCTATGGCCTATGCTGAGGTTATCTTCACGAAATGTAAAACGAAGAACTTAATGCAACAAAACGTAAACATGAATATAACGTGCAAACGTAAATGCATAAACGTGCAATAAAATTGGATGACACAAACAATGAACCAGAAACAACAAAATGGAGGAAAAAAATGAAACTGTATTGTATTAATTGACGAAATGTACACTAGTCAAAACATAGTTGCGTGTCTCGATTGCAAGTCAGACGTTAAGATCCGATGTGGGGTGTTTGCAAGTGCTGGGGATCATGTGCATCTGGGCTTAGGATTACTGGTTTTTTTGCTTCAAAATTGCCAACCCTGTTTATGTCAATGAATGGGGTGTTTATGCATTTCACTAGGCTCAAGAGTAGGATTTTTGACTGAGATCAATGGCTATGAGATGAGAGAAAAATAGATCGTATGACAAGTGTACATGGGCAAACTACATTCTAGACCGGATGCACTGTATCTTATAATTGCAAGCTGGCTTACGCCCATGGAAGCAACGTAAGAGCTTGAAAAGCTCACAGATGGTGAGGCTTACAATGAAAATTTACAATGGATTCCAAAAGGGATTGACATCAGCTCGCTCAAAACTTCGTGGTCCTTTGAATCAACTATTGCAGGATGTCAATTTGAGTGGTTTGATAGCTATTTGAGGCATCTCTACTTCACTGGGGCTCCCAGTGTGAATTGATTTGGTCCTAGTGTGTCTTCAGCATGCATTTGTAGTGCTTTTGTCTACGCATGAATAGTACTCATGTTGGACTCATGCTGGATTCACGTTGCAGAGTGACCTGGGCATGAGCTGGGCGTGAGCAAGCTGGAATGGTTCATTTCACACCAAATTTTCACTTTTGAGAACTGTTTTTCAAGTGTAACTACCACCTGCTCTTGGGGGAAATCTACATGCAGAGTTTGGGCCTATTTGTGCTTGGATTTGGGCCACCTTTAGTAGCTCATGCTGGGCTCAAGCTGCCAGTGTGACCTCAGCATGACCCCAGCGTGACCTCAGTGTGACCTCAGCGTGACTAAGCTAGAATGTTGTCTTTCATGCCCGAATTTTGATTTTCTAGAGCCTGCGAACAAGTAGAAGTATTGCTTGCCCTAGGGGATTGAGTTGATGCTGAAAATTATGCTTGGGACTGCTTGATTTGATCTATTTTTATTTGGTCATGCTGGTCTCATGCTGTTAGCGTGACCCCAGCATGACCTAGGCATAAGTGAAAAAATCATGTGATTTTTAGCTTAGTTTTCAAGGTTCTAGAGGCCGTGAGCTGCAATCAACATCAGTGAAACTCGAGGGGAGTCCACATGCTTGAATTTAGACTATTTGGACTTGGTTTTAGGGCTTTGAAAGTTGGTCAAGTTGTACTCATGTTCTACTCATGCTGGGCAGTGTGACCTTAGCGTGACCTCATCGTGAGTGGCAAGATTCATGCGATTCTAGCTTGGGTTATGGGTGCTGAAGCTTGGATTGATCATCAGTGGGCCTCGAGGGGGCCTTGCCCATTCAAATTAGGATTTTTTTGACCTGATTTGGAAGCTTTCAGGGTTGGTCACATTGAGGGAAAGTTAGCTTGATACCATGAGCAAGCTGGCTTGAACAAGTTGGATGTGGGCAAGCTTAACTAGTTGAATGTGAGTTTCATGCCTTAGTCAAATTTTTGCCTCCAAAAACTTAAGAGGATCTGAATTGTTCTCGTTTCAAATTTTTGAGCTAAAATTTTGTGGCATTTCAATCCCTAGCACTTGAGCATCTGCAAACGCTTCATCCTTCATCCTGGGGCTTAATGCTTGACCTGCCATCTACACATGCAGCTATGTTTTGACCAGTGCACTTTATTCTCTAAGTCAATACAATACAGTCTTTTGCCTTCCATTGCACTATTTACATTATTCTGATTCATTGCGCTATTTACATTATCCTATTTCATTGTTTTACATTTTCATTATTCTAGTCCATTTTTACATTACATCTACACTTCGCTTACATATTCGTGTTATGTTTCTTACGATAAACCCAACGCAAGCCGTAGCTTACACTTGGGGAAGTACTTGGTTGATTTTTGTGTAGACCATCCAAGGAACTCTACCTTCATTTTTCCAGCTTGCCCTCATGTGAAGGTAGGGTCATCTATATCTCTCTGGAGATCTTTCAGTGTTCATTTCTCCTCTAGCCTTCTGTCGACGATTTCGAATAGTACAGAGATTGTCACTAGAAGGAGAGCCTTGTTTTCCATCCCCATAAAACATTGATTTTGTTATCCTTCACGTGGTGCAGATCAGGTGTAGAACGCATGCTTACCTCACTTAAACCATACCAACCTATTTACGATTGGATTAAATCCTCGTAAAACTCTTACGTTGCTGCCAATACTATAATTTCTATGACTGCCACTAAAAACATTAAGTAAAGCATACACATGCTGCAAAATCCAACACAACATACAACTCAACGCAGCGTACACACGTGCTACTACACATGCTACAAAATGCACATCACACACGCATGTTCAGGTTGCACTCATGGTAACATTCACCCCGGCTTGCTCAAGCTAGCTTGCTTATGCTTGAGTTTCTTAAGCCAGCTTGCTTACGCCTAACTTGCTCAAGCTAGCTTGCTTATGTCCAACTTGCTCAAGCCCAACTTTCTTATGCTTGGCTTGCTAAAGCCAGCTTGCTCAAGCCCAACTTGCTTACGCTACTTACACACATCTAGCTAGTCAAGCCAGTTACACACATGGAATCTTCGCAGATCAAAGCAACATTGCCCATCTCTGACCTTAATGTCGAAATCTCAAATCCTGTGACTGCAACTGAACCCATAGTCGTCGTTGGAGAGATAAATCCTCAAGGGTCGATTCGCCGATCACTTAGGTTATAAGACAAAGATCCCACTTATACAATTCTCATCCCAAAACAATACAACTTCATCTGCGTAAAGATCCAAGCTAACCTACCCATTGATCGCATAGAAATGAAAGCAAAACAACATTATGAACTCATCTATAAAGGAGGCCATAACTTTATCCCTTCAGCATATGACGTAATTCCCCTCTTTGAATCCCATCATGAACTCATATCCCAGATCCTCATGGCAAGGAATCAAACCTTGTAGCAACCCACTGTAGAGCCTCAAAATGGAGATGAGGAAGATGATTTCGTAGCTCAATCCGAACATGCGGATTTGTACCACACTCTCAATCCTCATACTTACAAAAATCCATTATTCCACCCTTTCATGGAAGAGACCATGCCTCTTCATGCATTTAAAAGCACTCAAGCATCTATTTCTCAATAGGAAGCTTCCATCCCCATTCCTACTTTCCCTATGACCAACACCCAATTCAAGGCGGCCACCCCTGTTATTCCTCTAGTTACTACATTACCCCCTCTTCTACAAGTACAACCCCAACAACTCTCCTCTCAAGTTAATATAGGAGTGACATTCCCACCCCAAATAATTGGGATGCCATCCGTAATACCCACTTCTACATCTACTCATTCTATACCACGAGTGCAAATCTAAGAAATACCCTTCACTACTTCAACTCAATAGATTCAAGGTGTTTCCTCACAACTTGTAACTGGGCAGTGGCCCACACCCGGCATTCAACAACATCAACCGGCTCATTACAGCATACCACCTGTTACAATCCCATCCATGAATGTCCCTCAAGTACAACCATCAACAACCCTATAGTCATCTTTCCCACAAATCACACAACAATATAACCATTATCATGCTCAATCTAGCCAACTCGCTAGTCCACCTAGTGCCCAAGAATGGGTAGAGGCTAGAAAAACAATGCAAGCATTGATTGATGAGGTAAAGCGCCTCAAAATTGCAAACACTAAAGAAGTCAAGGTGATGGATTTTTATCAGGATGATCCAATTAGCTCTTTAGTGCCACCATTAACTCTGCCAAAAGGAATTTCATGGCCACAGTTGACCAAGTATAATGAAGAGGGAGATCCAAATGCTCACCTAGTGACATTTTGATTAGAGTGTCTATTACTTCAAGCCTAGCCTCACGCAATCCTACATGTGTTTTCCATGTCCTTAACTAGAAGAGCTTTAGACTAGTACCGAGCCCTACCACGTAACTCCATATCCTCTCTAGAGGATTTGTTACATTAATTCATTGCCTGTTTTAAGTATAACCTGAAGCCTGAAGCCACGCTAGACAGTCTAATTCAAATAAAACAAGCACCATTAGAGCTCATAAAAAAGTTCATCCAAAGATGGAGTGCTACTCTTAATGAACTTCACGAGCCTATCCTGGAAACGTATTTACTTACCATCCTCAAGAGTGCCGTGAATGATTTCATTAAGTCAAAACTCTATTATCTGAACACTCGTACTTTGAGTTAGGCATTTGTCCAAATAAAAAACATAGAAGATGTGGCATAGACAAGTCATGACCCAGCTTACCTAACTTTCAAAAGCCAACATACAAAGAAAGATAAAGACAAGTCTAAAGTAATAGGCGCAGCAGTGGTAGAGACATTTCGACCCAACAATGCGGGATAGAAAGGGAAACAATCCACTGCCCCCACTGGTCATGAAAGAACCACTCCTACACCTACACCTGAACCCTCTTCTACTCAAACTGCTAACACAAGACATACTCATACCTTCAAATGAAAAGACCCTGCCCAGTACACACCCTTACCCATGAAGCCTTCACAACTACTAGACCAACTTCTAAAGGCCAGGTTGATTCAACATAAACAAATATCCCCTGTAGCATCTCAAAGACACGACTGATACTATTAGTTGGTTAAAAACCCAATGTTGGAAATAGCTAATGAACCCCCTGTCCCAAGGGGTTTCAGGTTAGACATATTCTGTGAGTATCACCAATGATGTGGGCATGGAACCGACTATTAATTTACCCTAAAATAAGACATACAATGTATGATTAATAGAGGTGAGATAGTCTTTGATGAAGCCAACTGAGTAAGACCTCAAAATTAGTCTATGGGGGTCTACAAAGACCCTCTTAACACCAAAGAGTTGCCCTATGTGATTAACACCATACATGTCGGCAATGAACAAGACATCCCACGAAGGCCTTTTATGATTCATGTGCCTGCTAAAATCCTTTCTTTTGCTACATATACATCTTCTACATCCTGAAAATTGTTCGTCATCCAAGTGCACCCTGAGGTTGCAACAGCAAACTTGCCATCGCAAACTCGACCCACTTCATTTGTAATTCGGGTGCCGAAACACTCCGATGTGAAACCCCCAATAGTTCTCCCACAACCCTCGCGACAACACCTCACTGATAAACTGACCAGAGAACGTTTGGCCAAAGAAAATCATGGTCATGAGTTAGGACCACCAAAACCCACACCACTGAATGTTGTCCCTATGGTTCCAACTACTGATTAGCCTAGCACGAGTCATCAAGACAAGAACTCGGGAATGTCCAATGTCCCGAACCTACTAGCTATAGTTAATAACGCAAAAGTTTTTTCATGAGAGATACAAATGTTGGATCAAATGGATCCAATTTCAATAGATAAAAATATTTTAAATAGCAAAGACTTGGAAAGTGCCCTAACCCAAGTTACACAGGCCTTAAAACAAAAGAACACCTCTCTAAGCCTATATGACCTAGTAATGACCTCCCTAGTACATCGGGAAGCTCTAGTGCGTATGTTGACTTCAATTCCTGTTAGTGAAGACCTTCATGCGAATGAACCATCTATTTACGTCATATTGTCTCCACATCAAGAATCGAGGTCCACATCTCTAGGATTTCATGCCAATGACATTAAACGAGATGAAAAAATAGGAGAGGTCACTACCACCCCTATGCTTATAACAATACAAGTTAACCAATTTAAGATACATAGGGTGCATGTTGATGACAGAGCAGCTACAAATGTAATACCTTTTTCTATCATTGAGTGACTGGGCCTCATAGAACAAATGTGGCCAACAACAACATCATTTTTGAAATCTTTCAGTGGTTCCCGTGTCATGGTAAAAGGCATGGTTACCCTGTGTTTCATAGCAGGGGACCAATTCCCCACATCGACCGAATTTGTGATCGTGGATGAAATGTTGGGGTTCAATCTAATTTTGGGATGCCCTTGGTTAGCTCAATTGAAAGCCGTATCCTCATCGATTCATCAAGAAATCCACCTACCTTATGAGGGTGGTGAAATCGTAATACACGAGGATGCGGCAACATCACTTACTTCCTCACACGTAGGAACGAACCAAGAGTCAAAGATTGAACTCTCTGAATCTAGACAAGACACCACTAATGAAAACCTAGACATTGGTCAATCTCCAACCCATGACCTTCCTAAAATAGAGGAATCATCAGAAGAGGCAGACATAGGAGCCATTCCCATAGATGTCCCTTAGTCAGAACTACCATTTGACATATTCAGCGAAGGGGATGACGAGTATAAGATCACACCTACAAGTCCCACCCTTCACAACAAATTACAAAAATTAAAGAAACAAACCAAAAACTAAGATAAACCACCATGCGTCTGAAATTACATTAAACTACCAAATGTTAGCAACGACGTTAAACTAGCCACGATCAAAGATGACCAGTTCTTCTAAATTCACTGAAATAGCTACGGTCTCCTCCCTTTCTTTGACAAATATCCAACAGTCCATCATGACTTTAAACTGATGAGCATGGCCCAAAATTTCCTTAAACTAGAGCACAGTACATTAATAATTTACCAAAATCTCGCTACGGTATTCTCGTTTACATTCAGCAAATTACGATTTCCGTTTATCTTATGTTTACCGGTCATGTTTCCAGTTTGCGTTTACCTTCACAAATAAACTTGAAAAAATGAAATAAAATATATAAAATATGGTGTTAACATGGAAATAGGATGACGACATATTACACCATGATCATGGTTATATCTGTTCTCATACATCCCAAAAAACAACAAAACAAGCTAAAAAACTAAAGAAAAAACTGACAAAAAAATGTCAACACTGACAAGACTAACAAGCCAAATCATGCACCAGCATTAGGAGGGGGCTGATCCACAAACTCCTCTATGTCATCAACTCCCATCCCATTGGGCCAGCCTCACAACCACCACGTCCCTATCACAAAAAAGAAAAAAAAAACAACAAAATAAGTAAACACAAACAAACAGATTAAAAGAGCAAAAACACTAAGAAAAATGATGATGACTAAAGGAAATAAAACGATACAAGACTAAAACACTCACATGTGAGCAAGGCCTGAGATTAGTTTTCAAGCATCGTAGAATCTCTTCTTTGGACACACAAGCCCAGTCTTTCTCAAGTCCAAGGTCAATATTGGCTAAGGTTTTACCTTTGTCCACTAAAGACCAGGAAGGGCGCTCAAGAGAAAACATACTTGTTGAAGCTTCCTCAGACATAGTGGTAATGGATCTCTCAGGAGACCCCTCCACTTCTGTACACTCAACAAACTTATCATAGGAAGAGCGCAAGCCTAACCCCTTGACAAACATCTCCAACCAGCGTCGTTCAATTGATTCCTCCTTCAACCACTTTTTGTATTGATGCTTATGATCCTTCTAATCCTAGTCCCATTTACGTACTTTGGATGCTTTATAATCCTTCTAATCCTATTCAATAAATTTATTTGATCCCCTTGCTCAGCTAGATCCTGAGTTGCCTACACCTTGTTATTCAAGACTGTCCAATAGCATGCATAGGTGATCTCAGACGTACACCAGGTACTATCACTAGCCAATCTAGCAGAGGAAAAATCATAACGAGCTTGCAAGTCATTCCTTTCCTCTACTACCTTCGTCAAATTTTCTTTCAATGATTGAAATTCATGCCATAAATGTTCAATCGAGTGCCTGGAAGCCCAAAGAGACTTGGCATTCAGAACAACACAACCCGAAACTACATCATAAATCCCTCTTAGGATCTGCTCAATATCTTTGGGCAATTTAGGGAGACCATCAATATGGGTGGCCTTGGAAGGACTGCATTGAAGCTTTGCACCTACAAGTACAAACATCACACATATGAGCTAATAAGATCACTAATAGATACAATAGCATAATGAGTTCAGGCACTTGGTATAAAATACACACCTAATTCAGGATGAGCCTGTTGTAGACGAGCAACAAAATCATTGATGATGCCCGTAACAAAGTCTAATTTATTGGGCATCTTAGGCCATGACCTAAATTGACCAGTAGATGCTGAATCTAGATGGGAGGGTACCTCAACTGGGGCCTGTAGCTCTAACACATCTTCTTGTGATGCATGTGCTTCAGGCGCTTCAACATCCACATCTAGTGTTAAGACAAGTCATGATAATCAAAACAATCTGCAAAGCTAAGAAGTACGAAATGCCAATCAAACTATAAAAACATACCAAGGAACCCTTTGCTGGTCAGCTCAGGTGGATCACCAAGGTGTAAAGACCCATCAAATAAGTTGTCAAAAACACCTTTCTCCTAGCTTGAATGCTTAAGGGCATCTAAAGCCTCAGCAAGTGTTACTTCCATGGCATCTGTTTCATCCTCTCCTCGTAAGATGGGAATATCCTCAGTTGTTTCTTATCTCATTTCCTCCTATTCATTTAGCCCAGTGATAACCATTTTGGGCTTACCCATTGGAGCTAATTCTTCCCTTTCCTTCTCAAGGGTATCCTCTATAATCACCAAAACATCTAAAGTTAGCATGACATAATAGGTACGCATACTTAAGCAAGAAAATAAATTAAAAAAGTGTTAAAAACACTTAAAGAATATATATATATATATATATATATATATATAATAAATAAAAATAATACTTATCCACCCCTAGCAAGATGAATCGAATCTTCTTGGCTTTCAGCGGTCTCGCCTCCATACCAAGCTTCCTTGAACGCTCAACCTTTCTCACCTTGGCCTTGGCCTTCCCGACGGTCTTCTAAATCAAACACTCAGCTCTCCTAATAGCTGTGTGCATTTTAGGTGGTTTCAACCCCAATTTATCATGCGAATGGTTGGAACGACTAACTGCACCCCCTGTTGTGATGGAGACTGATTCTTCGATGCCTTCGGGTGGATATTGGCATCTAGTGGTGTTAAATAGATGATGGATCCAGGGGCAAGACAATGGTGAACAATCCCATAACACATAATGGTTATCTCCATAGACCACTAAGAACTCAACAAACCTACAAAGATAGCCCATGAAAAAGGCAAAGTAAAATGGGATCTAGCATCAACATTCGATCGTAGCCTGATGATCTCTCCATGGAGCCCTAACCCAAGGAACTGTGCCTAATTGTAGCACATACCAGTCTCCAAGACTGAGCGCATAACACGTGCTGACTCAACCCCAAGATTTCTCTCCTGAGAAAGGGACTTAGGAAATGCTCGTGCTCTGAAGAGCGGATACAAAAAATTGACCTCTGTCAAACAGGTATCAACTTGCATAGTAAAACCCTTAGGACCCTGTGGTACACCTAACCAATCCTCAAATTCCTTGATCACACAGCCTTCTCTAGTTCCTCTATCCACCGCCACCTTAGCACCATCCACTGGTACACCGAAAAGATCGGAAGGCACTAAATAGGTCCATCAAGCTCGCATTGGTAAGGCAGCTAATGATTTGTTTAGGTACCTTCTTGTGTAGCCATCGTTGTGACTCCTCTGTCTTTCCAAACTTCATAGAGAGCGTGGCCTCAGTGCGCCTGGATAGAACAGTAACCTCATCAAGAGGAACAGCCACTGTAGAAAAGACAAAGAAGACATTGAGCAAAAAGTTAAGAGTATGATAAGCAATGATGTAACAAAAATGAAAACCAAGCCTGAAACATAATCATTCACCGTTAGCAAATGGAGTAGGTACATTTGGTACACGATCAACCATTTGGGGAAAAACTGGCCCATCAAGAGACCAATCCTCATGCAGCCAGCCATAAACTTTACAACATTCAAAGGCCCTATAAAATTGCCTAGGATAATTGCTAATAGCACCCTTGGTTTTATCTAGCACCATAGCACGAAGAGTGGGGTCCATCATGAATGCCTCCAAAGTTGTGCCTGCTAAAGCAAGCCCACTATCATCCTCATGCAATCCATGCCCATCAACACGAGGCCTGTGAAGGCAAAGCATTCATACGTAAGCAATGATACAACGTTAAAGGAACCAAAGTAAAGATGAGTATAAAAGAGCATACATGTCTACTTTGTACACTGTTCCAGGTGGATTTTGGAACAATGTATGCACATAGAAAGCTAGAAAAATAGTGTTACTACTATTGTAATGGCTGCAAGATGGTAATCTCCACACACAGGTCAGGGGACATGTGGATCTAGGGTCTTCAGGAACACCTCCCTCGACTGTATATAGTCCCTCATCTATGTCAACAACGAAGGCTAACATACCTCATGTTGAGCCAGGCAACATGGTCTCAATAATATCACGAGTCAGCTACTCACTCAAATGAGACCATATGACAATGCTAAAATTCTACAAAATAAATGATAGAAATTCACCAACATTTGGACAAAACCATATTACATGAGGCCTGATCCGCATGTCATAGCTAGGTATGTTTGGTTCTAAAAGGCCAAACCAAGATAGCACACTGACAAGTTCAACCACAAGGAGAAAACGCCTAAGCCCCGTGCATAGAGTAAGAACTTTAGGTAAGTGAATTAAAACATATAAAACATATAAATTAAAAATGAAATAAAATAAGGCAATAAATAAACCCAACAAGTAAATAATGTTCAACACACTCACGTCACCCCATGAGACAAGGACATCAATGTCTATTTGATGAATGTAATGCTCGTTGGGGTACATTTAAAAAATTCATTTACAAATACAAAACATGTACATTCACTGTCTAGCCCAAGAAACTAAAAACAAAAGGGCATAAATAACCAACAACATCGAATGAATAAGTTACTCACACACCAGTTCTAGGGAATTCATGTTATAGTGCACGTTGCAGTAAAAGTAAAAGTGACAAGTGTAACGACGGAAAATGTCGGTAGCTAAAAAAAACCAAACAAAACTCCGTGTACATAGTTTTAACCACGGATCTGTGTAAGGGCTATGCTAGAAAAATGAATTCATGGCACCCTGAATGGTCTTGTCGATCAGACAGGGACTTACTAAATCAGTAAACCGATGGAAATTACGAATGTTGGGTGGAACGATTTGATTCGACGAGTCGCGAAATGGGGGGAAAACAACGTAGATGAATTATAATGATGGTAATGCAAACACGGTAAGAGGAAGCAGACACGAAAGAAACGCGTGGTTTCAAGATCTATGCTTTGACTTGAAGAATGAATATTTTGTATATCACGTTACAGCGGGGAGACCCCGATTACTTGGTGTAAAGTAAACACAAAATAACAAGAAAGCTGCCTAAGCAGAAGTATAGAATGGAGTCCGATCTACCTCGTAAGCTAGAGGTGGGATGCAATGAAGGTCAAGTTATGACATCTATCGATCAACTGCTTTTGATCAATAGAGCTCGCAAACTATGCCAGATGATCTCACGATCTCTGATCTGCTCCTTTTGCCTTGGGTAGTCTCTACTCGGAACTGCCAGCGATCACCAATGGAGAAAGTTGTGTCTTCACCAACGGACCAATCGCTCCTACTGCCAATGCTCAAGGAAACTAAGCTCTATCTCTATTAGAATGTGATGCTGTCAAAAATTGCCAAAGTGCTGCTCTCTCTGTTTCTGTCTCTTGTTGTGTATCTCCCGTTGTCTTCCTGTCCATCTCTTTATGTTTTCACTAACTGAAGTATTTATAGGTTTGACGACATGTGGAGAAGGCCTGGCTGTGATAACACGTGTCTCAGACCTTTCGAGATGCCGTTGACCTAACCCTCTTTGTGTTGAACTTTGTGATAATGCACAATACGCTCATTTGCATACTGTGCGTGTGAATAACAAATGTGTGTCGGGCATGTTTTAGCTGACTTTGGGCTATATTACGCTCATTCGCGTTGCGTCGGGTGCAAGAGCGTAACAAAGCATGAAAACAAAGGGTTCAAGCTATTTTACGCTCGCTTGCGTCGCCGAGCGTAGTGAAGCGTAAATGATGATTAGCTTGGCGATGAATTACACTGAGATATGCTACGTTGCGTAACGAGCGTAAGGTGATCCATCCGCAAGAAAGGGAAAAGAGTTGATCTGTTGCGCTTCTTCTGGACTTTCTTTGACTTTTTCGAAGCTCATTACGCTGCCATGCGTAACAGAGCGTAAACTCGGCCTTGGAAAAAAGACTTAGCAAAATACACAAGAAGTCGCATATTACGCTGCTTAAGCCTCTCCAGATGCTGAAGTAAGTCACCTTCTGATATTAGACTATGTTGAATAGAATCACGCTAAGCGTCATTACGCTATGTCGCGTGATATAGCGTACAGAGATAAAACATAGTGATATTGGAAATCTGCAAAGAAAATCGAAGACTTGATGCTACGCACCTTTTTGCCTTACTCTGCCTTGTTCTTCCTTCTGGAATTCTGACATGTGCTCTCGCCTGATCGCGAATCTTTGCTTGAGGCCAACTCACAATTTTCACGGTGTTTCAATGGACCCTCTTTGTTGATGGTTAGAGGGCTTGCCCGAAAGATGTCGATAAAGAATACGAAACACCGGATTGGTGAGAGTACCAACAGCGTCCATCAATGGCTACTCAAGTGTTGCCCTGTCAACATAGAAGAGCAAGAATGGAGGGTATGGGAGATAAGATGATTTGGCAGGAAACAGGTTCGAGGAAGACTCAAATAAGTTAGGATGGCGGAACTATGGAATACGCTCGTTGAACATGCAGAAACGTATGCATACTTATATTAATAGGAATGCTTTCAGATGAGCGTAGCACATCAGTTTGAGATTTCTCTGTTACAGAATATAGCATGAATGCTTGTAAAAGAAGCACAGCACGTCACTTCTACGATATCTCTGCTATGACATTTAATTGCGTTACGCAAGTTTATGGACTTGATGGCAATATGAGTGCGGGAAACGGGTGCTTGCGTGTGTAGCTTTTGCGTATAAGAAGCAAATGGTAGCATTGAAGAGAATTAAGAGCCAAGGATAGAATTATAAGGGGAAAAGGGGATGCACTTCTAAGTGGACAGGCTAACCTGAGCAGCCATCTCAAAACGTTGTTTGTACTTCACCGCCTAGATGGATGCACCTTTGAACGATGTCCTCAAAGCAAGTAACCTGCAACCACAAAAGAAAACAGAGGATACCATTGTTTGTGCGAATCGTGGGCGAGGTTGTTGAAACAAGTGCCATTAGAGGCGAGATAAAGCGATCGGGCCATGAAGGAGTAACTGTAGCACGAGGCCAGAGACCTCAATCTTGATGCTCGGCCCAGCATATTGCCGCCAAAGGACGTCAGACTCAGCGTGCCTATCTGGTTATGCAAAAAACTAGCTAGGTAAATTTGCGAAGCCAGAGTTTGATAGCGATGATCGGCGGAGGTCCCCGAGGTTGTTGTTGACGAGAATCCAGTCGAGGCTCCGGTCGGCGAAACTAAACCCTCAGATGTACCACTGCTGTAGTGGGCGCAACGATGGCATCTCCGAGGGGTTAGTAGTATGCCTATTAGCACATCCAAGGAATCAGTAGAATGCCGGTGGGGTGGCGACGTTGGGATTGTCCCAGCATCCCACCCCGCTTGTTGTGAAGCTGCACAGGGATGATTACGCTCGCTTGATTTTCATGGTGACGACCTGTAAGTCTCAGTTTTAAGTCTTGGTAGACTATTGTTGCTGGTTTTAAGTCTCAGCAGACCATGGTCCCAGTTTAAAGTCCGGGCGGACCGAGAGATGCTAGTTTTACGTCGTAGCGGACGGTGGTGTGTCTAATTTATGGTCTCAGCAGACCGTGCTGTGGATGTCAGTTTTATGTCATGACCCAAGGACAGATCTGTGCTAGTTTTACATCTCAGCAGACGGTTGCTTACCTTTGCCAATTTTATGTCATGATGGACAGTTGGTGCCAGTTTAGCAACGTGGTGGATGCGTGCAAAAGATACCAGTTTTTCATCTTGGCAGACCTATACAACACTGCCAGTTTTACGTCGTAGCGGATAGTTACAACTTGCCAGTTTAGCATCATGGCGGATGATCAGTGCCAGTTTAGCATCATGGCGGATGATCAGTGCCAGTTTAGCGTCATGGCAGACGCGTGGGGGGTGTGCCAGTTTTACATCATAGCGGACGTTTGTCACCAATTTAACGTCGTAGCAAACGATTGTTGCCATACCTGATATTCACACTGGAGATGCCACTATATGTAATACCACTTCAGATATATGTGATTGACAGGGTTCAGCAACTCGTGGCTATCGACATCTGCTAACTTGAATGCTCCGTTGCTGTACGCATCATTCACCAAGAAAGGGCCCTCCCAGTGTGCAGAGAATTTGCTTACTGGTTTACGAACAGCCTTGAGAACTAAATCTCCCTTCTTGATCGGACGTTGTTGAATATTGTGACGATGCTTTTGCCTCTGCTTGTCTTGATACTTTTCAATTGCATCAAGCGTTTGTATTCGCTTCTCCTCCACTGAATCCAAATCCGTGATCTGAGACTCGGTGTGTTGAGCTTCATTTATAATGGTGGAGAGGACCATTCTTAGAGAAGAAATTTGCAACTCGAGAGGCAGTACTGCTTCAGACCCGTAGACTAGGCTATAGGGCGTACTACCAGTAGCCGTCCTACATGTAGTACGATACACCCATAGCACATAGAAAATTTTTTCGTGCCACCATCTTTTGTTGCTGGCGAGCATTTTCTTGAGCAGATTGATGATGACTTTATTTGTTGCTTCAGTTTGACCATTTGCTTGTAGGTAGTAGGGAGAGGAAAAAGATTGTTTAATGCCAAGGCTATCACAGAAGGATTTGGTTTCCGTGCTACTAAATTGTGGCCCATTGTCCATCACGATAGTAATCGGGAGACCAAATCTGGTTACTATATTGTCTAGGATAAAATGGCAAATCTATTGAGATGTGATCTTCTGTAAAGGAACAGCTTCTACCCACTTCGTAAAATACTCAGTAGCGGTAATTATGAAGCTATGACCTGCAGAAGATTTCGGCGTGATGGGACCTATGATGTCCAATCCCCATCGTTGAAATGGCCATGTTATCTGAGTTGTATGTAACTCTGTACGTGACACATGTATCAAATTTGCGTGACGTTGACACGTTTCACAGGTTTTAACCTTTGTCATGAAATCTTTTTCCATGCGTGGCCAGTAGTACCCTAAGAGTCGGATTTTTAAAGCCATAGCCCATGGTGCTACGTGTCCTCCGCATAATCCCTTGTGAAACCTCACCAACTATATGCTGCGCTTGGTTCTTGTCAACACAAGTAAGAAGCACGCCATCAAAAGAGCGTCTACAAAGAGTATTGTCTCCTACGATGATGTATTGCCTAGCCCGCTTGCGGATCGTATCTTTTTGCGCATGTCAATTCAGGCAGTAGCTCGCCCTGCAGGAGGTAATTTTTAATGTTGTCGTACCATTCTAGCATGCTTTCCTCGAGAAGAGAAGATATTTGTGCCGCCTGAATGATAGGATCTGTACAATCTACTATTAATGCAGAACAGGTGTCGAACAAGTGCGAGGGTACGTTCAAAGCTAGTGTAGCCAAGGCATCGGCCAGCGTGTTATCAGTGCATGGCACGTGTTGGGCATCGATGGTCATGAACCGCTTCAGAAGATCTTTAGCCTTATCGCAGTAGGGCTGCAAGTGTACAGCTTTGCAGGCGTAGACTCCTGTGATCTAATTTATGATGAGCATCGAATCACCCCTAATTGCCAAGTGTTGAACATCAAGTTCGCTAGCAATTAGTAATCCCCTGAGGAGCCCCTCATACTCTGCCATGTTGTTCGTACAGGGGAAGGTTAAGCGATAAGCGTGGAGATGCACATCCTCAGGTGATAGCGTAATAACGGTGGCAGCACTGCCACCTCTAGCGGTTGAAGCTCCATCGAAATACAACGTCGCTTCGAGGCCTGTCAAGACAGGGCTTAAACTATGTACATGTTCGTCTGGAAACTCAGGCTCTATGGTTGCCTGATTATTAATGGGTGACGTTACTAACTGGTCAACTATCGCCTGCCCTCTCGTAGAAGATTGGCCAATATAGTGCAAATCGAATTCTGCCGTGATAGCCTTCCAGCGAGCTATTTTGCTACTCTCGTATAGGTTGTGCGTAATGGCCCTAAGGATGTTGTTTTTACAGATGATGTTAACCTGGCTACGGAAAAGATAATGTCTAGACTTTTTTAGCGTAAATACTAATGCTAGGAAATTACGCTCTACTTCGTTGTACCTCGTTTCGTACGCACATAGAGCATGACTCAAGTAGTAGATGGGCACTTCTGACCCATCATCCCTCCTTTGACAAAGTAATGCTGCTAACGCTACGTCCGAAGTTACGAGGTAAATGTAAAATGGTTGATCCCTTTGCGGCGGGAAAACTGTTGGTAAGCATTGAAGCTCCTCCTTCAAGTTGTCGAACGCACGTTGACAATCATTTGTCCATTCGAAATTAACCCCCTTTTTAAGCAAATGTTGCATAGGTTGTAACTTGTCGGTTAATCTAGAAATGAACTACCTGATGAACTGTAACCTCCCCTGTAATCCATGTAATTGCTTAAGATTTGTAGGGGGTGCCAATTCAACAATGGCTTTGCCCTTGTCAGGGTCTACGCGTATGCTAGTTTCCGATACCACGAAACCTAGCATGCATCCGGTTTTAACTCCGAACACACACTTCTTTTGGTTGAGTCGGAGGTCATACTTAGAACATCTTTTGAGGACTAACTCTAGATCCTCTGAATGATCCTCTGACTTTATAGACTTAACAGCTATATCATTGACATAATCATTTAGTCTCCCCAGGAGATAATTGCTGAAGATGTATGTCATGGCTCGTTGATATGTTGCTCCGGCGTTTTTCAGGCCAAAAGGCATCATAGTGTAGCAAAAGGTGCCCCAAGGTGTCATGAACGTTGTTGTCAATTGATGTTCTGGGTTAATGTGAATCTAATTATAGCCCGAAAAGCCATCCATGAAGGATAGAGGCGCATGCCCAGCTGTCGTATCTACTAGCTGGTCGATACTCGGTAGTGGGAAATTATCCTTGATTGTGGCCTTGTTTAGATCTCGAAAGTCTATGCAGATGCGTATGCTTCCGGTCTTCTTTGGGATGACTACAATGTTAGATACCCAATCCGAGTAATCGACCGCGCGGATGAAACCAGCCTGATACAGTTTGGTGATTTCATCACGCATAGCTAGCTGGCTTGATTTTTGGTACCTTTTGCCTAATTGCTTTAATTTGCGGGTCTAAAATTATGTTATGCTACATTAACTTAGGATCTAATCCCAGCATATCCTCGTATGACCACACAAATACTGTAATGTTGTCTTGCAGGACCTATTTCATAGAATCGTGCGTTTTCTCGTCTAGTAAAGAACTGACTTTCAGCGTTTTGTCCTTACCTTTATGCGTAACGATAGAAACCTCATTGAGGAGGTCCTCGATTATGTCCCCAGCTTCCAGGTCTAGCGTGCGCGTTGACTGTTCTGGCCATTCTGGGGACATCTCCGACCTGGCTATGGTTACGTCGTCAAAGCGAGGGTTAATTTCTACTAATGTAGGGTTGAATTGCCTAACTACTCTCCCGTATGGGCCTGTCAAAGTTAGAGGTGCTAAAAATGTTGCGTCCATTTGCCCACCGCCCTGCAAAATCGCCAAATGCGTAAATGATTAGGAGAAAGCATGAGGTGGCGTTGTCGAACGTGGAAAGCTAACTGAATTTTGAATATTGTAAACAGGCTGTGATTAATGCTACCCAATTACGAGATGATAAGATGTGGTAGTTTAACGTCATTTCGGACAGTGGCGCATGTGATATCTACCGCATTAATATCTTGATTTTCAGGTTCCGTTTTAAGAAAGTCCCGCTGAAATCGGATATTAAGTCGGTGATTTTCGCATATAAGTAAGTAGTTTTCGGTGAAAACGGACTGCTGGCTATCGCGAATTCAAATTCCTAACTGTTATGAAGCGAGAGAAAGAGGAGCAGAAGATTGTAACGTGTAACTTGCAAAGCCGTGAATGTGTGAAGCTTTGAAGGTTTTAAGACTATGACAATGACACCTAAAGTGAAAAGGAAGAACACAAAATTGGCTTAAATTGATGAGGTGCAAGAGAATCTGGAGCGTGCTTCGCAGGCAATGGTCGAAGTGAGGGACCCTACGCCCTTGAACCGGTAGGCCGTCTCTTGCATATTTGCGTTATTATAGCATTGTTTATTGTTGTAGCGTTATTTGCATAAACGAGGGTTTTAAACTATGGACCTCGCGTTAAGACGAGTGTTTAGAGGGGATTGCGTCTATCGCCGTTGTCAGGGACAAGCCTTGCGCTGTTGCAAAGGCTTGGGCGATTTCGACATGGATAACTAGACGTAATTTGTACGTTTTCTGTGTTTAAACACATAAATGTGAATCTAGATTTTGATCTGTGTATTGTGTTTTCTGTACAGTGTTATGCTAAAGCCTGTCTTAATCGTCTTGGACATCATTGGGGTTTTGTGCTGTATAAACCCGATCATGCCTAATGTCCCTCCCCCGCAAACTTGATTGCATGGGAAGGCCATTTGGTTTCAAAAGGGTGTGCTGGAGTTTCTGCAGTTCTTACTATGCAACTACAACGTTATTATATGGTCTGATTTGTCAGGAGATATTGCTGGCGCCATTTTGGAGCACCTGCTAGTGGGTTCCGTACAGGGAATTTTGGCCTTCTTGACAGACGGAGCCATTGATACTGGTCATCCCGAGGACCGAGAACTTAGCGCCCGAGGTTTGAGGCACTTAGGTTGGATCTGGGAGATGGCCCAGTTTAGTTGTTACCACACCTATAACACTCTGTTTGTGGCTCGCCACGTCTCGACCTACTTCCAGAACCCACCAGGCACCATGTAGTACTCAGGCGGGTAAGCGATTTTGTTGGATATATTGTTACATGTCTATTGTCTAAGCTTTGTAAAGTGTAAGATAAATCTATGTGGTATGGTACAGGTTTTTCATTCATGAGAACAGGTTAGTAGGAGATGGTGATACGTTGTCATGGACCGAAACGGCAATAAAGGCGTTTACCTCAACTAGCAACGTACGCACTGGTGTGATGGGGTAGATCGGCTTTGACATTCGTGAGTACCCCACCCGCTATGCTGATGTTTTTGAAAATTTCCAGAAACTCGTGTGGCTACATGATGACTGGACCTTGGATCCACCCCTTACCATTGAGGACGTGCAGAGGAACCTTCCTTCATTTCCTTTCCCATTTGGACCTAGTAAAACCGCTGCGTATTCTATTGTTGCGTGATGTAGTTGTGAACTGTGAACATTGCGTAATAATGTTTTTTCCTGAACTATGTCTCACATTGTTTAGTCAGGGAATCCCGGGAGATTACCCTTACAATTTCTGGCCATGAGGCGAATACGGTCCTCTTCCGCTACGGTGACATCAAGGATGCACAACGCTGGCTTGGCCACGCGGAGGCCCCGGTTGCGGTGGTCACCAAGATCCAAGAAGCGAGGTTATTGCATTTATTTTTAGCCGCAACTCCTGATGTCCCCGCTAGTGAGATGCTAACCCTGGTCAACTCCTTCAACAAAAAGGCAAAGCGTTTTTGCACACGCGTTCATAATGTGTGTGTAAGTTTCGACATTGATGCTCAGCTCTTTACAGACCTTTTTGGCATCCCCTCTGACAGCCTTCCCATAGACGAGAAGGCGAAGAGGAGTCTCGACTATCAGAAGTGGCTGGAGGAGTGGGTAAGGGTCACGAAGGAGACTAAAGGGTTTTCTTGTGAACGATTCAAACTAGGCGTCGTCAAGACAATTTATCCCCTTTTCTGGGCCCAGGCTTTTCCCAAAACGCTCTCGCAAGGGAAGTTCTTTTCTATAGAGCAGACCCATATTATGCGGGAGGTTTTGGAAGAAGGGACCTAGTTCAATTGGGCAAGATATTTCACTGTGGGACTGCGCACTAAGATGATGAGGCTTCGCCAGAAGCTCGAGTCTCGTTTCAATGTGCATTACGCCTTCTTCATAGCTTGCCTTCGACGTTTTGCTGAGTTTTTGGTTGTCCAAAGGGATGGGGTTTGGGTGCAACAAGACCGAGACCAGCTATCCAAACCTTGGATTATGCATATCCTCAGCACTACCCATGGGTAGGATCCTCCAAAAGGGATTGGGAAATCTCTGTCTGTAATGACCAGAGGTTTGGCGGTGCCTCGAGTGCCAGGCCTCGACAGTGTAGGCAGGATAATGCCTACTTACACTGGCGATGCCTCACGAGGGAAACGTCTGGCGATAGAAATTGTAGAACCTGCAGCTCAGTGTAAAAGGCTTCGCATAACCGAGGCCTCTGAGAGCAGCGCAGGCTGAACTGTGGTGGTCAGGGTTCAACAGAGTAAGCCTCTGCCTGGTAAGCGTAAAGGAGATGTATTGAAAACTGTATGACGCACTGTTTATTCAAGATATTTGAAATGATGTACTAAGAGCATTGTGATATGACCAGTGAAAATTACAGAGAAAATGACCCCTAAGACAGGGGCAGTGGTACTAATTTGTGGAGAAGGTGCCTCAGTTTTAGAAGGAGAGGCCCCAGCTGTTAGAGTGAGCCACGCACAGACCCTTATGCGTGAGGAGGTCCTAGCTGGAGGGGCAAGCGACGCACAGACTCATGTGCGTGAAGAGAAGAAAGAGACGGAAGATGTTGGCAAAGTCGCCACTATCACCGGCAGAGGTAGTGAGCGTATTAGAAATTTTACGTAATTTTGTCAATAATTAGAGTTTCTAACTTGACTACACTACAGGAGAAGAGGATGCCTCCACGTCCGTTGCTGTGAGCAGAGCGTGGAGAGACTTTCCTGACAAGTTCGCCTTCATGGAAGGTGTTGTCAGTGATATGATCGAGCACCTGGAGCACGTCAAACCTGGAGCTAGTATGCTGTAGTTATAAAAGGTTTATTTTACTATACAGTAATAATGTGTCATATTGCAGTGATGATGTTTGCTGTTAGGAGCTCGCCTTCGATGGGACCCAACGGAGCCCATTGATTTGGACACAGTGGAGCCTCCATATGATGGGGCAGTCGTGCCACGTCACATTTATGAGGAGATGCGTAAATGTGCGTTACGCTCGACACACTCCTTATGGGAGAGTAAAGGCATCAATGAAGGCCTTTGGAAAAGGCTGCAGAGGTTAGAGCAGAGGATTGAGGCTCTGACCAAAGAGGTTGGAGACCTGAGGTCACGATGCGAATTCCTACAGGCCCGGGAGACGGGCGATGAAGATTGGCGTACCGCTATTATCGACTACTCCCGTTATTGGACCGCCATCAAAAACAACGTGCAAACCAGTCGGGCGTTGGTAGAGCAACAAATGCAGATAGAGCTCCTAGCTCAGAAAAGCCAGGATTGGAGGGATTACTGTGCAAGCATGCAAGAGTGGGGGCAGAAGGAAAAGGACCACAAACATTTGTATAAGCGAGAAAGCATCGCTTATCGTAAACTTTATCGCGATTCTGCCGTCAAAGCTCAATCCTTGGAAGTCTTCCTTGACGTTATTGGAGCATCTAAGGTCTTCAAGAAGTTGGAAGAGCAAGTGACTGTAAGTGCATCCTCGGAAAGGGAGATGACTCTCCCAGGGGGCTAGACTACAGTCCCTACATTCTTCCCGGACCCACCTCGCTGGACTGACGTAGAGAAAGAGAAGGTGAAGGCTGGAGCTGCCCTGGGAGATGATGTGTGGTCGGACCTAACTAAGGAGGAAATTATGAAGCGCCTATGGGCCGGCCTAGAAAAGATTCCTTTTGCTGCCGAAGCAGGGCCATCGTGAGTAATTTTGATCATGGCTAAGTCTAAATTTTTCTATTGCGTTGTTAAGTTTTGTCTTGCTAATATGTTTTCTATATCTAGGTACCCGAAGAGGATAGAGAAGGTGAGCCGGTTGAGGAGCAAGCACAGGACGAAGAACGCGGAGATGAAGGGCACCCTCCCGTGGAGCCGATACTAGAGCAGGGACCTCATGAAGAGGAGATTCCTTGTGAAGGAATACTTCCCAGGAGAGAAGGCCTACTAGAGGAGGATCTATCAGGTCTAGAGCCTAATTTAAGAGACACTGGTGACAACGGCATTAGGGGAGATGCGTAATTGTGGTTTACGCATAGTTTTGTTGATGTGAAGTCAAGTAGTGTTTTGTGAATGACTGAAAGACGCGCTATAAGACCTTCTGGTATTTTTAAATGTCAATTATTATTTTTTTGTCTTTTATGTTTTTATCTTCAAAGCATAAGCGTAATTGTTAAGGATTTTGCCTAAGTTATGGCGATGGAATAGAAGAGCTAGTTTAAGGCCATTGCGGGCCATATGCGTAATCTGGAGACTAGTTTTAAGCCGTTACGGGCCATCATAGGAGTCTGCGTAGACTAGAAATTAGTTTAAGGCCGTTACGGGCCATGACGGGCATTCGCGTAATCTGGAAACTGGCCATGACGTAATATAGGAAGCGTAAATGATGACAGTATATAATTCTGCGTAATTAGGCTAAAGTGATTAAGCAACATGAATAACGTACGTAAAAGAAATGCAATAGCGTAAAGAGATGGCAAGCGTAAAAACTGAAAACTTTTATAGCGTAAACATGTATTGAATGAAAAACAAACTGCTGAATGCAAATAGCGATAGCTGATAAAAATGTAATAATGTGCGTAAATGCCATTCTTCAACCATCAATCCTCAGTTGTCTCTTAATGGCCTTCACATTGAGTGTTGCGTAAGGGCGGAGGGGTTTACGCTCTGACTCCTCCATGTCACCATCCTGAAATGGTAGGTCGGCCCAGGCTAGCCTTTCATCATTGGTGTCAATTTGTTGAGGGGTTTGGAGATGGGTCTGATCATCCGATGTTTCTATCTCCAAACCTCATTCTTCTTCAATGTTATTGACAGTCCTGGGGGTGATTTCATCACCGCGAATTACGACCTCTCCTCCAGTGTAGGGTAGGTGTATCTCTTGGTGTATCGATGATGAAACCACCCTCAGCTGGGCTAACCACGATCTCCCTAAGATCAAGTTGAATCCAGGCATCTCCTCGACGACTAGGAATGTGGCCTCTCTTGGGAATTGATCTCCTGCCACAAATTCGATACGGACCGTCCCTTTGACCTGAACCTTTGCCCCATTGAACGATTTTACGCAAGCTGTCGTTGTGGGAGCGATTTGGTCACCCAGACCTAACCTATCCACGATGGAATAAGGAACGACGTTTGTAGCTGTGCCATCGTCCACGTGTACCCTCCGGATTCAGTACTGACCAAACCGAATGGTGATGAACATGGGTTCAGTTGTCACCTGACCTTTCTCAGGATCGTCTTTGATAGACTCGTCATGAAAGGTCAGCGAGGTAGGCCTAGATTGCTCAGCTTCAGAAGGAAACATGACAGCATGTATCGCTTCCTCCTCTGCTGGCAAGCTTTCATCCACCAATATGGATGTAAGCATGCGGACCATAGCCTCACGGTGTTCCCAGGATGTCATGAGCAGGTCGTAGAGGCTCAGCGTTGTATTTTTTTGTTTGAGAGCCTGTTTGACCTACTTAAACGCATCGAGGAGGTCCTTCTCTCGACTGGGTTGTTTATCTCCCTTGTCCTCTTCCATTCGGCCCAAGAGACGAATCTCTTGAGGTGGAACGGTGTCAGTGGTGGGATTGTTCTTTTTTTTGCCAAGAAGAGGTGGTTGCGTTTCCACGCCTTTATTCTACTTTTGAGGTACAGGCGAAGGCACAGAGGCCAGGGGCCTAGGCTTAGGGAAGCCGAGCGTAAAATGATCTTTCGTCGCGTTAATAGATGTGTCCGCTCCCTTTTGTTTGTCAGGCGACAGTTGACGATTTTGGTTATAGGTCTGCCCCTGCATAAGAGGGGTAGCCGGTGGTTTTGGCACCCTGATTATGAAAGGCACCCTAGGCATGGGCGCGAATGAGGCCGCGGCTCTACTGTTACTGCATGGCTGAGTGGAGTTCTGAGAAGGTGCACAGATGATAAAAGGTGGCCTTGAAGCACCACTAGCTGTCGATGAAGGGTTTGCCTCCTTGTGTGAGTTGGTAGGTACACGCAAAATAAATGGTTGTTTGGGTGGTACTTTCCTCTCACCGTCCGTACTCACTACGTTGATTGTATAAGGTGCGTCGTTTACATTCAACGAATCCTTATACACGTGCAATTCTTGGTTTTCTGGACGTCTTGGACTACTACCGTCTAGTTTTAGATGACCGTCATCGATCATGCATTGAATGTCGTCCTTCAATGCCCAGCAGTAATCCGTGTCGTGACCACATAGCTAGTGGTAGTCATAGAAATGGTCCAGCCTGAAAGATCTCGAAACTGGTGATTCGTTAGGCAGGGCTAGAGAAGGGTTCTTCAGCAATTCACAATGACGTCTGTGACGCTTCAGAGCTTCTTCGGATACCCTTTTGGGTTGAATGTGTCCTGACCCTAACAATTGTTTCAACTGTTCTGAATGCTTTACAGGGAGGGTTGTATACTTTGAGCGATCTTTACGTTCAAAGTTTGGTTTTGGCTGGGGGGCCTTTCAGCGGAAACTTTGTCTTGCCCAGTGCTGCCCGTGCTGGCTGAGACCGTGGTCTCAGGAGGCGCTGTAGGTGCCTTCTTGTTCTTGTTCTTTGTGCCCTCAGCCAACGCAGCTACTGTCGTCGTCCTTGCCTTCCCTTTATCCTTAGCCTTGTTGTGCGCATTCTTGTAGGCGACATACACTGGGTCTTTGCTAGCCTCTGCAGCATCTTGAATGCTTCTGATTTGAGCGAAGGCCTGATGTAAAGAGCTAGGGAAAAGATAATACAGCTTTGACTTGATAAAGTCATTGACTGCTCCTTTGAAGATAGCCAGTAGATGTGAGTCCACGATCGGCTCACGGATTTCATTCAGAGTAGCACTCCAACGCTGTATGAACTTGTGGACAGGTTCGAGCGGGTCTTGTTTCACCCTCGTGAGCTGATCCAACGTGACTTCCGGCTTTAAGTTGTATTTAAATCGGGTCACGAATTGTGTCTGTAGCTCTTCCAAGGTTGAGATGGAAGAGCGTGGGAGGGCTCGATAACAATCCAAAGCTTTCCCTGTTAAAGACATGGCAAAGACTCAGATAATCGTGTGTGGCCACTGTTGTAACAACAAGGACTCAGATCTGAAGGTGACCAAGTGAGCATTAGGATCTCCCTCCCCATTATACTTGGTAAAATGAGGCAAGGACATCCCCGGTGGCAACGACAGCATAGGGACGGCTGAGTTAATAGGATCATCTTGGTAAAATTCCATGATCTGTACAGTGTCTGAGCCAGCGGCCTTAAGGTGCCTAACCTCCTCAGTGAGGGTTTGAATAAGTAAAAAGGCTTGGTCTAAACCTGTTGATGGAGGCACCTGCGCAGGAGGAGCAGGGTGCTGACTCGGGAGAGCAGTGCTAGGGAGTGGAAATGGTGGAATGGCTTGCCCGGAAGATGGTGGGGAGGGGATCCCTACAGGCAGGGGGGCCTATGAAGACCACCACCCACCGGTTTGTGAAGAGAGGTTAGCCGCCCCCTGCTGCGCGAAATAGGGATAGGGATATTGCAGGACCGTCTGCGGAACCTGTGTCGTGGGTGCAACCAAGGGCTACACACCATATACCACAGGCTGGTTATGTTGCGCTGCGGGATTGGCCCATTGACTCATGGCAGGCTGTTGAATATATGTTTGAGGCTAAACGACTGCGGTGATATGTTGGGTTGGAGGGGGCAGAAGTGATAAAGTCTGCACCGGGCAAGTTGTGGATATGGTGTGGGATTGAATTTGAGGGATGAAATCGGGCGTGGTGGTCGCTAGAACCACTACCGGAATGCTGAGTACACGTGGTGAAGATACCGTTCCCATGTTATTGTGGGGTATTTGTACTTGCAGCCTAGACGGCTGCACGGTGGCTTGCGGAACGACAGGGATATGCATCTGTGTGGTCATGGCTGGGTTAAGAGGGGTGGCTTCTCCGTTGAGCAGGAATGATGGATTGACGTAAGTATGGGGGCTCAGAGTGTGGTATGAGTGCTCAGATTGGGCCGCAAACTCATCATCTTCTTCCTCCCCATTCTGGGGTTCCGTCATAGCCCGCATAGCCTGGCTCTTGGCCATGACCAACTGTGTTATAATCTCATGTTGATGTTCGGTCAAAGGAATGATGTTGTAGGCTGTTGGGGTGAAATCCTGACCCCCTCGATGGATCATCTCAAAGTTTCGTTTTGCTTCGATCTCAGCTCGGCTGAGAGCCAGCTTCGCTTGGATCTTAACACAGATAAAGTTATATTCTTCAGGTGTTATGACCGTGAAAACAGGCTCTTTACCTTGCAGTCTCAATGATCGATGCGATGGTCCTTGCGGTCCTGCTGCACCAAGAGCTGGCCTGGTGACAGCGATAGGGTTCACAGATGTGGCACCCATATCGGCAGGGACCATGGCGGTTGTGGTTGTGTAAAATGAATCCATTAATCAAGGAGATTAACAATAACTGACGACTGGATCTAAAAGATGGCTGGCAAAAAGATCGCGGATAAGCTTTCTACCCTGTAGGATTCCAAAGGAATCGTTCCTGTGACCGATCTACACCACGTGATTTGCCGTAGACTTCCCTAGAGGTATTACGTCTATGGTTTTGGGTATAAATCACTAACAAGGCTACCCGAAAAATATGGATCGGAGCCAAGGCCCTCCTTCTAGTGCCAGAAAACTGTAACGATGAAAAATGTCGGCAGCTGGAAAATACCAAACAAAATTCTGTGTACACATTTTTAACCACGGATCCGTACGAGGGCTATGCTAGAAAAATGAATTCGTGGCACCCTGAATGGTCTTGTCGATCAGACAGGGACTTACTAAATCAGTAAACCGATGGAAATTACGAATGTTGGGTGGAACGATTTGATTCGACGAGTCGCGAAATGGAGGGAAAACAACGTAGATGAATTATAATGATGGTAACACAAACATAGTAAGAGGAAGCAGACACGAAAGAAACGTGTGGTTTCAAGATCTACGCTTTGACTTGAAGAATGAATATTTTGTATACCACGTTACAGCGGGGAGACCCCGATTACTTGGTGTAAAGTAAACACAAAATAACAAGAAAGCTGCCTAAGCAGAAGTACAGAATGGAGTCCGATCTACCTCGTAAGCCAGAGGTGGGATGCAAGGAAGGTCAAGTTCTGATGTCTATCAATCAACTGCTTCTGATCAATAGAGCTTGCAAACCGTGCCAGATGATCTTGCGATCTCTGATCTGCTCCTTTTGCCTTGGGTAGTCTCTACTCGGAACTACCAGCAATCACAAATGGAGAAAGTTGTGTCTTCACCAACGGACCAATTGCTCCTACTGCCAATGCTCAAGGAAAATAAGCTCTATCTCTGTTAGAATGTGATGCTGTCAAAAATTGCCAAAGTGCTACTCTCTCTATTTCTGTCTCTTGTTGTGTATCTCCCGTCGTCTTCCTGTCCATCTCTTTATGTTTTCGCTAACTGAAGTATTTATAGGTTTGAAAACATGTGGAGAAGGCCTGGCTATGATAACACGTGTCTCAGACCTTTCGAGATGCCGTTGACCTAACCCTCTTTGTGTTGAACTTTGTGATAATGCAAAATACGCTCATTTGCGTACTGTGCGTGTGAATAACAGATGTGCGTCGGGCATGTTTTAGCTGACTTTGGGCTATATTACGCTCATTCGCGTTGCGTCGCGTGCAAGAGTGTAACAAAGCATGAAAACAAAGGGTTCAAGCTATTTTATGCTCGCTTGCGTTGCCGAGCGTAGTGAAGCGTAAATGATGATTAGCTTGGTGATGAATTACGCTGAGATACGTTGCGTTGCGTAACGAGCGTAAGGTGATCCATCTGCAAGAAAGGGAAAAGAGTTGATCTGTTGCGCTTCTTCTGGACTTTCTTTTACTTTTTCGAAGCTCATTACGCTACCATGCGTAACAGAGCGTAAACTCGGCCTTGGACAAAAGACTTAGCAAAATACACGAGAAGTCACATATTACGCTGCTTAAGCCTCTCCAGATGCTGAAGTAAGTCGCCTTCTAATATTAGACTATGTTGAACAGAATCACGCTAAGCGTCATTATGCTATGTCACGTGATATAGCGTACAGAGAGAAAACATAGTGATATTCGAAATCTGCAAAGGAAATCGAAGACTTGATGCTACGTGCCTTTTTGCCTTACTCTGCCTTGTTCTTCCTTCTTGAATTCTGACATGTGCTCTCGCCTGATCGCGAATCTTTGCCTGAGGCCGACTCACAATTTTCATGGTGTTTCAACAAGGGAACTCATTCACAACATAGACGCTACAACCCACAAACGTGGCTCACACTGTAAATCATGCAATGGCACAACTCACACTGCAGAAGCAATTGAGAAGTAGTGCTAGAACAAAAATCACAGTTTCCCTAGGTAACTCACGCCGAGACAAAAAAATCATAGTTTCCCTGGGTAACTCACGCCTAGACACAAAAATCGCAGTTTCCCTGGGATACTCATGTCTAGGCAAAAACAAAAATAAAAAATCAACAAAAATCAGCTTTCTCTAGGATACTCACACCCAGGCCAAAAAACAAAAAATTAGCAAAAATTAGCTTTCCCTGGGATACTCATGCCCAGGCCAAAAAAACAAAAAATCAGCAAAAATCAAGTTTCCTGTGGCGCTCATGCAAATCAGAAAAAATAGGTTTTCTATGGGATGCTAACACCCAGGCACAAAAATAAATCTTTTCTCTACGCATTCTTGCCCTGTTTCCCCCGCACACACCTTGCAATATGCATTCGTGCCCTATTCAACACCAAAATAACGTCCCTTAAACCTCTGCACCCAACTCACGCCCTCACCACTCACGTTGAGCATGTCCTGGGTCACTCTGGCTGATCCTCTGCAATGAATGAATAGTATAAAAATAAGAAATTTTACAGGATTGAGCATTTCCTGGCCATTCTTTACCTTTCCCACACTCACGCCATCGCATAAAATAGCAACCACAAAAAAGTAGCAAATATTAAGACCCTAGTGACGTCCTAGACATCCAAAATGTGCTACAGAATGCAGCAAAAAATTCATGATAACAGATCACACTGAAAAAACCCATGATCCAATAAAATTCTCACTCTGTAAATGTAGCAAAAAAAAATGGAAGCGCTAATGGCTCACGCCAGTATTCATGCTATGATAAAATGGCAAGAAGGAAAGAAAACATAACTACGCAGGGTCCCTGCCCATGACGAAACCCTAGGTTGAGGAAGGAGTTGGAGTAGTTCTTTTCTCTCTGCCATGAACGCCAAGCTTGCCTGCTTCTTCCCTTTGCCTCCCTTTCCCTTCATCCTACTCATGCTGCACACCCTACCCTGTAACTCATGCTGCCCTGCCCTGTTTCCCATGCTATCTTGCACGCCCTATAACTCACGCTACCCTCTGTAAATCATGCTACGCTATGCACCCAGTTAGTCACACTGCCAACACTAACTCACACCATGCCCTTTTAAATTCCTTTGGCACGCCTGATTCAGTTTAGTTCACTTTATTTCCCTTCTCTTCTATTTTACTTTGTTCTGCCTTTTTTTTTAATTTATTACTCACTTTTTTTCCATTTTCATGTTCTCAGGATAGTTTTCTTTTCATTTTTTTTATAAAGTAAGGCATAAATAAAAAAAAGAGCATGAAGACTGAATATCTATGAAAC
Organism: Gnetum montanum; assembly: GCA_015680685.1. Taxonomy (NCBI): domain Eukaryota; kingdom Viridiplantae; phylum Streptophyta; class Gnetopsida; order Gnetales; family Gnetaceae; genus Gnetum; species Gnetum montanum. Next base: position 109,014 of record MNCI01002977.1, read on the forward strand.
CATGAACATCATTACACTATTATTTACATGAAACATGAATGCCATGGATGACTTGGTATGGCCTAAAACTGCAATTACATTCCACAATTTCGTTAGACTAGTCATGTGAAACTCATCTATACTTAAAACCTTCCTCATCAAGAAAATGTTGCTCACTCTAGTCCTGGTTTAAATTGGCAGGAACAAGCATATGGATAGCAACAACCTCTTTTCAACGTTGTCTATCAATGGACCTCACGGGGCCATAAAAAGAGCGATTAATCTAGAATCCTTAGATCTAGACTCATATACTCATGCTAATTTCGTGGCATCCACTCAAGAAACATTAGACTACCCTGAGGGTATGACTAAAAATTTAGACTTAGAAGCCAAGAACATCATTGAAGATCCCCTCGTTGAAGTCCCCATCACTATGTCTAGTGGCGAAGTTAAAACATTAAAACTGAGTACTCTACTAAACCCACAACTTGCCAATGACATTACACAAGTGCTGAAGAACAACATCAAAACATTCGCTTGGTCATATACCGATATGCCAGGACCAGACCCTCGACTCATCAAGCATAACATCATCCTCGATGAAAAACTCAGACCAATAAAGCAAAAAGCACAAAAGGTTAAACCTAAGGTAGCATTGGCATTTCATAACAAAGTCACGAAGCTCTACCAAGCCGGCTTCATCCGAGCTGTTGACTATGCCGATTGGGTATCCAACATTGTTGTAGTTCCCAAGAAGAATAGCAACAGTCGCATATGCATTGACTTCCATGACCTCAACATAGCCACTATAAAGGATGACTTCCTGCTACCCAGTATCGATCAACTCGTTAACTCAACTACTTGGCATGCATTCTTATCCTTCATGGACAGATTTTCAGGATACAACCAAATCAGGATCAACCCGAAACACCAACTCAGGACAACCTTCATGACACCTTGGGGCATGTTCTATTATACAATGATGCCATTCAGTCTCAAAAACGTAGGTGCTACATATCAACAAGCAATGACATATATATTTAGCGATTATATGCTTGATTCGCTCAACAATTATGTAGATGACATCGTAGTCAAGTCCAAAACAACCGAGCAACACCTAAAGGACCTAGACCTAGTACTCAAACATTGTCTCAAATATGACCTTAGACTTAATCCAAAGAAATGTGTCTTTGGAGTTAAAACGGGCAAAATTCTTGGCTTCATAGTCTCAGAAACAGGGATACGAGTAGACCTCGATAAGGTTAAAGAAATAACTAGCATGCAACCACCTAAGAACCTTACCGAACTACGCGGCCTGCAAGGTAGACTACAATTCATTAGACGTTTTATTGCAAAATTGACAGATAAGTTGAAACCCATGGAGCATTTACTATGAAAGAATGTCCATTTTCAATGGACTCAATAGTGCAAAGAAGCCTTTGAGAACATAAAAATGGAGTTGGCTCAACTGCTGATAGTTCATCCCCCACAAAGCAATAAACCTTTTCACATCTACCTCGCGACATCTGATTTATCTATTGCATCTATTCTTTGTCAAAAACGAGAAGATGGAATCGAGATCCCCATTTACTATTTAAGCCATGCCTTAGTTTCCTATGAACAACGATACAACGATGTGGAGAGATCATGTCTTGCCCTGATCTTTTCCTTGAAAAAGTGACAACATTATCTCTTCCATAACCAAGTCTATATCATTTGCAAAGATACTGTGCTTCGAGCTATCACTAACAACATCTATGAATCAAGTAATATAGCTAGATGGAAGGTGATGATTGCTGAATTTAACCTACACTATGTAACTCAATCCTCCACTAAGGGTCAAGAAGTAGTCAATCAAATGACCGCTTCACCAACACAAGATCAAGCATCAATTAACCCTGAATTCCCTGATGATAATATTAACAGCATCAACATTGTGCCTGATAATTACGATATAATCCTTTACTTCGATGGGGCTTCAACCGCCCGAGGAGAAAGTGCTACGGCCATCATAATGTATCCCTCTAGAGAAATTTGACCCTTTTCCTATCAACTAACATTCCCTTGTACGAACAACATAGCAGAGTACGAAAGTATTCTTAGAGGTCTGGTAGCAGCACTAACTTCGAGAATCACATGTCTTGTAGTCTGAGGTGACTCACAATTAGTAATCAATCAAGTCACAAAATTTTACACATGTAAGGCTTCTCATTTACAACCATACTATGACCTAACCAAACACTTGCTAAAAGAACTGATGAACGTAGATATGCAACATGTTCCTAGAAACGAAAATACCATCGATGATGCACTTGCTACACTAGCCTTAAACATGACACCTGAGATGTTCCATACATTACCTACTTCCATAAAAAATTGTACTAAACCCATAACCGACGCTCTCGATGAAATACCCATAGCATCCGTCAGTACTACACAGAAGATAGAATGGTATGATGACATAAAGGAGTACCTTCTACATGGCGAACCGTCACAACATCTGATGAGTGCTAAAAAATACATAGTACGAAAACGCTCTCGGCAATATGCATTAATAGGAGACACATTATGTCATAGATCCTATGAAGGAATTCTATTAGTGTGTGTTAATAGCATTGATGGTCAAACAATCGTGGAATAGATTCACGAAGGACTTTGCGGAGGGCATATAGCACCCAAAGTAATGGCAATGAAAATTAGACATTTGGGCTACTACTAGCCACACATGGAGTACGATTGTTTCTCCAGGGTCAAGAAATGTAACATTTTCCAAAAGCATGGTAACCTAATACATGTGCCACCTAATGAGTTGTATACTACACAAATCACATGGCCATTCCAAAGATGGGGATTAAACATCATTGGCTCGATAACACCAACATCCTCAGCAGGACATAGCTTCATCATCACCGTGATCGAATATTTCACAAAATCGGTAGAAGCTATTCCTGTTAGAAAAACCACATCTAAACATGTTTGCAATTTCATATTAGAAAACATCGTGACCTGCTTTGGTATCCTAATGACCATAGTTACCGATAATGGACCACAGTTCAGCAATACGGATACTAAAAGCTTCTATGAAAGCCTAGGTATTAGACACTCGTTTTCATTGCCCTACTACCCATAGATCAATGGTCAAGTGGAGTCTATGAACAAAAAGATAATCATGGTGCTCAAAAATATGTTGAATCAAAGCAAGAGACGATGGCACAAGCAGTTAATCTATGCACTATGGGCATATCGAACAACGCATCGAACGTCCACAGGTAAGACACCATATAGCCTTGTATACGGATCTGAAGCTGTGTTACCTTTAGAGTTACAGGTTTCCTTGTTGCAAATAACACTCTCTAGCCTTCTCAATGAAGGTCAGAACAACAAGCTATGCATTGTTGACCTTTACTCGGTGGAAGAAGAAAGGGTACGAGCGCTTGATCAAATCGAATGGTATGAAAGACAAAAATGGCAACATCATCAACATGATCCACATAAGTAGTTGATCAACGAAGGTGACCTAGTTCTCAAGGCAGTCTGCGAACACTCAAAAAAATTCTCAGCTAACTGGGAAGGGCCTTACTTAGTCATCAAAGCATATGATAATGAGGCATTTAAGCTCGTCGACATGAACGAAAATGAGTTCGCCAATCCTACAAATCACATGTACCTAAAACCATACTACATATGATGAGCTTAAGGTACATATTGGTCCCGGCATCATGACCTAAAACTGACACCATAGAATAGTCCTGGAGCTATGACTTAAAACTAGCACCACAGAATGTCTTGGCATCATGACAGTAAACTGACACCACATAGTTTAGTCCAGCATGACACTAAATTGCCACGCTTGTCCACCGGAGTCCACTAAGACTATAAATAGGCTTGCCTCTTCATAGTCTACCATGACTCTAAACTAGCACTACATCATCTGCTATGATGATAAACAGGCAACATCCAAAGGATTATGATGTGAAACTAATCCACAACAGTCTGCTAAGACTATAAACTAGTGACTTCATCGACAACCTAGCATTATCTGAAAAAACATGTTGCTACAATCAGTTGTATGTGCTCACACATAAACCTGCTACCTGATCTGTCACATGGATCTAGATGAAATTGACGTTGTTCAAGATCTTGTTTGTCTCAAAACTCCCCATGATGGATCCATTCCATCAGCTGTGTTCAAGTTTAAAGTGCTTTAGCTAACTGAATCATTTATGGTTTTCTTATCCTCTTGGAGTTGTATTTGCAGGATGACATGCTTGAGATGTTCATGCACAGATGCATTTCATCATGACGATAGGGTATCACATTCTTCCTGACGCACGCAACTGGGTTAATCAATCCGTTCATAAGTACATTCCCAACCCCTGATACATTCCCTATTCCACGTCATGTCCTAATTATCCTATTTAACTACATCTCCTGGATACATTCTACTCCCCCAAAGCCCTTGATACATTGTTGCACACTATGATTCTCTAAGCAGTTGCAACACAAAACACAATACATGTTGCACGACACAGAATGCAAGCGCTCGAACATGAGCAAGGCACAAAAGGTAGGCTCTTCCAAAAAGACCAAAAGAAAAAAAGCAAAAACAAAAGAAATGAAAAACAAAGAAAAAAGAAAAAAGAACAAAAATATCAAAGAGCAAAATGCACAACAAAGGTCTTCATGACCCCGTTGACATCATAAACTAAAGATCATTGGCTCTTCTCATACAAGCCCCAAGCGAGAAGGCAATTATCTTGGAAAAACACTTGTGTCTCAAATGATCATGTCACACATCATCGCGTGGCTTTGGCTATTTACAAAGGGCTCCCTTAGACACGACACAAGGGTCCTATTTCTCCAAAGAACATACCTCCTATGCCTTGGCTCCAATTCTTCTATACATTGGTTGTTGACAAGGACAGAAAACTAGCTCGTTCACATGAGAGCATTCCTCTCTCGCAGTTCAAACAACGACACCCTTGATCAATTCCTAACTTTCCCTAGTTACAATTCCTTGCATCTTGAACCACATTCCCTCAATCCCATGTACTTTTGAACCTGGTGAAACACCACAAAATTCTGAGCTTAGTACTTCTCCAACGAGAATCGAGCTAATTCATGATGCTCACTAGCATGATTGAAGCTTGAGGACCCCATAGATAGCTTCAAGCAAAGTCGAACTCAACAAGAAATGGTTCCCTGGGACCCGCAGAAAACCACGGCGACATCTGGAATCAAACATGGAAAATTCGGAGCTTAAGATACTTAGTTTTCACTGAGTATGCTGTCTGCAGCGTGTACGCCCAGCGTATATGCTTAGCGTGCACGCCTCACATGTATGCTCAACACGTACGACTGACGTGTACACCCAGCATGTGACTCCAAAGATTGCATGGAAAAGGTACTTCAGAGCAAGATTTTGTACAAGGCATCAACTCTTAGAGATAGGGCGTCATCGTGGGCTCAAGAAAATCCAGTTCTAAGCTTGAAATCATGCACTCCTAAGTTCACACATTGAACAGGAACACCGTGTAGGCCCAACATGCGTGCCCAGTGTACACGCTCAGCATACATGCCCAGCGTGCACACACAACATGTATATGTTGGCATGATTCACACTGTATATTTGTAAAATTTCATTCTTTCACACTCAGTCAATGCACCACATGTCACCCGATCCGAGAGTCCAGCATCCCACAGCCAACCATCCCCTCTCAGATCCGAGTCTAAGTCTAAACTTGTATAAAAACCCTGGCTTTTGACCAGATAGGGGTTTGAAAAATTGAAAGGATCTGGGCAAAAATATAGGGGCGAAAAAAGGCATCGAGGAAATCATAGACATTAATCCTACACACTGGACTTCCATCCTGCACGCTGAGCATACAACCTTTACGCTATGCTTGCAGTCGAATCCAGCGAACATTAACCCCACTGCATCCACCAGAGCCTTCCGCCCGTCTTGTGTCAAAACCACAACTCCATTAGACCGGTGCATTGTAATTTCCATTATGCAATGATATTGCCACAATTCTTTTGCTAAGATTCATTACAGTTTTTCGTTCATTCTTGTATGCTTATTGTTTATATTTCTGTACGATTACGCTCAGTTTTACATTTGTTACGTCGTTTACATTTAATCTAGCATATTGCGTATTGGCATATGTTTGGGGAAATCCTTGTCTAATCTGCGTGCAGACCACCAAGGTACTCTACCTTCGTTAGCTCCAGCTCGCCCTCAGGCGAAGGTAGGGTCTTCTGTGCTTGTCAGGTGATCTCTTGGTCTCTGTTCCGTTCTAGCTGGCGACCGACGATTTCGGACAGTACAAAAAATGGCACTAGAAGAAGGGCCTAAAACTGTTTAAACCCACTCTGATCTCATACACGCACCTCATGCTTCAGATCGGTACTCTGGTTTTCCCAGATTCACATTACGCCAACATTAAACTCGATTCTAAACTTCTCGAATCTACACCCTGTTCCACATCATTCTCAACATCTACATGCTGCACGATCCTATCTATACACTGCCTTCAACCTGCATGCTATAGACTTTGTCTACACGCTGCTACCAACCTGCATGCTGTAGAATTTGTTTGCACGCTGCCGCCACTCTGCACGTTGTAGACTTTGTCTACACACTGCTACCACTCTACACGCTGCCACCAACCTGCACACTATAGAATTTTTCTACACGCTGTCGTCACTCTGCACGCTGTACATTTGTTCTACATGCTACCTCCACTCTGCATGCTATAGCCTTTTTCTGCACGCTACTGCCACTCTGCACGCTGCTGCTACTCTGCACGCTGTAGACTTTGTCTGCACACTGCCGTCAACATGCACACTATAGACTTTTTCTGCACGCTGCCGCCAACCTACATGCTGTAGACTTTGTCTGCACGCTGCCACCAACCTGCACACTGTAGACTTTGTCTGCACGCTGCCGCCACTTGCAACACATTGACCACTCTAGTTTTATGCTAATAGTCGTATTTTGCACGCTGCCTCCACTTGCAACACGTTGACCACTCTATTTTTACGCTAATAGTCATAGTCTGCACGCTGCCACCACTTGCAACACATTGACCACTCTATTTTTATGCTAATAGTCATAGTCTGCATGCCGCGACCTTAGCTTACACGCCGTGATCAGTTTCTGTACACTGGTCATGGAAGCCTGTATGCTTAAGATCTAGTCTGCATGCTTTGTAAACAGGCTACATGCCGCGAACTTAGGTGTACGCTGATAGGTATACCCGTTTCACATTTCTTCCACCTCGTTACATTCACGACCTTTCCATCATGAACCCTGCAAACATCAACATTACAACTAGGCCCATCACAAATACTTCTGGCCCTATGACCATCCCTCCACCTACAGCACAACTCATGATAGGACCTCTCCAGTCTCTCAGGCTGCAAGGGAAGAACCCATCATTTAATGTTATAACACAAGAGCAATATAATTTTATATGCGTAAAAATCCAAGCTGGCCTAGCAGTTGATCAAATTGAAATGGAGGCTAAGAGACAATACGAACTGTTTCATAGGGGAGGACATGAGTTCATCCCTTCCTCATATGACATCATCCCTCCTCCAGAGCACTACTCTGAGCTCATCTCACAGCTCCTCCTACTAAGGAGTCAGTCTCTGGAATAGTTTATGGAAAATTCTCAATTGGAAGAGGAGGATGACTTCGCAGCTCAGTCCGAGCATGAAGATTCATACCATACCCTCAGCCCACAAACTTACGCAAACCCGTTGTTTCACCCATTCATGGGGGAAACTACGTCCCTCCAGCCATTTAAAATCACCCAAGCACATATACCTCAACAGGAATCATCCATGCTTATCCCTACTCCTCCTATGACCGATACACAATTCAACACACTTCCCCTTGCTATTCCCCCTGCTGCAACAGTATCTCCATTCTCACAAATACAACCTCCTCAAAATAATGTAGGAGTAACCTTCCCACCCCGAGTGATCGAGATGCCACATGTGATACCAGCTTCTACATCTGCTCACTATATACAGCGGATCCAAACCCAAGGAACACCCTTCACCACTGGAACTCAACAAGTTCAGGGTGTTCCTGCACAAAACGTGATCGGGCAGTGGGCTGCGACTGGTGTTCAACCGCATTAACCCCCTCACTACAACGTATCACCTTATACAATCCCACCCATGAACGTCCCTCAAGTGCAACAACAATAACAACCCCAGCAAACCTTTCCCTACAATGCGCCGTCCTTTGTACCACCCGCTATGAATATTCCACAAGCACAACCTCCAACTACACAACTCTCCTCCTTCCAGCCCACTGTACAACAATCTAGTTTGTATACTACACAACATCATCAACCTACTATCTCACCTAGTGCCCAAGACTGGGCTGATGCCAAAAAGCTAATGCAAGAGCTAACTAACGAGGTCAAGCACCTCAAAACAACTGCCGACGAAGAGCTTAAGGTCGTGGATTTCTATCAAGATGATCCTATCAGCTCTTCGGTTCCACCTCTAACGTTACCTAAAGGTGTTTCCTTACCCACGTTAACTAAGTACAATGGGGAGACAGACCCCAACGCCCATCTTATAACGTTTAGATTAGAATGCGCATTACTTTAGGCGTGGCCACATGCCATTCTGCGAGTGTTCCCCATGTCCCTCACAGGGAGAGCACTTGATTGGTATCGGGCTTTGCCCCAAAACTCAATATCTTCTCTAGAAGATTGTTACACCAATTCGTTACCATGTTCAAGTATAACTTAAAGCCTGAAGTAACACTTGACAGTCTCATACAGGTCAAGCAAGCACCGCTTGAGCCTGTTCAAAAATTTATTCAGCAGTGGAGTGCTGCCCTCAATGAGCTCCAAGAGCTAATCCTGGAGATGTATCTCCTCACCATCCTAAAAGGGGTCGTCCATGATTTTGTCAAGTCCAAATTATATTATCTCAATGCACGCACTCTTAGTCAAGCATTTGTACAAATTAAGAACATAGAGGAGGCAGCCCAAAATAGCCATGGCCCTGCCTATTCAGCCTTTAAAAACCAACATAATAAGAAAGACAAAGAAAAGGCTAAAACAACTATAGCAGTAGTAGCGGAAACACACCAAGCGAATGTGGGACAACAAGGCAAACCGACTGCTGCCCCTACTAATTATGCTAGACCCACTCCTGCGACTGCACCCAAATCGTCCACGTCACAAAATCCTACACCGGGTCATGCGAGAAACTTCGAGAAGAGGGACCCCTCTCAATACACACCGTTGCCCATGAAACCCCCACAATTATTCGACCAACTCTTGAAGGCTGGACTAATGAAACATAAACAATTGTTTCCCACAGCAATCCAAAGACATGATTGATTCTGTCAATTGGTTCAGAACCCAAGCCTGGTAATGCCAGATGAGCCCCCAGTTCCAAGGGGCTTTAGAATGGACCATTTTTGTAATTATCATCAACGTAATGGGCATGGCACTGACTATTGTTTCACCCTAAAACAAGATATTCAACGGATGATCGACGGAGGTCAAATCACTTTCAATGAAGCCAACCCGGTCCAACCACAAAACCAGGCCATGGGTGTATATAAAGATCCTCTAAATACTAAGGAAGAACCATATGTAATTAACACCATCTACTTGGATAACGAACCGAAAAAACCTAGGATTAACACCATCTATTCAAAAATCAAGCAGAAAATACCTAAGAGATCATTTGTAGTGCATATTCTGCCCACTGCACAAACACCCGCACCTCAATCATCATACTCTCCATGTAACCCGCCTACCCTGCAAACACCCTATGTCATCTGAATATCCCCCTACCGTAGCAACCTCTACCATACCACCACATGAAAAACCATACATAGTGCATGTACCTCCCATCTCTACTACCGCAGACATACAACCTCTTACCCGGCCTGCTCCCTACGTAGTCCAAGTGTCACCTGCGGTCGCACCTATGGAGGTACAACCCCCAGCTAGACCAACATAATATGTTGTTAGGATACCCGAACGTCCTGATGACCACCAATCCTCCACTCCGCAAGCACAGAATAAACCGATCCCCTATGTTGTTAGGGTGCCTAGGCAGCCCGACACTCAACCGCATTCAACTGTCCAACCGCAACCCCATCCTACTCCATATGTCATACGAGTTCCAAAGCAACCTGAAGTCCAGAAACCAACTGTTCCCCCGCGCCACACACGAGAATGCCTGGCAGACAAGCTCACACGGGAACGCTTGGAGAAAGAACGTCAACGACTTGCCTTAGGACCCCCCAAGCCTACCCCATTAAGTGTAGTGCCCATGACATCACCTAACAATAAACTAAACACAAGCTATGAGGGAGAATCATCAGGAACACATGATACATCTAGATCAATGGTTATGGATAAAAATGACAAACCAACTACGCATGAGATAAAACTGTTGGGCCCAATGGACCAAATGACTATCGACAAACATACACCCAACAGTAAAGATTTAGCAACAACTCTAACATAGGTCACATAGGCAGTTAAACAAAAAAACACTTCATTAAGCCTATACGACCTAGTGTTAACTTCTCAAACTCACCATGAAGCCCTAGTAAGCATGTTGACATCCATCCCAGTAAGTGAAGACTTACCTCCAAATGAACCTTCAATTCATGTGGTAATGTATTCGCCTCAAGGATCGATTTCTAAATCACTAGGTTTTCACAATGACAACATCAAAATGGATGAGAAAATAGGAGAAGTGACAACCGCACCTATGTTCATAATGATACAAGTAAACTAATTCAAAATACATAGAATGCATGTAGATGATGGAGATGCTACAAACGTAGTACCCTATCCCATCGTCGAACAATTAGGGCTTACAGAACTAATTAGACCAACTGCCACCACATGTTTAAAATCGTTTATTGGATCACACGTAGTAGTAAAAGGCACCATAACTTTGGACATTATAGTAGGGGATTAATTCCCCACATCCGCTAACTTTATGGTCATCGATGAAATTCTAGGGTTCAATTTAATATTAGGAAGGCCTTGGTAATCCCAACTGAAAGCAGTCTCTTCCCCCATACACCAAGAGATTCACCTGTCTTACAAAGGTGGTGAAATCATTATACACGGGGAGGCTGCTACACCTACCATCTCGTCACATATAGATATAGACCAAGGCTCGGAGGTTAAGTTTGAAGAGCCTAAATAGGATGATACAAACGAACAACAAAGATGCACGCAACCAGTAAGCAATGATCCATTAAACATAAAGAAAAATTTACCCAACACAGAAATACTCGGGTCTAAAACTGCACATATACCGCCTAATCTGGAAATTACAATGAACGCAGAAACTACTGTACATGTGGAAACACTAGAGGATGCTAACACAGAACCGGTTTCATCAAATGTCCCTTGCGCTGAATTACCATTCAACGTGATCAATGAAGGGGACGCTGAGTATAGAATCATACCCATCAACGCTACTTCTAATGTTAAGATAAGGAAAATAAAAAATTACTAAACCAATAAACAACATTCAAGTTTGAAACAACATTAAACTACATTTATCGTCCGAAATGACGCTAAACTATCACATGTCNGTTAAACTACATTTATCGTCCGAAATGACGCTAAACTATCACATGTCTACAATGACATAAAACTAGCCATGGTCAGAAATGGCCGATCTACCAAGAAACCCACCAGTATCATTTGGAATTTCCCTCATCTGCACGTGGCCCAAGATGGCCTTAAACTAGTGCGTGGGGCTTGAAATGGCCTTAAACTAGAACATCAAGATTATAGTCCGTCATGACTTTAAACTGACACACAAGTATGCATGACTCGGAACGGCCCTAAACTAGAGCACTTTCTTACGTTTTCCTTCTCTCAATTCAGGTTCAGCCTCCGAAGTTATGCTTAGATTGTTGTGTTATTAATTACAGTTTTTCTTCACATTCCCCTTTTCACAATTATCCATCGATTACAATTACATTCCTACTGGCATCCCTACTTCGTGCATTACACTTAAACAACAAAACAAACCAAAAAATCTTACATTGCTGCATCGTGTTTACATTTAAACAAAAACAGCCAAAAGAACAAAAATATTTCCACTTTAAATCTACGTTTTTCAGTGTTCAAACAAACTCAAAATTCAAAAATATATATATATAGTCATATACAGTTGGACAATTACAACAGTTAACTAATTCCATTCATCAGTTCATGAATAACCCAAGGCAAAACCTTCAGTTTACGACTCATGTAAAAATATGAGCCATGATAATGTCAAAATGAAAACTAAATATCAGGGTCAGGAGGGCTATCCCCTTCAGACTCTCCAACATCATGGGTCCCCGCTCCGCTGGGGCCACCTTCTTGAACATCGTCATTGTCCTCACCCTATGAAAAGGTAAAAGAAAACAATCAACACAAAAAAAGAAAAGAGAAAAATCCCAAGCATTATTCAACGAAAAAAATTCACAAGAATAAACTGCTTACCGTAGGAGACCCCCCTAAAATGAATTCCAACCAATGGAGAATTTCTTCCTCGGAGACACTAGCCCAGTCAGTCCCATCGAGGCCCAGATCGATGTTCGCTAAGGCCTTCCCTTTGTCAACCGTCGACCATGTGAGACGTTTCAAGCAAAATTCACCCACAAAGACCTCCCCAAAAGTAGTCATAATTACCCTCTTGGGCGATTCCATCTCAACAATGGTATTCTTAGCAAATGTATCAAATGCAGAGCGTAGACCCAGACCCTCTATGAACATCTCAAGCTGACGCTTCTCTATAGATACCTCTTTTAGCAATTTCTTATAATGATACTTATGGGTCTTTTCATCTTGACCCCATTTCTGCACCTTAGAAGCAAAAGCCTTCCAATCCTGACACTTGAGGTTCAGTAAATCTATCTGGGCCTTATGTTCTGCTAGCTCCCGAGTCAGTGATACTTGACAATTCAGCAAGTTCCAATATCTGGTATAAGTGATCTTGGAAGTTTGCTAAGAACGATCACCTATTAATCTTGCCGAGGTGAACTCATAACAAGATTTGAGATCATCACATTCAGCCGATAACTCGGAAACCTCCCTTTCCCTTGCCTAGATCTACAACCATAGTTGTTCAATGGAGCACCTACAGGTCCAAAGTGATTTGGCGTTATGCACAAGACATTCCACCACTTCATCATAGAACTGTCTTGGTACTTGTTCGACTTCAGGTGGTAGTGCAAGCAAGCTGTCAATACAAATAGCCTCAGAAAAATCCCACTTCAGTTTAGACCCTACCCACACAAAAAGAACAGGCATTAGACCTTAGATGGCAAGAAAGACTATGAAAACAGAAGGAAGCAAAACGCTTCAGACATTTGTACCTATCTTAGGGTGAGCATGTTGAATGCGTTTGACCACCTCGTCAACGATATTGGTGACAAAATCCATTTTTCTTGGCATTTTGGTCCAGGTAAACGGTTCATGCGTGCAAGATGGATTGGATTCAGCAATCATTTCAGCGGGAACCTCTATCATAGGCACTTCTAACCACATGGTAGGAACCATCCTAGTTTCAATATCTACATCTGGAAGTGGTAAAAACATAAATTAAAACACCAAATAAAGGAAATAATGACTCAAAAGGCAATGCAATAAAGTAAAAAAAAAACAAACAACATATCGGATTCTCTGTTTCCTTCCCGGTTTGGAGGGTCGCCAAGGTCGACCCTTCCCCTAAGGAAGCCATCAAATATCTCATCAACACCATCTCAGTCATCGACCAGTTCTGTCTCTGTGGTGTCTTGCGCCAGCTCTTCGGTCACTTCCACCTGATCTTTGCCGACCTCTTCCTCCTTAATTAAATCCGTTGGGACTTCCTCCTCCTTGATAATCATTTCTAGCTCCTGTCTTCTTACTTCAGGAGTTAGCTCTGAAGACATTCATAGATCCAACATTAGTTTCATGTAAACAGTCAAAAAGAAAAAAATAAATAAGACGAAAATAACGATAATGGCAATAAAACAAGTGCATCAGGCTTACTTACCCTGTGCAGGCATTTTAAATCGTATACATTTCACCCTTGGCTCTTCTACAGTTGGGGCCACCTCTCTAGGGCGCTCGCGCTTCTGAACCTTCAATTTGGCTTTCCCGATAGTCTCCTTGATCACCCAACCAGCTCTCCTGGCAGTGTAGGGTACACTGTCTGGTTCCAACCCCATGCTATCACGTGTATGGATTGAACCACTAGATGACCCCTCCGTTGTGACAGAAACTGATTCATTGATCCCCTCGAGTGCATCCTGAGACTTAGCTACCTCAAATAAATGGTCAATCCATGGGTAAGATAATTGAGTACAATCCCGCAAAAAATATTTTTTATCCACATGAACCACCAAAAATTCAGCTAGGCGACGCAGATAACCGGTGAAGAACGCAAGAGTAAAGTGGGATTGTGCCTCAATATTCAAATGTAACCTCACTATCTCCCCATGGAAACCCGAGAGCAGAAATTGGGCCCAGTTATAACGTACCCCAATCTCTAGAATAGTGTGCATGATACGCACGGGTTCTACCCCAAAGGTCTTTACCTGAGAAAGAGACTTGGGAAACACCCGCACTCTAAACAAAAGATACAGCTCATTGACTTCGGCCACTTTCGACTTGCCTTGCATAGAAAACCCCTTAGAGCCTTTGGGAATGCCTAACCAGTCCTCTAATTCTTGCACAATGTGGAGTTCTTTCTGTGCCCTATCCACATCCACTTTGACACCATTTGCTAGTACGCCAAAGAGGTCCGACAAAAATTCCACCGACAGACAAAAAACCACTTTAGCACCCTTGATACGTGTTCCATAGTAGGTTATGGATCTGTTGAAAGAGTCAACGATTCCAATCATCTCTGTCACGGACACATCATGACTAGGAGTAATAAATAAATCCATGAGGCCCATGTCACTTAAACAACTGATGATCTACAGCAGTGCCTTAGTGCGTAACCACCTTCGTGCAACAGTAACCTCCCCGAATTTCATGGATAGAGTGCCTTCAGTCCACCCAGTTGTGATAGTAGCTCCACCAGGGGGAACATCCACTGTACGCACAGGATAACACCGAGGAGTCAATATAACCAATTATATAGCAGAACGAACAAAATAAGGCATCAAAAAAATACTGTGACTTACCGTTAGATGATGGATCGGTGCTAGATGTCAAATCTGAATCACGTGGAAAAATTGGCCCACTTTGGGACCAATCCCCATTCAACCACCCCCGAGCTACACATTGCGCAAATGCCCTGGAGTATCGCTTATGAAAATGAACAATGTCACCCTTCGTCTGAGCTAACACAGCTCCATGGAGGGTGGGACCTACCATAAAAGTCTCTAAAGCAATGTGAGCCAATGCAAGTCCATCATCGCCTATGTGTATTCCATCTTTGTCAACTTGGGGCCTACAAAAGAACGGTAATAAAAATAGGAGGAAACACTAAAAATCAGAATAGAAACGACGAATTAAACAACCTTACCTCTCCACCCTGTATACCGTGCCCAAAGGATTCTAAAATAATGTATGCGCACGAGTGGCTAAAAATAAGGTGCTATTGAGATAGTGAGGGCCATGTGACAATAAGTCCCATACACGTGATAACCGACGGGTAGATCTGGGCCCCCTAGAGGAACCATCCTCAATCGTAAGTGGTCCCTCATCGATGTCCACCATGAAAGCCATAATGCCAGTTGAAGACCCTGGTAACATCGTCTCAAGCACGCTTCGCACTAATTGCTCGCTTAGATGGGACCATATTACTAATCTGAATCTGTCTAAAATAAAGGCAAGGAACTCACAAGCCCCTTCCCTGAACCATAACCCATTGTTATCAATAGTCATATCAGGGGTAGGTTCGTCAGAATCAATGGGCCCAAACCACGCCAGAACCCCAACCAGCTCAACCACTAAGAGGAAAGGCTTAGGATCCCTACAAATACCCAGAATGCTATGGTAAATCAGTTATACATGAAAATGAAATAATGAAATGAAGTTCCACATTGGGGGCCAATACTTCGAAAAAGTTGCTAACTATTTATGTTCAGCATGCAGATCCTACACGCTGGAAAACTATTTATGCTCAGCGTGCAGATCCTACACGCTGGAAAACTGTGCATGCTGGAAAACTATTTATGCTCAACATGCAGACCTTGCACACTGGAAAACTGTTTACGCTCAGCGTGTAGATCCTGCACGCTAGAAAACTGTTTATGCTGGAAAACTATTTACGCTCAGCGTGCAGACCCTGCACGCTGCGAAAACTGTTCACGCTCAACATCGTCCCCGTATGTCGAAACATACAACCAGAGACCTTGTGCAAATCCCGTATGTCCATATAGCAAATACAAAAGAAAAAAATTACCTGAGACAAGATTAGAGCCTACCTGCGTGTCGATCCAAGCCACGATGGAATCCTAGGCCTAGGCAAACACTGAAGCATGGCCTCACTTACCTCTGCAAAGGTCAAGCTGGGCTCCTTCCTCCCCTGGCCCTCTACCTCCTTTCCCTTGCCCATTCCAGCATCTTATACGCTAAATCTCACAGGTTCACGTTCGGGTTTTAACCCTGCATGCTGGGGTTTGATCCTATACACCACGCTAATTTCTGCATGCTGGGGTTTTAATTCCTGCATGCTGGGGTTTTAACCCTACATGCTCAGGTTTTATCTTGTACGCTATGCTGAACCCTACACGTCAAAGATGACTGTTCCTTCACGCTGAAACCGTGGTTCTGAGGTTCACGCTGAAACTATTTCCTGAAGTCCACATTCACATTGAAACTATCGCCTGAAATGTACATTCACGCTGTGATTTGGGCTTACGCTCGCGCTACGATTTGGCTCAGGTTCACGCTACCTTTGTTGACTGACGAGTTCATGCTCACGCCTTGCATTATATATACCGCCGTGTTGACCCTGCCCTCACCGCCACCACCTTGAATATTTTATTTAATTTAATCAAAATTAATCAAAGTACAAAGTACGGGCAAATGCAAAATAAAAATAACGAGATAATGAACACTACCACATACCATATTCCCTTGCAAAGCAATTCCGATTGCCCACACTGAACATTTTGGCACAAACTCCTCAATACAGATCATACATCAACTAGACATCATCAACGAATGGTTAAACAACCCGGTAAGGTCTTAAACTACCCCATTTGGCCCAGTAAGGCCTTAAACTGCCATGCGTCTAGGAGCAAGCCTGATGGATTACCAGCATCTATTCACGCCATTGACCATTGATGGACCATACAGAAAGATCACAAGAGAAATCAACATAAATTCTATCAACTTAGGTCCATCAATAGAAGACACATTCGTAGCCTCAATGCAACAAACATTAGACAGCTATGAAGATATGAAAAAATCCCTGGACATAGAAGCTGATAGCATCACTGAAAACCCTTTAACTGAAACCCCCATAGCTATGCCTGATGGTGGAGTTAAGGTATTAAAATTGAGCACACTATTGCAACCTCAACTGGCCAAAGACATAGAATATGTGCTTCGAGACAACATAAAAGCATTCGCTTGGTCTTACACTGACATGCTTGGGTTAGATCCTCGAATCATACAGCACAATATTATACTCGATCCAAAATTAAGGCCAGTGAAACAAAAAGCACGAAGGGTTAAGCCTGAGGTAGCATTGGCAGTTCGCAATGAGATCACCAAACTTTATCGGGCTGGGTTCATACGGGCTATCGACTATGCTGACTAGGTATCCAACATGGTCATTGTCCCAAAGAAGAATGGAAGCATTCGCCTCTGCATTGACTTCCAGGATCTCAATGTCGCAACCATAAAGGATGATTTCCCCCTGCCTAGTATTGATCAACTAGTTGATTCAACCGCTAGACATGACTTGTTATCTTTCATGGATGGCTTTTCAGGATATAACCATATACGCATTAACCTGGAACATCAGCTCAGGACTACCTTTATGACACCATGGGGTACTTTTTGTTACACGATGATGCCATTCGGTCTCAAGAACGCCGAGGCCACATATCAAAGGGCAATGACATTTATTTTTAGCGATTACATACTTCATTTTCTCAATGATTATGTGGATGACATTGCAATTAAATCAAAAACACCAGAGCAACACATCCAAGACTTAGATTTGGTCCTAAAACGTTTCTTAAAATATGAACTTAGGCTCAACCCAAAGAAATGTGTCTTCAGGGTAAAAATGGGAAATATTCTAGGTTTTGTAGTATTAGAAACAAGAATACGAGTAGATCCAAATAAGGTTAAAGCTGTCATCAATCTAAAATCACCAAGCAATCTTACTGAACTTCGGGGTCTACAAGGTAGATTACAGTTCATCAGGCGTTTCATAGAAAAACTAACAGACAAGTTGAAACCTATGAACCATTTGCTACGAAAGAATGTCCATTTTGAATGGACTCCACAGTGCCAGGAAGCATTTGATAACATTAAAACGACACTTGTTCAATTACTAACAGTTTATCCTCCACAGAACAATAAACCCTTCTATATCTACCTCGCCACGTCGGATTCATCGATCGCGTCTATGCTCTGTCAGAAACGAGAAGATGGAACCGAAGTCCCTGTGTACTATTTAATCCATGCATTAGTGGCCCAGAAAAAGAAGTACAATGAGGTGGAGAGTTCATGTTTAGCCCTTTCCACGCTAGCTCTAAACATATCGCCAAACATGCTCCACATGTTGCCTAGCTCTATAATCAGTTGTGCTAAACCCATAACTGATACTCCCGATGAATTACCGATTGTATCCATTAGTACAACACACGCGATAGAATGGTATGATGATATAAAAGAGTACCTTCTGCACGGTGAAACACTGCAGCATCTAATGAATGCACAAAAGGATGCAATATGAAAACATTCTCGACAGTATGCATTGGTAGGAGACACGTTGTGTCGTCGATCCTACGAAGGCATATTGTTAACATGTGTTAGTAGCATTGACGGCCAAACCATCGTTGAGCAAGTACATGATGGACTGTGCAAAGGACACATAGCGCCTAAAGCAATGGTGACAAAAATAAGACGTCTAGGCTATTATTGGCCACACATGGAGTATGACTATTTCTCCAAAGTCAAAACGTGCAATATCTGTCAAAAACATAGCAATCTGATATATGTTCCACCAAATGAGTTGCATACGACACAAATCACTTGGCCTTTCCAAAAGTGGGGATTAGACATTATCGGGCCAATAACACCCTCATCTTCTGTAGGACATAACTTCATCATAACTGCGACAGAGTATTTCACGAAATGGGTAGAAGCTATTCCCCTTAGAAAGACCACATTCAAACACATATGCAACTTCGTTCTCAAAAACATTGTGACCTGTTTTGGCATTCCAATGACCATCATCACTGATAATGGACCACAGTTCAGCAGTGCTGAAACTAGAACTCTTACTAAAAGCCTAGGGATTAAACATTCATTTTGATCTCCATACTACCCTCAGAGCAATGGACAAGCTGAAGCTACAAATAAAATCCTCATCACAATGCTCAAAAGGATGCTTACTCAAAGCAAGAAAAGATGGCATGAACAATTAGTATACACACTATGGGCTTATCACACTACGCATCAGACTTCCACAGGTAAGACGCCATATAATCTAGTTTATGGCTCAGAAGCTGTTTTACCCTTGGAATTGCAGGTACCTTCTTTAAGGATCACACTTTCCAGACTCCTCGACGAAGGGCAAAACAATAACTTACGCATTGTTGACTTGGACTCAATAGAAGAGGAACGCACACGTGCACTCGATCAGATTGAGTGGTACCAAAAGCAACAACGACAACGTCATTGGCATGATATTCATAAGTGCCCTATCAAGGAAGGCAACCTTGTACTCAAAGCCATTCAAGAACACACAGATAAATTCTCAGCCAATTGGGAAGGGCCCTACTTGGTCTCTAAAGCATACGACAATGGAGCATTTAAACTAGCCGACATGGAAAGGAATGAACTAACGCACAACCATTTTTACTTGAAACCGTTCTACGTTTGAATGAACTTAGGTATGCACTCATCCTGGCATCATGACGGTAAACTGATACCACAGCTCATCCTGGCATCATGACGGTAAACTCATACCATGGAACGTTTACAATGACAATAAACTACCACCCATCCAGTACGACATTAAATTGCCACAGTCTCATTCGCCAGAGTCCACTAAGACTATAAACTGGTTTGCCTCTCCATAGTCTGCCAAGACTATAAACTAGCAATGTACCATCCGCTACGATGCTAAACTGGCAATGTCCAATGGGTTATGACATAAAACTAACCCACAACAGTCCGCTATGACTATAAACTAGCAACTTCATCTCTAGCCTCTTGATTTGTAGCTGCATTCAAACTTCATCAGAGTCGTTGCCTCACTCGTCATCAGTTGATCCTAACAACATTGCTGCCATTCATACGTAGTGTCTAAAATCTCATCTGGTCCCTTTGTTTCATCAGTAGCTATTTAAGTCTAAGCTTTCTTACTCACTCGTGGTTTTCTTGTCTTCTTGGAGTTGTGTTTGCAGGATGACACTCAGAGGTGTTCGTATAAGAATGCACTTCGTCATAGCAGCAAGGTACAACGTTGTTCCTAACACACGTGACAAGGCTAATCAAGCCATTCACTAGTACATCTCCTATTACATACCCCACCTATCCCTCAACATATTCTACTTAGTTACATCCCAGACACACCTAGTGCAGCCTGAAACATTGAGCACACTGTTGCACACTGCAACACTTTAAGCAATTGCAACCCATAACACGGCATTTGAGCATGCACACAAGATCAAAACAAAGCTCTACACCAAAAGAAAAAAAAAACCTCAGCCCTCCCATACAAGCCCTTGGCAGAAAGGCAGTGGTCTTGAAAGCAAATACTCATGTCTCAAATGCTCAAGTAACATCTCATTGCATGGCTTTGGCTCTCTGCCAATAGGTTCCCTTTAAACACTAAACAGAGGCGTTGTTCCTCCAAAGAACGCAACACATCATCACGTGGCTTTGGTTGTGTCAACCAGTCATCTTAAACACCAAACAAGAGTCTTGTGTTGCCAAAGGACGTACACCTCATGTTTTGATCTCAATTCTGCTAGAAAATGGCTAAACAATGGCTATTAACAAAGATCAGCATGACCCGCACACATACCAGAGCACCCCCTTCGCCATGTACAATCTCTTGATCAGTATCCATCCCCACAATTTCTGCTTTCTTATCCAGCCACAAACTTTGTCTCACCAACCTATGTACTACTAGACATGGCGCGATGACATTTGATCAAGTCTCGAAGGACAACACTACTAAGTTTCTTGTGGTGTTTTGTACTTCTTTGTCGATGTTTCTCGGGTCGATTCCTCCAAGCGTCAACAAAGAGGGGCCAATGAAACACCACAAAATTCTGAGCTTAGTACTTCTCCAATGAGAATCAAGCTAAGTCATGATGCTCCCTAGCATAACTGAAGCTTGAGGGCCCCACATACAGCTTCAAGCAGAGTCGAACGTAACAAGAAACGGTTCCCTGGGACCCGCAGAAGACCACGGCAACATCTAGCATCAAACATGGTAAATTTGGAGCTCAAGATACTTGATTTTCACTGAGTATGCAGTATGCAGCATGCACACCTAGCATGCATGCCTAGCATGCACGCCCAGCGTACACGCCCAACGTATATGCCCAGCGTGCACGCTTCACATGTATGCTCAACACGTACGACTGACATGTATGCCCAACATGTGACTCCAAAGACTACATGGAAAAGGCACTTTAGAGTAAGATTTCGTACAAGGCATCAACTCTCAGAGACAGGGTGTCATCGTGGGCTCAAGAAAATCTAGTTCTAAGCTTGAAATCATGCACTCCTAAGTTCACACGCTGAACAGGAACACCATGTACACCCAACGTGCACGCCCACTGTGCACACCCAGCGTGTATACGCTGGCATGATTCACATTGTATATTTTTAAAATTTCATTCTTTCACACTCAGTCAATACACCACATGTCACCCGATCTGAGAGTCCAGCATCCCACATCCAACCATCCCCTCTCGGATCCGAGTCTAACGTCTAAACTTGTATAAAAACCCTGCCTTTTGACCAGATCGGGGTTCGAAAAATTGAAAGGATCTGGGCAAAAATCTGGGGGTGAAAAAAGGCATCAAGGACGTCAGAGACATTAATCCTACATGCTGGACTTCTATCCTATACGCTGAGCATACAACCTTTACGCTGTGCTTGTAGCCGAATCCAACGAACATTAACCCCACTGCATCCACCGGAGCCTTCCGCCCGCCTTGTGTCAGAACCATAACTGCGTTAGACCGGTGCATTGTAATTTCCATTATGCAATGATATTGCCATAGTTTTTTTGCTAAGATTCATTACATTTTTCCGTTCATTCTTATATGCTTATTATTTATATTTCTGTAGGATTACACTCGGTTTTACATTTGTTACGTTGTTTACATTTAATCCAGCGTATTGCGTATTGGCATACATTTGGAAAAATCCTTTTCTGATACGCGTGCGGACCACCAAGGTACTCTACCTTCATTAGTTCCAGCTCGTCCTCAGGTGAAGGTAGGGTCTTCTGTGCTTGTCCGGTGATCTCTTGGTCTCTGTTCCATTCCAGCCGGTGACCGACGATTTCGGACAGTACACTCGGTGCGATGACATCCGGCCAGGGGCCAACGGACGATGCTTGGTGCCAGGCCAATCATGGTGTTTTGTACTTCTTTGTCGACGCCTCTTAGGTGGATTCCTCCATACGTTAACAAAGAGGGGCTAATGAAACACCACAAAATTGCAGCTTAACACTTTGAAACATAAACGACTCAAGCCCCTTTCGGCATTCAGGAGACAAAACTTGACTAAGGCATGGAACTCACACCCAACTTGCTCAAGCCAGCTTGCTCATGCTATTAAGCTAGCTTTCCCTTAACGTGACCAACCCTTCAGAGCTTCCAAATCAAGACAAAATAATCCTAATTTGAATGGGCAAGGCCCCCTCAGGGCCCACTGATGACTACTCCAAATTTCAGCATCCAAAACCCAAGATTTCAAGACAAAATTGCACAAATCTTGCTACTCACACCCAGGTCACGCCAAGGTCAACCTAGCAACATGAGCCTAGCATGAGTCCAGCCTGAGTAACTCAAAACAGCCTTAAAATAGCCCCAAAACAGTGTCAAAATGGTCTGATTTTGAGGCTAAAACTCATCCTCAGGATCCATTAATGATTTATTTGAGTTTCAACCTCCAGAACTTCAAATTTCAGCTCCAAAAATTCTCATTTTCATTGCTCACGCCTAGGTCACACTGGCAACATGAGCTCAGCTTGAGTTGCCAAAATGACCTAAATCAAGGCACAAACAAACTCAAATTTAAAATCCAGGCCACCTTGGAGAGTAGGCAGTAGTTGCACTTCAAAGAATAGGTGACAGAGGTCAAAATTTAGCTCAAAATATGTCACTTCCAATTGGTCACGCCCAGGTCATGCCTAGGTCACGCTGGCAGCATGAGCCCAACGTGAGCTGCCAAAGTGGCCTAAATCCAAGCACAAATAGGCTCAAAATCAACATGCAAGTTACCCCCAAGGGAAAGCAACAGGTACACTCGAAAGATAGATCTCAAAAATTAAAATTTGATGTGAAAGGAATCATTCCACCTTGCTCACGCCCAGCTCACGCTGAGGTCACGCTGACAGCATGAACCCAGCGTGAGCTACCAAAAGTGGCCTACAACACTTCAGACACATGCCGAGGGCATGCCAGGACAAGATCAATTCACATTGACAACCTTGATGAAGCAAAAACATCTCAAACAGCCACAGAACCACTCATGTCAGCATCCTGCAGCAACTAGTTCATGGATCGAGAAGTCCCAAGTGGGCCAAAATCAAGATCTCTCATTGTACATTTGTAAATTTGCAACATTTGTGAGCTTTTCAAGCTCTTACACTTCAAATTGTATGCATGAGCGTAATGTAAATCAATACACATTATAAGATACAGTGCATCTAGTCCAGAACGTAGTCTGCCCATGTACACCTGTCATGCGATCCATTTCTCTCTCATCTCACATCCATTGATCTCATTCACAAATTCTACTCCCAAGCCTAGAAAAATGCATAAATACCCTATTCATTGACATAAACGAGGTTGGCAATTTTGGCAAAAAGGTCGACCTTAAGAGAATTAACTGGCAACCTTGGACGCTCGGGTGCATGCGATCCCTAGCACTTGAGCATCTGCAAACACTTCATCCTTCATCCTGGGGCTTAACGCTTAACCTGCCATCTACACATGCAGCTACTTTTTGATCGGTTCACTTTATTCTCTAAGTCAATATAATACAATCTTTTGCCTTCCATTGCACTGTTTACATTATTCTGATTCATTGCGCTATTTACATTATCCTATTTCATTGTTTTATATTTGCATCATCCTAGTCTTTTTTTTATGTTACATCTATGCTCCGCTTACATATTCATGTTACGTGTATTACGATAACCCCAGCGCAAGCCATAGCTTACGCTCGGGGAAGTCCTTGGTTGATTTGCGTGTAGACCATCCAAGGCACTCTACCTTCATTTTTCCAGCTTGCCCTCATGTGAAGGTAGGGTCATTTGTATCTCTCTGGAGATCTTTCGGCGTTCATTTTTCCTCCAGCCTTATGCTGACGATTTCGGACAGTACACTACTGTAGGTGAAAGACAAAAGGGATCCAGAAATGCCTTCATCTTCTTCTCCTTTCTCTATGAATTATACACAATCCACATGGCATCACCAATGTGGGCTGGTACGGGGATGTCCTATGGAATAGTTCCTTGATGTTAACAAACTAGGCTACAAATTGTTTACATTCTACATCAAACTTTCTAATGAGGTTTTGTAGCTCCAAGTAGTCATTCATCCTCTTGGCTAGGTTCTCAACAACCAATCATTGGTCTATAAAACAACTCCTAAGAACTTGAAGCTTAACATTAACTATTTCCAACTTCTACTTGGTGTCCTTGTGAAGCTTGACCTTAGACTCATAAAGGAGGTATGAGTTGGCCATCTACTTCTCTAACTCTAACCATGGCCTTCCAACTATTAGCATTGTCAAGTTTGTGTTTTGAAGGTTGGCAACCTCCATGTATTCAATCATCTCCTTAATTTGCAAATCCTTTAGGAGGATCTCTACTTTGTTTTAAGCATTCAATCCATCAAAGATTGGTTGTCATAAATCACCTCTTTGTTGGAGTTGTTGGAGGGCCTCATTTATCTTTTCCTTAGCCAATTAAATTTCTTTTTTGTTTACCTCCTTGAGGAGCCCAACATAGTCCCTATAATGATTATTTACTTATTCAAATTTTAGGATTCATTCTTCTAGATGACTACCTTAATAGCTATTTTCTGGTGAAGCACATGGACCTCCTTCATTAAGAGATTATGATTCTCAGCTGCCAAAATCCTTAGATCCATGCTTACCTTGACAAAATGCTCCTATTGTTGTTACACGAATTCAACCATGTGGTCCTCTTATGCTTTCACATTGTGCAGGTGATGAATGTCTTTGATTAGAGTTACGATCTTCTTGCAGACATGTGTCAAGTCCTTACTAGTGTTGAAAACCAAAGCCTTTAATAAGGATACACTAAAGACCAACATCTCCTTCCCATTCTCAACCTCATTTAACTTATTTTGAAGCTATAAGAAAGCTTTATCTTGTGTAACTACTTTCTTGAGAATGGCAGGATCGGTTAAGCAAGCTCTCAATTCTTCAACTTCAGTAGCCAACCACTAATTTTTTATTATGGCTATGTCAAGTTGGGCATTTGCAATGATGAGCTTACCCTTGGTCTCCAACAACTTTAACTAGATAACAATGATGTTTTCCAAGAGATTGAAGATCTTCAAAACTAGTTTTTGCGTTCCCACTAGTCAGTCCAACATCATCTCATGTTGGGCTACACTTAGCCTCCCACTACCTGCTTCTACAAACTCTTGCATATCTTTGAATGCAACAATGTCTAGCACAGCAATTGTAGTGTTCAAGACCTCTACAATTTGATCATCCACCACCTCTACCATTGTTTCTTGTTCATGGTTTTACATCACTAGGATAGTCATCCCCTCATCCTCCTTCAAGCATACTAAGAAAGTGATGGAATTTCTAGAGATCTCTAGGAATTACTATTGTCTAGGGATGGACATCATTACTTCTTAAGCACTCAAATTCAATCTTACAGGTGCTTGCATTCATTGTGCTGAAAATAGTAGCATGGTCTCTTCTAGCCAAATGATGGTTCATGTGACTTCATTGAGGTAACTCAACACTAACTAGTAGACTAAGGGTTCTCCACCACTTGGTCCTTTCTATTGCTACTATAGGAGTTGCTCATAGAGCTTCTTCATGTGCTCAATTTCAACATGAGCCTTTGATGTTGTTTCTTGAGCAGGTGGTGGTGGCGGTGGCTGCTCCTCTTCAAGTAACTTGGCAAGCACTTGTCTTTCATCATCTTCTACTAAGATGTGGTAGAAGCATGATGAAGCATGTCATTAGTGTAACAAGCTATGCCTCCCCTTTTGCAAAGTTTTTTGATCAAGAAAGAAAAGTGGAGTGTCTTCCTCCCATGCTCATTCTCTTTGAATCATTTCTCAATCTCTAGGAAGATGAGCTATGGAAGGTTAATAGGAAATTTTCTGTTTAAAGTGGCACATACATGAGTAGAGAAGGTAGTGATCTTAATTGGCCTCATCATTGGGTTAATGTAGTAGCTTTCAATCTTGAAGTAGGCTCTCTCTACCTTAGTGAGTACATCATACTCCTTATGGTCCACTCCATAGCACTATTGGACCCATTCATTTTTGACATCGAGGTCCACTTGTGTAGAGATCTTCATCAATAGTACTCCACTATTAGGTAACCTAAGACCTCTACAATGGACTTGATCAAATAGGACATGCTAATGTCCTTGATCCTCAAAATGTCATCCACTTGTCAGTTATTCTAGAAAAGTTAAGTCTTTCCCATGTACCATTCCCCACTAGAAGTGAGTATGCACCACATGCAAGATCCTTGTAGTTGAGTCTTCACCTCTTCTAGCACTAGATCCAAGAAGGAACCAAAGTTAAGTTCCTAGAGAATCGCAATCCTTATAATGAATTTACCTTAGGCCCTGGCACCTTGTCATGCCTAGACTGGCCTATTTTTGTGATAGAAATTTGATGAACGAATTCCACTTCAAGTTCCTCCCGAAGAGGTCCCATGGAATGTGTTTCTAATTCTCCTTCTTAGGGCTTTTAAAGCTACTAGTCCCTTTCCCCTCATGGCCACTTCACCTATGGTTGGGATGGTCCTTCTTCCAGTGGTCTCATTGGCACCATATATTATCACAAACATAGCCAAGGATTATCATTTTATGTGTAACTTATAACACTTTAATACCTTATCCCATTTGGCTAGTTATACTTAGGCTTATTTATGCACATGCTAACATGATTATTTTAATATTATTTTATTATAATGGTTACCCGAGTTTGTTGGTGAGGTTTAACTTAGGTGAACTATTGATATTTAATATTATTTTATTAGTTAAACCATGTAGGATTTAGAAAAAAATCAAAACATTTTCAATCAAAACCATCGATTTGTCATCCCCATGACATATAGCTCATCTCCAATAGCTACAAGGTCAAAGAATGAGTTGATTTGGATAAGCGGTTAGGAAGTTATGGGCTCAAGAAGGCTTTGGGCTCTAAAAATTACAAAACGTCACCTTGTGTGATGAAGAAAATGTAAAAAAATTTCTAACTTCCATCGCTATTTATACTATTTTGTGTTGCATTGATGGAAATGCATCAACACATCAAATGAAAATTTTTCCAATTAAAAAATGAAGGAGTTTTCCCATGAAATTGGAATCCATAGAAAGCCAAAAAAGCCTAGAATAAGGACGAATGCTTGAAGAGGGCTAGAAGTACATTTGGAAAGGAGATTTAGAAGAAGATTAATTGCCAAGGAATGTAAAAATTGAACGCACCAAGGTGGGAAACAAATTTTTTGAAAGCAAAATGGCTAACAGATAAGCAACTTAATCATTCCAACCAAGGAGTATGCAAGTGGATCCTCCCCATAAAAGGTGCATGCCCTTAATGCCCTTGCATGTCCTCAAACCAATGATTCTGTGGACCCCAAGGATGATTAATGGTTATAGATTGTTAAAAACTAAATCGCCAAAGAAACCATCAAAGAATGAAGACCATCTCAAAATGAACCCATCAATACAATCATGAGAAGAGGTAGTGAGGTAGATGGAAAGAATAGGTGGAGGAGAGAGAGTATAAAATGGAGTCTTGCATTTTGGTTACATGAATTTCTTTGTGAAGGATGTGATTAATATGACTTTAGAGCTTTCTTTTGTAGTCTGAATCAAGACCATCCACTTCTAATGACTTCGCATTGGCCCATTAGCACATTTCACCCTCCAAGGTATAAGAACATCCCCACTAATCACTCACAACTTCAAAGAAAGAAGAAAAAATAAGTGGCACATGAAAAGGACCTTAGTTAGAGGGGTGTTGTTAGGCATGCGTAACATGTCTTTCTAGCCCCATAACCAATACTTGTAGCCCGTTATTATGTCTAAGGGATGTGCTTTGAATTCCCATTATTTTTTTTCTAATGGAAACCACAGCATGCAAAAACATTACTTCCTATTTATTGGTTGATAGAGGAATGATGAGGAATCCATAGAAATACTCATGCAATCCTAGATGGAAAAGAGGCACAAAAGGTAACAAATCCCCTTGAAGTCACATCCTTTTTCATCCACTTAATTTGTCCCAAGTTTGGAAAGTACCAATGTCACAAATTTATTATAAGTTACTATTAAGAAGGGACATCATATTTCCAAAACAAGGAAACATGATAGAGTTATGTGGAGTGGTGGATGACATGGACTCACTACCTGATATAATGAAAAGAATCAATGTTTCATTAATTAACATCAAATTTAACCCTTTACAATCAAGTAAACAATGTAAGTTACAAACCATCATCAATCAGCAGCTATAGCTGGAACCAAAGTCCTGATGGTAATAAAGAAAGAGAAAGAAATGTAAGAAAAGTCCAAATAAGACAAAATATAGAAAAAATTGTAAACTATTCAAGAAAATCAAAACATATGAAAAATTATGTAAAACAAAAAAAGTTAAAAACTGAGGATCTACTTCGTAAAATATTAGCATGGATGGTCGTCTTCCTCATGACTGAAGGGGGAGATCCAAAAGATTGAGTATGCATGTCCATCAATTGAGGCTTCGGTCCCACTAGTTATTTTAGATTCAAAGAAAGGCTTGAGTTACTAGGTGTTGACCAAAACTCTTTTACTTTGGCTATTAGGATGGTAGATCATCATGGTGTCAGATGAAATGGTTTCATAGATAATGTAAGGACCCTCATTTAACATTTGAAATTTTTTTTATTAAGGAATGTGCATAGGATTCTAATAGATCACCTTATCACCTAGTTGAAACTGAATCCTAAGGTCATGAATTTGTTTATTATGTGCCTTGTTCACTTCATTTGATGACAAGGTCACTAATCTATTCTTGTCTAACATTTTAAGATTCGTTGATATTTCTTGTAGGGCTAGACTCAAGTCCAAGTCATGGTCATAGGCTATTGAAAGTATATGGAGTTAGCTTGAATGGAAAGTGTTGGCAATTGTTTCTACACTAGATCATAGGGAGAGTACCAATAGGAAGTTTTCATGTTGAAAAAAAGTCCAGAGGGCATCGTTGAGTTTGTTACTCCATTTCTTCCTATATTTACTAACTGGACATGTTAGTATTTTGGTAATTTTCCTATTGGTAACCTTGGCTTGACCATTGTCTTAGGGGTGATATGGAGTTGTTAGTTTATGTTCAACCTCCAAGCGTTACATGAGCTTTCAAAAAGTGGCATTAATGAAATGTGTTCCATTATCTAAAATTAGTGCCCATGGCACACCAAACCTACTTACTACATTTTGTTACACAAACCGAGCCACCATAGATGATGAACATTCAATCATGACTGCAACTTCTACCCATTTAGTACATTAGTTAATAATCATGATAAGGTAGGCCTTTCCATTTGACATAGGGGTGATGGGCCCAATGAAATTGATCCCCCAAAGATCGAAAGGCTCTAGTGATTCAGTTCACTATTGGGATCCTTCCATGCATGTGGTCATCCCTTCATCACATTGGCATCTATCGTAGGAGCGAAAGAAGTAATGAGAATCCCTAAAGATTGTAGGCTAATAATATCCTACCATGAGGATCTTAATGGTCATCCTTCTCCTAGCATAATGACCCCCATGAGGACCTTTGTGTGTGTTCTAGAGGACTCAAAGTTGATCTCCATCATGGACACACCATCACACCAAGCCATCCAAGCAAACCTTGTAGAGGTTGCTACTGATTTCTATAAAGTGTTTGGCTTGATGAAGAAATTATTATTTCTTCTTGGGGTCCCACTCATGTGGAATCTTCTATGTGAGTGAATAGGAGAGGATGTTGTCATACCAATTTATTTCTTTGGAAGCTTGCTCATTAATAGCACCAACAAAGAGAAGTTCATTAGGAAATTGATCAAATACTAGGCTCTTATCCTCTTTGTTGTCCCATCTCAACTGAGACAAGTAGTAAACTACCACATTCTCAGCTCCTTTGTGATCTACCATTATTAGATCAAACTCCTGGAGGATCATCAACCACCATATGATAGGGGGGATCACCATTGGCTTGTTCATTAGGAACCAAATGGCACTATGATCAATGTGCACAAACACTTTGTATCCAAGCACATAGTGCCTAAACTTCTCCAATGTGTATACCACTACCATAAGCTCTTTTTCAATGGTGGTGTAGTTAAATTGTGCATCCACAATGCTCCTACTTATACATTGGATGTAGTATGAATGTTTCTAATCATCCATTTGTGTAAGCACAGCTTCCAAGGCATAGTTTGATGCATCCATCATAATATGGAATAGTCTACACCAATCTAGTTCTCATAGAATTAGAGTCTCTACGAGTTTCTACGTAAGTTGTTGTAATGCATGCTCACATTCCTTAGTCCAGACAAATGATGCATCTTTCTTTGTAAGCTCCAACAATGGCTTAGCAATCTTTGAGAAGTTCTTGATGAAGTGCCTATAGTAACCAGTGTGACCAAGGAATGCCCTCACATCCTTCATGGTCTCTGGTTATCTAGTTATTCCTTGGATGACCTGTATTTTTTGGATCTATCTTAATCCCTTTGTTTAGAATTCGATCCTCCAAAATAATGCCATCTTGGACCATTAGATGGCTCTTTTACTAATTGATTCATAAGTTGGTTTATACACACTATTGAAGAACTTGCTCATGGTAGTCTAAGGCTTGCTCAAAGGTAGCCCTGTAGGTAGAGAATTCATTCATGAATACTTCTACCTTGCTACATATTTTTTGTTGAAAGAGGTTGAGGGCCAACTGCTACAATGTGGTAGGAGCATTGCATAGGCCAAAGGGCATCTTTCTATATCCAAAAGTCACCTAGGAACTTCCGTACATTTTTTGGCCTAGTCCTTTGATGCAATCTACATTTGGTTATAGCCACTATAATTATCAAGAAACCTATAGTATCAATTCTTTGTGATAGTATCAAGCACTTAGTCCATAAATGAAAATGGAAAGTGATCTTTGTAAGTGGCCATATTAAACAACCTGAAGTCTATACAAACTCTCCACTTTCCTTCTTTCTTTAGCACAATAACAAGTGGACTAACCCACTTACTATTTGCAATGAGGTAAATGAACCCAACCTTGAGGAGTTATTCAATCTCCTCCTTAATGCTTTGCTTGAGCTTTGGGTTCAAGTGTGTTTCAGGTTGCCTCTTTGGTTTGATGGAGGAATCTGTATATATTCTATGATATCATATTCTTGGATCAATTCCTATTAGCTCATGATATGACCAAGCATAGGTCATTGGCCCTTTGTTGACAACTTCCAACAATTTCCTCTTTTGTATTGGAGCAACTGTGGCATTGATAATGATTAGCATGCCATTATTCAAAAATACATACTCCATTCCTACCATTATATCTTTTAACTCAATGGATTCCTACTTGAAAGTTTCATGGATCTCCAACTCTCCTAAATTGATTTTTCTTTATTCATCAAATATTTGGTGATGGATCTACTCCAATTGATCCATGCTTTCCACATATGAACTTGTAAGGCTCTCAACTAGTTCCATGAACATTATTGATTTAGCTTCTTTTTCAATTATCAACCATTGAATACCCTCCTGTTTATTAGCTACTACATATATGCACCTTTGAATTTCTATAACATCTGCACATTGACTACATGCTTGAAGTGATGTGCTCTTTATGGTTCATAGTTTTTGCATGAAGTGGAACCCTGTGTCACTATACATGATGCATGGAACTCTCTTATTCTAAATTTTTCCAAATTCATTTTCCTTGAAAATCTCCAAGAAAAGGTCTTTGATCCCCAATTGTGCATCTATAGTGCTCAGTTATGCTCTTCCAATGATGATAGAGAAGTCCCTTTGTTGTTATCCACATGGATTACTAGGAAATCAACAAGAAATGACCACTAACAAATGGCGATCATGATATCTTCTACCAATCCCAAAGGAATAGTGATGAATTAGTCTATCAACTATAGTCTAATGTTTCTATTTTTCAAAGAAGGCACATTCTAGGCTTTATACATTCCTTGCTAAATTAAGTTAACTCCAAAACTTGAGTCCAAAAGAGCCTTACATGGTTCATTTCTAGCAATCTGTAAATAGATAAAGGACTCCCATGATCAAATCTCTTACCAGGAAGATGGCCATTCTTAATTCAATCTATGACTACATGGATTAACATCACAGTATGCAATGAGAGAGTTCTTTGATTTGAAGTTTGCTTGATAGACATTTTAGAGGAGGTAGCATCAAGGTTAACAGCCAAAAGTGTTTGCGAGGGATTCATGGGACTGTTGGTTCCAAATAATGATCTTTTGTGAGGCTTGGATTCAAAATGACTCAACTAAAGAGCTAGGTGTAAGTTTACATCCCTTGTAGCATTTCTTTATTATGGCTAGGCAGGTATCTCACCTGTATGGATGGATTAGATGGTAGAGTAGTTGAAGGTGGAGGTGCAAGAGTGGAAGAGTGTGAAGGAGAATAGTAGGGAAATTAGGACTTCCCACTTGGTGATGATGCTCTGTAATATTTTAGAGGGTAATAGGGAAGGAAGTGTAACTAGAAGAGTCACATGGAGAAATGGGTTGCTAAATGTAGTACCCATATGGATCAAGTTGATGATAAGGGTACTACTTCCTTGGAGGCGGCATCTCCCATGATTGTGGATGTTGCCACTACTAATATTTCTCCTGAGGTTGAGGTGGTGCTCCACTCAAATAGTAAGTGTGTTGGTGGAACTACTGTCGATAGTTTCCTTGTGGATAAGGGAATCTCTTGGGTGCTTGACATTTTTCCAATCTACGATTTAAAGCATATGCCCCAGATTCTTGTAAGTGTGACATACCAAGGCAACATTCCTTGGGATGTTCATATTGGCATATGTCACAACCATCATCATTAGACTCAAAATCTGCAACCTTCTCTACTATTGTAGCTTTTCCCTTAGCTTTATGGTATTTACATTCAGTCTCCTTCTTCCTTTTTCTTATGATCACTACCTTCTTGATCTCTACTCTCCTTTGCAATATTTAGACCAATCTGAAATTTTTCATCCAAGGAGTCCCACAATTTATCAACCTTAGTTGATATTTCAATGACATATTTTTGGATCAGCAAGGTTTTCCTTTGCACCACTTTATCAAGTGATGCCTCCTCCTCATTTTCATTGAAACAGACCTTCCTTTTGTGGATGGAAGGGTTCTTGTTGTATTCCTCTATACTTTTCCATTTTTTCAACTCTCCCTCTTCTTTAGCCACTTACTTAATGAGCCTTTAAATCTAATGGGTCCTTAGCTTAGAAAGTCTCCCTTAGGCATAGACCCCAAGGGTTCTCCTCATTTTAGTTATGATCCCATCTATGATATGACATAGCTGATCTCATTGGGACCATCCATGGCCTAGGCATCAATGTAACAAAGAGTAGTTACTACCCATAACCACATCCAAGGACTCATGGGTACCTTGTTTCCACCTTGGATTTGCCTCCTCAAATTGGACACTATGGATTATGTTTGATACTTGTCATTAAACAACTCTAGCATCATACTCCATTGCCAAATAGATTCTAGTTCCAAGGATCAATATTAGCTCTTTTGTTCTTTGATGAGTATCCTTGGGAATAGTTTTAGCTTTTCCCATTCATTTTTCACATTTAACATGGCACATGCATCATGAAAGGCTTCTAGGTGATTTAGTAGATCTAAATTGTATCCTACCTCAAACTTGGGGATATTATTCATATCCAACCATTTAATTCAGCTATCCTTCATGTTCTTGGTTGGTATCCTAATAGCCTTCGAAATGTTTGACATATTTCTAGTAGCTAGTAAGGGCTCATCATAGTCATAGTGGTTTCTTTGGCCCCTATCATGGCCATGATGCCTATGAGGAGTCCTATTGTCCCTTCATTTTTATGATGGTCATCCCCATGTTGCTCATTTCCACAGTCTCTATTGTCTCAGTGAGATATTTGATAATCCCTATCTCACCGTTGATCTTCATCATGATTTCTATTACCTCTAATTCTCCTATCAGAGTTGGAGGAGGAAGATGATGGGGATGATGAAGGCAAAGAGGGAGGAGAACCAACATCAAAGCGATGCTTACTATCCTCTCTTCTTTGATCCCTACCTTGATCACCATGTTTGTATTTCTCCTTATGCTTATCATCGTTCCTACCTTGGTAAACATCTTTCAAGGTCCTTTGATCTTGAGACCTATTCTTCCCATAACCAGGGTAGTCCATAGCTGAATGCAACCACTTGTTAAGGTTCTCCTCATCAAAGAGAAGAGGAGAATCTATATTTTTGGAGGACCTAAAAATAAGTCCTCACCTTCTTTGTGTGTTTATAGGAACAAGTGGGTAGGATACTTTTTTCCTTTTGAGGCCTCATATCTAGCTTCCATTTTCTAATCTTTCTTTTATTATGCTTCTATGGGATGATAATGTTGATAAGCATGGTTATGAACCTCATACTCTGTATTGAGTCCAACAATGTCTAACTTGATGAGATTTTATAATAGCATTGCAAGAACAAATTGGTCAGGAGGCAACATGATGTTGCCTTCCATGTTCCTCCATCACAATTACTCATCCTAGTGTAGGATGAATGTGAAGTTCAAATTGTAGGCATCTAGATGAGTATAGACCACTTTGAATTGTTGGAACACTAGTGTCTTGTGACCTTCTTGCCTTTGACTGGATTTTCTTAGGAATGGCGATGGAGAATCTTCCCTACAAGAAGAAGCCATATCAATGATTGTCTAAAAATAGTCTATGTTTTTTATTTTTCTTTATCTTAATGGCCTTAATATTAGGGTCCTTTACAATTTCATTAAATGGTTTCAATATATTTCCTAAATATCATACTTAGCTAACTAAAGTCCCCAACAATGCTGCCAATGATCAGTGGCGAGTAGTCCTTATGCCCAACCATATGAATCACAAGTGTTGCACTAGTGATCCAGTCGAATTCTATGGACTTTAGCTTTCTCAATGCACAATAACCAAGGTAGTGACTTAAGGACGTGATTATTGTTTTCTTGGCTTCACTTGTGTAAGTGCAAGTATATGATTAAGTGTAAGCCAAGACACATGATTTTTATTGTTTTTATATTTTATTTTATTTTTATCTAACTATGAAATAAAGTAATTAATTATGAATTAATCTAAGTAACTATCTAATGCCTTAATCTCTTCCTAACATAAGCATCTAGGCCCACCTTCCATGCACATCCTGAACTCATAAAGAATGCTACTAGGTTATCAAGTGTTAGACTACTGGGCGAACCAAGTGATAACACCACTAGGATTACCAAGCATTAACGATATATTCAAGGCAATCATACTTATGTATATTAATTAAGCATATGAATTAATTGGGATCATGAACATAAAATGCATGATGATAAAGTACATGAAAGTAAACATTAATCTATTCTAAGTGCTACAAGGAGTTCCAAGAATCTTGTCTTTATTTCCAGCACATCAAAGTGTTTAGGTACATTGATGCTTGAATAAGGACCTATACAATCCTTAAAGTCCTACTGTGGGCACTTAGAAAATATTCTAACTTTCACGAGAACAAACTGTAACAACTTAGCTACTCTA
This sequence comes from Gnetum montanum, assembly GCA_015680685.1. Taxonomy (NCBI): domain Eukaryota; kingdom Viridiplantae; phylum Streptophyta; class Gnetopsida; order Gnetales; family Gnetaceae; genus Gnetum; species Gnetum montanum. Next base: position 145,417 of record MNCI01002977.1, read on the forward strand.
TTGACTCAACGATGTTATAAATGAGATGGGTACATGCATTTATATAGATATAGAATCACACTACATCAATGCATATGTGTCAATGCATTAATCCATGCATTGAAACATGCCAATTGACATATATATGTCAAAGCATCAACCCATGCATCGATGGGGATGCATTAACACATGCATGTTAACATAGCCCTTTGTAGGATTCATCAAGTGCTAGCAACATTTCAAGTCCCTCTAAGTTTCTTTTCAAAAAACTTGTTGTAAGTGTATATGAATATCAAAAGAAAATAGAAAAAAACCCTCATGAAAGATTCTGAACATGCATGCAATTTATTTTTCTATGAATCCATTACATAGAGATCTTATTAAGAATCACTAGAATAGGAATGCTACCAATAAAATAGCCTATCAAGGAAGTCTTAGTAACATCCTTAATAATTGAATCATAAATCAAGTAAGAAATTAAAGAATATTATTTCTTAACTCTAGTACTTCCAATAAAAATACCAGTCAAAGCATTGATATTTTCTTGACAAAAATTATCAAAAACATATGCAATAGATCACATAAGCTTGCAATAGAAAAATCCCCCAAATCACCATTTGCATTCTCCATTATTTCCATAAAACCTTCTTTTATCTCACACATCACCCCACATAAGCCCATAAGAAGAGGGGCTTGGCAAGCAAGCTGGCAAGCTTCTCATGTAAAGTTTTTCAACATACTTTCAATATTGCAATGCACTTTCAATAATTTTAGTGGCTTCACTTCATTTTTAAGGATCTCCAAACTACTATAGATTTTGAGAAACTTCCTAGAATCATTAAATGAAATTAAAATACCACTTTGAACAATCTAGATTGAATGGTTTGGGTTTGGTTTTAGTAGGCAAGTGATAAATATGTAAGAATAAATAATCTATTTTTCATGAGTTTTGGATAATAAAAGATTCATTATCCCATAATAGTTATGGTTTTGGTTACGGTAGTTTAAAAACACCTTAGTTATGAAGCATTAATGCTTCTATGATAGAGGGAAGCATTAACACTACTCCATTCAAGGCTATTATAGTCCTTGGTCTAGCCTATAAATGTGATTTTTCTACCATAAAATAAATCTAATCAAATGCAAATCAAATCCAATTTAGTTGTAGCAACAGGCATAGGTAAGAAGATCTTTAATGAATCTCACTTTGAGCATAATCAAGCTATCTATCATCTAATTTCAAAGGTTTTTACTATTCTTTATGTTTTTTGTTGTATCTTAATCTAATTTTGTTGTATCCTAATCTAGCTTAGATTCTTCAAGATAGTCTACTTTAGGTTATACAAATCTAGTTATGCCTTGTTTTAGTTAGTTGTATTCATTACAATTTTTATAGGTTTGAGCTTTGATATATTCAGATTCTATAGCACTATTGAGATTTTAAGATTCTATATTCATTCAAGGTTATCGTAGTCTTTGGTCTAGCCTATAAATGTGATTTGCCTACCATCAAGGAAATCTAATCAAATGCAAATCAAATCCAATTCAGTTGTAGCAACAGGCATAGGTAAGAAGATCTTTAATGAAGCTCACTTGGAGCATAATCAAACTATCTATAATCTACTTTCAAAGGTTTTTACTATTCTTTATGCTTTTTGTTGTATCTTAATCTAATTTTGTTGTATCCTAGTTGATGAGTGGCAAGGTACCCCTACGCCCAACCATACAAATCACAAAGTGTTCCCGCGCAACCTGATCAAATTTCGTGGACTTTACAATTTCTAGTACACTAGTCTTCTAGGAAGTGAACCTTAGCTTAAGCTCATTCATTGTCTTCCCAATTACACTTGTGAAGCATAATGGTATGGTTAAGAGTAATTGAGACATATCATTTCTATCATTTTATGTTTTGTGTTTTTGGGTGCTTAAAAAGAGAGAGAGAGAGAGAGAGAGAGAGAGAAAGTAATTTAATGACTAATCTAAATTAACTAACTAACTAGTCTTTAAATAATCCTAACATAAGCATCCATTCCCACTTTCTCTACATTTCCTAAACCCACATATCCACTACTAGGTTACTAAGCACTATGCTATTGGGTGCACTAAGCAATAACATTACTAGGATTACCAAGTGAATGTGCTTACGCTCAAGGCAGTCATACTTACATACTTTGCCTATTTAGCTTATCTGGCTTAATTATCTTAATTAATGGAAAACATTGAATAAATGACTGAAAACATTAAATGCATGAATAAAGATCTAAACTATCCATAATGCTGCCAGGTTTATCAAAAAGCTTATCTTTATTATCGTACACACTATCGTTTTCAGGTACAACAATGCTCGAATAAAGATCTGTACACTCAATGACTCTTGCTGTGGGCACTCTGGAAAATATTCCAACTCTCAAATGGGAAAACTATAAGAGCTTTGCTACTACTATGACAAGACATGCTATAAATGTAGTTGATGAGCTCGTAGTTATAGGCAAAAGCAGACCCTGCATTAATGGGGCCTTGTCAACGTAGCCAACCATGACTCATCATACCCCCCAAACTAAATGAAAACTTGTCCTTGAGTTATTTTACAAAATTGGGAAGGTATGGGATTATTAACTAACTCTTGACAAAACAAAATAGACTTGACTTGACAAAACCTAAGTGCTTGAGTGTACGGATCAACAAATTACAAAAATTGTGATGTTCATGATACAAAATTGAACACCAGTACATGAATCTTCAAAAATTTGGATAACACATCCTTTGATGATGTGAAGATGGTGGTGAAGGTCAGATAGTCCTAGGTAGTGATGGCTCCTAAGGCTCTAAAGGACCTTTACTAGCTTTAGGCCTGTGCAACAGCTGAGGTAGCTATGGCTATCCTACTGCAACTGTAACTTCTGGTGGCAGAAAAAAATCATCCAACAATGCTTTCATTTTCTCTTACTTACTCCAAGGATAATTCATAGTCCACACAACATCTCCAATGTGGGCTGGAACGGGGATATCCCATGAACAGGGCATCATGAGGAACATCGCCTTAACGTTGATAAACCAGGCAAATAAAATTTTGTGCTTAATGTCGAACACTTTGACTACATCTTTCAGCTCCTGGTAATCATTCATTCTCTTGGCTAGGTCCTCAACAATAGATATTTAGTTTGTGAATTGGGTGCAGAGAACTTTAAGTTTAGCATTTGCTATCTCAAGCTTCTACTTGGTGTCTTTGTAGTGCTTAAACTCAACCTCATATAGTAAGTATGAGCTAGCCACTTATTTTTCTAATTTCAACTATGGCCATCCGATAGTTAACATTGTTAGGTTTGCATAGCAAAGGCTGGCTAACTCCATATATTCTATCATTTCTTCTATCTGTAACTCCTTTAGGCAAATCTCTACTCTATTATAGGCATCAATCCCATCAATGATGGAATACCACATCATTTTTTCGTTCTGGAGTTGCTGGAGGGTCTCATTGACTTTTGTCTTAACTAATTGAATGTGTTTCTCATTAATTTCCTTCTACAAGATGACCTGGTCTCTATAGTGATCTTTGACTCTTTCAAACTTGAGGGCCTCATTTCTCTAGGCAGTAATCTAAATGGTAGACTTTTGATGTAAGGCTCGAACTTCCTCCATCGATAGATTTCAATTCTCTGTAGCTACTATCCTTAACTTAGTTTTCATCCTAGCAAGCTGCTCCTACTATTGATGGATAAATTCCTATATTTTTTATTGTTACACATCAAAATTACACATGTGGTGATTTTCTATGGTTAGTAATTCATTCTCCTAGTGCATCTGAACCAAGTTCTTTTGAACTAAATATGTCTTTGCTTCTACTATGAACTAGTTGAAGATGGTCATCACCACTTCCTCCTCAACCTTCCTAAATCATTCTTAAATTTTTTGAAAAACTTCATCTCTAGTTATTATTGGGCTAAAAAGCATTGGTTTAGCAAAGAAACAATCTTCGTGGCCAAGCATTGGTTTTATGCTTGAGCCATTTCAAGTTGCCCCTCCAAAATGATGCACTTGCCCCTTACTTCTAGTAGCTCTGACTAGGTTACAGTGATGTGATTTTGGATATCAAAGATATCTAGAATCGATTGCGTGATCCTTACCAATTAGTCTAGCAATTCTTTGTACTGAGCTACATTTAATCTCCCACTGACTATGCCTACAGATGTCTACACATGTTAAAGTGTAGCTACATCTACTATAGACACCATAGGTGCATTAAGTGCTTCAACAACTTAGTCAATGACTACTTTAGCAACCATCTCCTACCCTTGGTGCTGCATCACCAATATAGTTGCTCCCTCACCCTTCTCCAAGTGCATCGAAAAGGAAGCAGCATTCCCAAAGATTTTTGGGAATAGATGGTGTTGTGATAAGGACACTGTCACTCTCAGGCACTAAGATTTGATCTCACGGGCAACTACATTCACTAGGTAGAGAATATTGGCCCACCTCTCTCCATATAACTAATTTTTCAAGCCACCTCATTAAGGTAACTCATTGTTGGTTGATATGCAGATGGATCGCCACCACTTATTCGTGCATGCTGTTCTTGCTCACGCAAGAGCTACTCTCAAACTTCGTGCAAGCATTCAATGGCTACACGAGTCTTTGGAATTATTTCTTAAGTGGATGATAGAGGTGGCCACTACTACTCCTCTTCTTTGGTGGTGGTAGATGTCTTGTCTTTCATAATTTCGAACCATGAAGCCATAGGAGCATGCCAAATTATATCATTCGCATAGCGGATGATCCCTATCCTTTTGCAAAGTTTCCTAATGAGGCATGGAAAGGATAGGGTTTTTCTTCCATGTCCATTCTCCTTGAAACATTTCTCGATCTCTAAGTAGATCAATTGTGGAAGGTTTTTTGGAAATCTCCTACTTAGAGCAGTGCATGCACAGGCTAGAAAAAGTGATTACCTTGCTAGGCCTCACCATTGGATTAAGGTGATAGGTTGTGATTTTGAAATAGATGCATTCCTCCAATGTGAGCATGCCGAACTCCTTGCAATTGACCTTGTAACATCATTGGGTTCACTTCTTCTTAGCTTCAAGGTCAACCTATGTTGACAACTCTACCAATTATGTTCCTGTGTCAAGCAACCCAAACACCTATGTGATTGCCTCAGCCAAATAGGATACTTGGATGTCCTTGATCTTTATGACAAAACTTCGTCTTCTGTTATTCCAGAAGATGTATGTCTCTCCCATGTATCGCTTCCCATTGGAAGTGATAGTTTGTCACATGGGAGAGATTTGTTGTTGTGTCTTAACCTCTGCAGGGGCATGCTCCAAGAATGGCTTGAAATTCAGTTCTTGAAGAACTAACCATTAGATGTCGCAAAGCCTGATGGTGTCAAGGCAGGCTTGTGTTAACATGAATTCAAGCCTTGGTGTTGGTCCTAGTACCTCTCCACATTGTGATTGTTCTAAGGCTACTTTTTCTTCAAGAATCTATTGAAAAGATTCCACTTCAAGCACCTCTCAAAGAGGTCCCATTGCATGGGTTGCCACTAGTTCTTCTTAGGAATATTCTTGGTCATTTTCCCATTGGTTGGGATGGTCTTACTTCCTACGAATGTTTTTACTTTGGTTCCATCTATGGTTACAACACATCCATGGATTAGTAAATATAACGTATAACTTAAAATTCTTGGATACCTTTTGCTTTAGTCGATTATACTTTGACTAAGGTTGGATCATGTAGATTACATGTTTTTTTAATTAATTAATTAGTCACTTATTTACTAATTATTCATTGTGAGTATCACCAAAGATTGTTGGAAAGGTTTAACTCTTCTATCTTTGATGTTTGACAATTGATTTTCTAGTTAAACCTTTGTGGGAGTTAGAGAAATAACAAAAACTTTTCTATCAAAAATGGAACATTTGTGATCCTTGTGACTAAAAGCTTACCTTCGATAGCTACAAGATCGAAGAACGGAGTGATTTGGGCAAACAGTTGGAAGGTTATGGACTTGGAAAGATTTTGGGCTCTAAAAAATGGTAAAAACTTCCCTTGTGTTATGAAGAAAATTGTAAAAATGACAAAGTTTTTGGTAGTATTTATAGTATTTTTCTCATGTGTCAATGGGGCCTAGTCAACAAAGCCCCATCAATGGGATCAACTGCGTCAACTAAGCCTAGTTGATGCAACTATTGACCACCGTTGAATTTATTTGACTTTTTTAGAACTTTGAAAATACAAGTTTTTGAGTGAAATTAGAGTCAAATGGAAGCTCAAAAAGCAATAATTTGAATGAAAATAGTAGAAGAGGGAATTGGAGCTCAGAAAAATGATAAATTGGAGAAAATAATGTAGAGAATGAATGTTATAAGATTGTATGGGAACACAAAGTGGGATGCACAATAAGGCATGTGAAAGGTATGATTGCAACAATGTCAAGGATAAGAAGCTTAATGTTCCAACCAAAAGATATGTAAGTAGGTCCTTCCCATAGCAGAAACATGCCTATTTTTCCTTTGCATAACTTTAATTGAGGAGCCCATGGACTCCACAGATGACTAATGGTAAGGAAGGTTAAGAACCCACCCAAAAGGATCTACTTAAGAATTCAAGTACTTCCAATCAAATCAAGGGATCAAAAACATGGACACTAGTAGCGAGGTGAATTATGAGTAGCAATGATGGATGATGAAGGTGGAATGGATTCCCCAATTGAGATCATAAGAAGTCCCTTGGGAATTGCATGTTTAAAATGACCAAAGAAGATCCATCCTTTGTCCAAACCAAAACTAACCACTTCCAGTGACTTTGCATCACCACTCAAAGATAGATCCATACCCTCAAGACACAAGGATGCTCCCACAAAACAATCACCATTCCATAAAGAGAAGAAAAGAGAAGTAGGAAGTGAAAAGGGGCCTTAGTTAGAGGGGACCTTCAGGCATAGGTGCATGTCTTTCTAGCCCCATAACTAGTGCTTGTAGCCCATTTATTTTTCTAAGGGGTGTGCTTTGAATTCCCATCATTTTTTTTCATAGAAACCAAACCATGCAAATACTTTATTTGACTTCCTATTTAGTGGTTGGAATGGAATAGTAAGAAGTCAATGAAAACACCCAAGCACTCAAGTAAGTAGAAGAGTACAAAGAGTATTAAGTCCTCCTAAAGTCACACCCTATTCAAACCTTTGAATCTTTTCCAATTTTGAAAATTACTAAGGTTACCAGTTGATTAAAAGATTACTTAATGGAAGGGACCTCAAACTTCCAAAATAAGAACAACCATCGATTTGGTGGATGGGTGGATGTTGTGAACTCACTACCTATAACCATGAAAAAGAAACCAAGACTGAGTCATTAGTACAAAAATTCAAAAATAGAAACCAGGCATCAACAAAAAAACATTAAACACAAACCACCATTAGTAGCAACCATGGCAACCCATTTCCTATTAGCAATAAAGCATGTTTTATTAGCAAAGATTGAAAATCACACTCAAATGAAGTAAAATATATAAGAAAGTATAAAATATATTAAGAAGGATTCAAACGTACTAACGATGGTGTAAAAAAAAATAAAGGTATAAAAATAGGAAAAATTCAAAAATCAAAAATGTGTAAAATTAAATAATTTGCAAAATTAAAAATGTGAAAAATAAAAAGTAGAAAAACTGAGGAGACATATGGATAATTAGCATGGATGGCCATCTCCCCCACAATTGAGTTGAAAGGAGGAGATCCAAAAAATTGAATGTGGTTGTCCATTCATTGAGGTATTTGTTGCATTGGCTTGCTTGGGCTCATGGAAAAGCTTTACTTATTGGATGTTGACCAACTACCTTTTATTAAGGCTCTCAGGTTTGTATGTGGTCATGGCCCTAGAAGGAAAGGTTTTAGAAACTATGTAAGGTCCCTCCCACAACATTTGAAACTTTGTCTTCTGAGGTACGTGTGTGGGGTTCTAGTAGATAACCTTATCACCTAGTTGGAATTTTACTTTCCTTATCCTCAAGTCATGTCATGTTTTGTTGTATGCCTTGTGCACTTCGTTCAAAGATAGGACCACTAGTCAATTTTCATCTAGCACATTTAGGTTGAGCAATCGTTCTCTTTGTGCTAGACTCAAGTTAAGATCCAAGTTATAAGTTGTTGAAAATGTACAAAGGTCAGATTGGATTGGGAGCATTGGGAGTTTCCTATATACTAGCTCATAGGAAGAGTAGCCAATAGGAAGTTTTCATGTTAAGCAATAGGCCCATAGGGTGTCATTGAGTCTTGTGCTCCAATCTTTCCTATATTTTCTTATGGTTCTTATTAAGATTTTAGTAATCTTCCTATTGGTGACTTCTGCTTAATCGTTGGCTTGGGGGTGGTAAGGTGTTGTTAATTTATTGTTGACCCCTAAGAGTTACATTAACTTGCAAAAGGTGGTACCTATGAAATGGGTTCCATTGTTAGAAATTAGTGCACATGGCACACCAAACCTATTTACAACATTTTGTTGTATGAATAGGGTAGAGTAAATGATGTACAATCGGCAATAGCTACTACCTCTACCCATTTGGTGCAGTAGTCAACTGATAGTATAATATATGCTTTTCCATTGGACATGGGTGTAATAGGATCTATAAAGTCTATGCCCCAAATATTAAAGGGTTCTAGTCGCTGAATCCACTGTTGAGAACCCTCCATTCTTGCAATCATCCCACTATCTCATTGGCAACATTCACAAGATCAAACAAACTAGTGGGTGTTCCTAAAGATTGTATGCTAATAATATCCTACCATCAAGATTTTTATGGTCATTCACCTCCCTACATGGTGGCCTTCACAAGGGCCTTCATGAGCATCTTGGAGAATGCATAATTGATTCACATCAGGAACACACCAGTGAACCAGGTTATTAACGCATACCTTGTAAAGGTGTCCATTGATTTCTATGAAGTATTTGGCCTAATGAAGAAACTATTTTTTCTTTCTAAAGTCAAGATCTTGTGGCATCTCCTAAGTGAGAAGATAAGTGAGGAGGCCATTGCACTATTTTGTTTCTACAAGTATTTGCTCATTTATTATAGCAATAAAGAGAAGTTCATCTAGGAATTGATTAGAGATTATTCTCTCCTCCTCTTTGTTGTTCCATCTTACTTGAGAGAGGTGATTAGCAACCATAGTCTCAATCCCCTTCCGATCTACCATTGTGAGATTGAATTCCTACAAGATCAAGAGCCACCGTATGATACAAGGGCTCACCATCAGCTTGTTCATTAGGAAGAGGATGGCACTATGGTCTATGTGCACAAACACCTTGTAGACAAGCACATAGTGCCTAAACTTCTCGAGAGAAAACACCATAGCCATCAGTTCTTTTTTAGTTGTGGTGTAATTCAACTATGCACCCACAATGCTTCGACTAACATAGTGAATGTAATAGGAACATTTTTTATCGTCCAGCTGCATAAGCACCTCTCCCAAAGCTAATTAGATGCATCCATCATTATGTGAAATGGTTTGAAGTAGTCTAGTACCTGTAGAATTGGAGTTTCTATGAGTTTTTCCTTCAACTATTGGAATGCATGTTTGCACTCCTTAGTCCAAATGAATAGAGCGTCTTTCTTCGTAAGCTCAACCAACAACTTTATGATCTTAGAGAAATTCTCTATGAATCGTCAATAGTAGCCAATATGTCCAAGGAATGACCAGACATCTTTAACTATCTCTAGTTGGCATGTTATTCCTTAGATGACCCTTATCTTCTCTAGGTCTACCTCAATCCTTACCTGAGTGATTCTATGCCCCAATACTATGCGTTCCTAAACCATTAGATGGCTTTTCTACCAATTAAGCCTAAGTTTTGTTTTAACACATCTTTTCAAAACCTACTCAAGGCAATCCAAGGCTTACTCAAATGTAGCCCCATAGGTAGAGAAGTCATCCATGAAGACTTCTACCCTACTACCAATCTGCTCTTGGAAAATACTAAGCATCAGGCATTGAAATGTTGTAGGGGCATTCCATAGACTGAATGGCATCTTACAATATGCAAAAGTTCCCCATGGACTTATGAATGTTTTCTTGGCCCAATCTTTTGGTACAATTTGAATTTTCTTATAACCACTATAACAATCCAAGAAGCTATAATAGCAATACCCGAATATGGTGTCCAACACTTGACCCACAAATGGTAATGGATTTTAATGTCACCATGTTCAATAGCCTAAAGTTGATGCAGACCTACCACTTGCCACCTTTCTTTGGCACAATTACGAGTGAGCTAACCCACTTACTATTTGCGATGGGATAGATTAACCCTACTTTGAGGGGTTGCTCTATTTTCTCCTTGACAATATATTTCAATTTAGGATTTAGCCACCTCTACAGCTACCTTCTTGGCTTCATGGCTGGGTCAGTGTAAATGCAATGTTGGCATATCTTGGGATTGATTCCTATCAGCTTGGAATATGACCAAACAAAGGTTGTTGACCATTTGTTAACCACCTTTAATAGCTTTTATTTTTGTTCAGAAGCAAGTTTAGCATTAATTATGACTAGCTTACCATTATTTAAGAATGCATACTTCATGCCGACTAGTAAAGTTTTCAGCTTTAGGGGCTCCTGCTTGAAGTTAGTAGGAATTTCCGACTCTCCCCAATAGGTATCATCATCTTCATTATTAAAGAGTTGGTGATGAACCTGCTCAAGTTCATCCATGCTTTCAACATATGCACATGTTAGGCTCTCAATTACTTCCATGCATAATGTGTTGCTATCTGAGTCAACTATTAGCCACTAGGTATCCTCCTACTTTGTGGTTGCTACATACAAGCACCTTTGTATTTCTATTTTTTGTGCACACTAATTGCATGCTTTAATAGATGTACTTTTAACAGACTAGATTTTCTACATGCAATTACATCCATTATCACTGTACACAATGCATGGAATATGCTTCTTCTCTAACTTTCCAAATTCATTTTCCTTGGAGATTTCCAAGGAGAGGTACCTTATGCCCATACATGCATCAACCATGCTTAACCAAGCCCTTTCCATAATGATGGGGAATTCACCTTTGCAATTTTTAACCTTGATCACTAGAAAATCGGTACGATAGGACCACCCACTAATTGTGGTCACAAAGTCCTCCACTAATCCTAAAGGAACAATGATTGATTGGTCTGCCAATTCTAAATATATGTTGATCTTCTTAAGAGGTGGTAGGTTCCAAGCCTTGTACATGTTGTGAGAGATGAGGTTGATATCGAAACCAGAATCAAGAAGAGCCTTACATGGATCATATCCAAGGATCTACAACTAAATGAGAGGAACTCCTAGGTCAGATCTTTTTGTGGGAAGATTACCAACCTTATCCCAATCGAAAACAACATGAGTTAGCATCACAGTGTAGATCCAAGGAGATATTTGATTTTCAAGAGACTCAAAGGTGTTTGATACAAAGGATGAGGGTGTTGGAGATGTAGAGTGACCAACTACATTAGGTTGTGAGGGTTTAGAAGGGCTATTGGATCAGAAAAAGGGTTGTTTCATGGATCAATTTTTCAAACCACTTGGTAGAAAATTGGTTATGAGTGTACAGCCCTCATAGCATTTTGTTGCTGTAGCTATGGAGGAATTTCACCCTACATGGATAGAGTAGGAGGTAACTGGGTAGAGGGTGGAGGGATGTGTGTAGTCAGATGTAGAGGGTGGTATGGATATGGGTTCTCTCCTCAAGTAGATGGTGAAAATGTTCAATGATACTTTGAAGGATAATAGTGATGCTAAAATGAGGTGTGTCTTGTAGAACTTCTTGATTAATAGGTTGCTGAACATAGTACCTGTATGGATATAGTTGCCTGTAAGGATATAGCTACCTTGGCTATGGCATTCCCCACGATTATGGTTGGTGCCACTGTTGATATTATTCATATGGTTGTGGTGGAGCTCCACTTGGGTAATAAGCTTATTGTTGCTGGTGGAACTACCTTGGATTGCCTTGAGGATAAAAAAATCTTCTAGGTGCTTACCTACATATTATTTGAGGATTCAATGCATACAACTCAGACTCTTGTAAGTGTGACACCACAGGGCAACACCCTATTTGATGTTTGTATTAATGGATGTCACAACCAGTATCATTTTTGAAGTCTATCTCCACAACTTCCTCTACTATAGTAGCTTTACCCTTACCTCTCTAGTAGGTACTTTTAGCTTCTTTTTACCTCCTATAGTTATGATCACTATTTTACTCTTTGGATTCTTTAGCAATCTTTATAGTAGTTTAGAATTTACCATTCAAAGAGTCCCATAATATATCAACCTTTGCTAAAATATCAAAAATAGATTTTTGGATGGGCAAGGTTTTTCTATTCATCACTTCATTGAGTGGTGACTCCTTCTAGTGATAAAATAAAACCTCTCATTTCTTGATGGAAGGATCCCTATTATACTCTTCTGAACTTTCCATTTTTTGCAACTCACCTTCTTCAATTGCTACTTGCTCTATAATCCTTTGGATTTGATGAGCCCTTAATTCAAATAGTCTCCCTTAAGCATAAACCCCAAGAGTTCTTCTAGTTTTGCCCCTGAGCCCATCTATGATGTGGTGGAGCTATTCCCTTTGAGAATAACCATGGCCAAGACATCAATGTAAGAGTGAATAGTATCTTCCCATGGTGGCATCCAAGGGTTTGTATGTTCCTTGTTTCTAGCCTTGGATTTTCCTTCTTAGGTTAGATACTTTGGAATATGTTTGGTATTTGTCATTGAATAGTTCTAACATGGTACTCCATCGGTGAATGAATTCCTACTCCAAGGACCGATACTAGCTCTCAGCTTCCTTAATGAGTGCCCTGGTGAAAAGCTTGAGTTTCTGCCAATCATTTTCAATGTTTTGTAATGCACAGGCATCATGGAAAACTTGTAGATGATTCTACGAATCAGAATTGTATCCCCCCTCAAATCTTGGGATATTATTCATGTATAAGCACTTGATCCAACTATCTCTCACATGCCTAGTTATGATCTTTACTGCCTCTGCAATGTTGAGCATGCTTCGAGTCGCCAATAGAGGTTCATCATCATCATTGTGTCAATGACGTCGATGATGCTTTCTGTCAACTCTACGTTATTTATGAGCTTGATGGTCTCTATTGTCCTATTAATCACCTTCACCATGATTATTTCAATAGCGGCTTCTATGAGAACTAGCATATGAAGAGGAATGTTCAAAATCGAATGTATAGGATGAAGAGGAAGGAGGGCCACCACCGCCATCATGATGTCTACCACTACCTCTTCATGCATTGCAACCACCATCCTTAGATCCCTTACCATTATGATGTTTACCCGAATCCCTACCCTAGTTGTCACTTTTTTCTAAACCTGGTTTATGAATAATGGATCACTAATTCAGGGTCACACCCTTATTACCATGAGGTGAAGAATCTTCATGCTAAGAACCTTCAAAGGGAGGATCCTCATTGTCATCTTAATTTAGGAGGAACAAGGGATTAGTGAAGTGTTTCCCCTTTGTGAACTCGTGGTGCTTTGCTTGATGTTGATCTCGCTTGCGTTGTGTTTCAGTGGGATGGTAATCCCAAGTGTCATGATCATTCATGACATATTCCTCATGAAGATGCAAGATGCCTAACTTTTTAAGGGTTTGAAGTAGCATCCTAGGCACAAATCGATCGAGGAGCAATACAATGTTGCCCTCCAAATCACACCATCGTAGTTGTTTGTCTTGATGTAGGATGAAGGTGAAGTCTAGTACATACTCATCTGGATGAGTATATACCACTTTGTACTCCTGTGGGACCAACAATTTAACATCTTCATGCCTGTGAGAAGAAGAAGACATTTTTCAACAAATAAAATTATCAATGTTCTTAGTAGTTATATGTCATGTGAGAGTGATGTTGACCTTGAGTTTATGCAGTGATATTAATAATATTCACTACTCCTAGATAGCACACATTTCAACAAACAAAGTCCCCGGAAACGATGCCAATGATGAGCGATGAGGTACCCCTATGCCCAACCATACGAATCACAAAGCATTCCCATGCAATCCAATCAAATTCTATGGACTTTATAGTTTTCAGTACACTAGTCTTCTAAAAAGTGAACCTTGCCTTAAGGTCATTCGTTGTCTTCCCAATTACACCTATGAAGCATAATGGTATGGTTAAGAGTAATTGAGGTATATCATTTCTATCATTTTATGTTTCATGTTTTTGGATGCTTGAAAAGAGAGAGAGATAAAATAATTTAATGACTAATCTAAATTAACTAACTAACTAGTCTCTAACTAATCCTAACATAATAATCTATTCCCACTTTCCATACACGTCCTGAACCCACATATCCACTACTGGGTTACCAAGCACTATGCTACTGGGCACACCAAGCAATAATTCTATTGGGATCACCAAGTGAATACATGCTTACATTCAAAGAGGTCATACTTATGTGCTTAGCCTATTTAGCTTATCTGGCTTGATTAGCTTAATTAATGGAAAACATTGAATAAGTGACTGAAAACATTAAATGCATGAATAAAGATCTAAACTATCCAGAATGCTACAAGGTTTATCAAGAAGCTCATCTTTATTGTTGTACACACTATCGTGCTCAGGTACAATAATGCTCGAATAAAGATTCATACACTCAATGACTCCTGCTACAGGTACTCAAGAAAATATTCTAACTCTCAAATGGGAAAACTGCAAGAGCTCTACTACTACTATGACAAGACATGCTATAACTGTGGCTAATGAGCTTGTATTTATAAGCAAAAGCAAACCTTGCATCGACAGGGCCTCGTCAACAAGGCCTAGTCAACGAAGCCAAGTCGACAGAGCCTCGTCAACGCAACCAACCATGACTCATCACTAATCTAGCTTAGATTCTTCAAGCTAGTCTACATTAGGTTATAAAAATCTAGTTATACATTGTTTTAGTTAGTTGTATTCATTAAAATTTTTATAGGTTTGAGTTTTGATATATTCAGATTTTATAGCACTATTGAGCTTTTGAGATTCTACTACAAAATTGTTTTTATTACAATCTATAAAATCAAACAAAATATAGTTTACATCAAGTTATTAACAAGGAATTTTCTAGTTATCTTAGATATGTGCTATATAAAATGAATAACAATAATCGATAATTTATGTATTATAATTATTATTGTAACTTAATTAGCAATTCTATTAGTTTATTAATGGAAAGAGATGAAGGTTACTTGATGTCATTTCATTTCTTTGCATTCCCATTTTTGAGATATAGTCCAAAAAAGCTAAATAAATATAATAACTTTTTAATTTGAATTTTATAATTAAGATCATACTCCCATCCAATAACAAAATTTATCTATCCCAATGGCTTCTCATAAATGTTTAATCTCTTTTGCCGAAGTGAAAAAAAATTATTAACCATAAATTTAAGAAGCCATGATAACACATCCTACTTTAAAAAGTATTAGTTGAAAGTTTGCATCCAAATATTTAATTGACAATCTAAGAAAAGATACACTATAACAACTTAAAGGTTATGTCTAGGGGTGTTGACATACTTATTTTTAAATAACACACTAGAATAAGACCACTAAAGGAAGACCAACTAGATAAGGTATCTACCATAGAAGCGTTGAAAGGCATCCCAATGGAAATACAGCACAATCGTTCCCCCAAAAGATAATCCAAATCCTAATCCCAATGCTATCAGTGATACATGCTCATACAACCAATCCCACCAACCCTTCTTACTTTTGCTTTTATCTGCTGCTGTTGGTGCTGCATTAGTCGGCAATTTTGGCTCTTGGCATGGATGATTTTTGGAATATCCACATAAGCATGGATTCCCTGCAAATGAACTCTCATCAAATGTCGTGAACTGTGTAGAAGTGGGAACTTCACCGCATAAAACGTTGTTTGATACATTGAAAGCACCCAGATAGTTGAGGGAGTTTAATTCCTGCGGAATGATGCCAGACAATCTATTAGAATTCAGGTCAATCTGTTCCAAACACGTTAAATTGGAAAGGCTTGCAGGAATATGGCCAGTCAACATGTTGTGAGACAGGTTGAGCAGCCTTAATTTTCCCAGGCCTCCTATGCTATCTGGAATTGAACCCATGAGATTGTTGCAGGAGAGATCAAGTACATTGTTGTAGGATACCATTTGCTCGTTTAATAGTTCGAGCTTTTTTTGGATGAAAATCATCTTCAGAGTAGTAGGAAGAGACATATTATTTATGTTTATAAGTTCCTGCCCTTGAATGAAGATCATCTTCAAGGTAGTAGGAAGAGGCACATCATTTATGTGGAGCAGTTCCAGCCCTATTGGGATGATAATAATGTCCAGATACACGTTCACAAGCCATCTACCGAGGTAGAGGTAGGACCTGAAATCCCACTGCCACACGTCTTGAAATCCCTTGAGCAATTGCAGCTGAGTTGGAATGCTACCATGGAATCGATTGTTGGATAAATCAAGAACCTGTAAGTTGGTTAAATTGACTATCCATGAGGGAATGGCTCCTTCCAACTGATTGTGGCCCAAATTCAATGCTTTAAGCTGTCTCATTTCCTTCACAGATTCTGGCAGTGAACCACTCAAACTGTTATTTCTGAAATCCAGCACTGTAAGGCTCCTGCATTTGGCCAATGGCTCGGAGAGATACCCAGAAAATCCATTTGAAAAGGCAGACAGCACTTCCAAGGATGATGGAAGTGCCACTTGAATTTCTCCGCTGAAGTTGTTGCGGTAAATCAACAAGGAGCAGAGGTTACTGCAGTTTTTGAGAGTAGGAGGCAAATTTCCAACAAGCCTGTTTCCAGAAATATCTAGATAGTGAAGCCAACTAAGGGCACCAATAGACCCTGGGATGCAACCGCTCAAATTGTTGTTGGGTAATATAATAAAAACCAGAGATTTCATGTTGCCAATGCAATCTGGAATATGGCCTCTCAAGTTTGCGCTTATGTTCAGTATCATCAGGCCTCTTAAATTGCACATCTCCTCTGACAACATTCCAGAAAGATTGTTTCCTGATATCTCCAACTTAAGGAGGGAAGTTAAATTCCAAATAGACGGGGAAATTTCCCCGCTTAGACTATTTCCCACAAGACCCAAACTCATAAGCTGCTGCAGTTGATAAACACAATCCGGAATATGACTTTGTAATATGCCTGCAATGTACAGATACTTTAAAGACGTCAAAGAACAGAGCTCCTCCGGCAATGGCCCCGTGAGATTCCCTCCTATTAGCATTAGGAGTGTCATGTTTTTGAGTTTGCCAAACTCTGCGGGTATGTATCCTGTGAGCAGGCCTCCTACTATATATAAGATGTCTAACTGTGACAAATTTCCGAGTTGCTGTGGTAAATCGCCTGACAAGGATTGTGAATGCAAAACTAAAGTACCGAGCATCTGTAGCTTACCAAACTCTGAAGGAATAGAGCCATTAATCTTATCTGATTGCAACGATAAAATCATGAGCTTGGTCAAGTTCCCCCACTGACATGGTATGGCACCTTCGAGACCACCTGCTTCCCCTAACTTGTTACCCAATGATAACACTGAAAGCATTGACAGAGCTGACAGTGACGCTGGTAAGATGCCTTCCAGCGAATTGGAAGATAAATCCAACTCCTCAAGTGAAGAACAGTTAGATAAATACGGGGGAATCTGGCCCTGCAGTTCATTATAACTGAAGTCCAGTTCTTGCAGATGTTTCAGCAGGCGGATCTGTTGAGGGATGGAACCCGAAAGAGCATTTACAGACAATCTTAATTTTTGAAGAGAAGAACAATTGGATAAACATAAAGGGATCTGGCCTTGCATATTATTAAAACTTAAGTCCAGTTTTTGCAGATGTTTCAGCTGGCAAATAGCTTGAGGGATGGAACCTGAAAGAGAATTTCTAAACAATGTCAATTCTTGAAGAGAAGAAGAGTTGGATAAACATGACGGGATGTGGCCCTGCATATTATTAAAACTGAAGTCCAGTTCTTGCAGATGTTTCAGCTGGCAGATATGTTGAGGGATGGGCAGATATGTTGAGGGATGGAACCCGAAAAAGCATTTACAGACAATATCAAACTTTGAAAAGAAGAACAATTTATTAAAGCATTGGGGATGATGCCATGGAAGTTGTTATAACTTAGATCCAACGAATTTAGCAGTGTAATAAGACCCAGCTCTGAAGGGATGTTACCTAAAAATTGATGTACGATGTTATAACAACAGTGGAGGAAACAATATGATAACAATTCCGTATGAGACAATAAAAAATACATGTAAATAATTCATAATTGTCTGCTTTAAGGATTGGAAAGCATCATTACCTTGAAATCGGTTTCCAGCCAAATTGAGATTCTGAAGATACCCTAGCATACCAATTTGCCGAGGTATGCCGCCTGACAATTGGTTGTGAGACATAGTGAGATTGATTAGAAACTTAAGATTGCAAATAGATGGAGAAATTTCCCCAACGAGATCTCCGAAATCTAAATTCAAGGATTCGATTCTTTGATGATCATGAGAGCATTGGACTCCATTCCAATTGGAGCATAGTTGATGACGGCTGCTATAATTCCAGCTGCTAAGAATATGGAATGGATCATATGTGATAAGTGCCTTGGTATCCAGCAAGGCCTGAATCTCCATTTCAGATGGAAGAGAGTAACATGGCACTAGTATCATCATCATCAGCACATAAAGCAGAATGCCCACAACCAAATACGACTCCATGCTCACCAAACTTGCAGTTGCTTAGTGGGGAGATGAATGGAACTCCAATTAACACACAAATTTGTCAGATTTTATGGAACTGTACCCGGATGGAGGGATCACATATATAGAACATAAAATCTATAATGATTGTGTTAATCCCTAGATTAAAAGTAAACTTTTGAAGCTGTGGTTTGAACTTTCCTCTTTTTCTCTGGCGAGAGAAAGCGGGCACGCTCATTGATGTGTCCCGTCCGCAACATTCCTCGTCTCTCCACTGTCCCCTTAATGCAGGGATATTGTGGACCGTTTACGTTACGAACTGTCCCCTTTAATGCATCGCCTTTTTCTGACCCGCGTTAGCCGTCACAATTCTATTTTATGACCGGGCAATGATCATTCCATGGCCACCATCTATGCAATGCCCATCATATTATTATTATCGATATTATATTCATGCTCCTTATCCTTTTGTATTAATATTTTTAAAAAATAAAAGTGCAAAAGGGAGTTTACAACCTGTCGCGGGAAAGGCAAGATATAATATTTTACCGTATTTTATGTATACTAAAGAAAAACACACTTAGCAAACAATTCTTTCTGGTCTTTTATACAATGCTAAGTTCACTCATTCATAGCTTTTATTAAGATTTTTAGTAAATAAGTATTCTTGTTTTATATCTCATTTACTTTTCTAATTCAATTCACTTGCAACTTAGCTTTCTTTTTTAAATGAAAATAGCAAAAAAAATGTGTATTTATTTACTTTTGGAGTTAGTTTTCTACATGGAGTCATTTTATAAATTGAAGCCTACAAAACATCAATGAATGCTTTTATATCAAACAAAATTGTTCGAGACAGACTTTGAAGTATTTAAAATTCAAATGTTCCCTTCGTTAATAGAATGATGAATTTTTACTCATACTAGAATTTAAAGATATTGCAACTTTGAAACTAAGCTTGTGATTGAAAAGGTATTTTCTCTATGTGATTAATTGATCAAAAGTATGTATTATTTGAATCTTGTATTGCTTGAAAACTACCTTTTAGATATAATTATTTAAGGTGTTTTTTTAAAGTCAAAATTACTTAGTGACTTATCTCTATTCAGTTTACATGTAAATCTTAATCCTTCCTCTAGGTTACATATTTAATGTTACATGTAAATCTTAATCCTTCCTCTAGGTTACATATTTAAAGTTAAAGGTACATTTCTCTACTTAAATTAATTCTTCCAATCACCAATTTATTTCAGTAAAAAAAAAAAGAATATTTGTGCAACTTCCAAGAACAAAAACAAACTAATGTAAAACATGTAGTGACTAGTTAATTTTGATGTTGTACAAACCACTTTTTCAAAGCTACTTGGAGAGAGCATGCAATTTCTTATATTCTTTTATTTGGGTTGTTCATGACATCATCCATATGTAAACAACGGTATGTTAAGGGAAAAATTTATATTTTAAAATTTGGATTTATAATGTGAATTATGAATCATGATCATGCTTGCAAATAGTATCCTTTTATTAGTTTATAGTCAATAGCTTATCTTTTGGTTTTTAACCTAATATATTTTTAACATCATAAGTAACAAAACATAAAAACAAAGCACCTTGACTAATTTTAATCAACCTGCTATTTGGTTAGTGACTATTTGCTAACTACCTTTATTTACTCTAAGATATTCCTTATTTTCTTTAGATAAAGCACCTCTTCTATTATATATGTCAAAATTAACTCACTTTGATTTTTCATAGCTTTTGCAAATAGTTTCAAGTCCACACTATCATGAATTGTCCAACCCTCACACTATATGAAGTAGCCCTTGGGTACATTTGTCATTTCTATAGTTTTGGCATCTTAATAGTATGCAGTTCTTTACCATATTAATTTTATCATTATTATATCACCTCGTCATCATCATCTTAGCCTCGTCCCAATGAAATTCCTAACTTTGAAGTTTTGGTATTTCATCGATTCATGGTTAGTCTTTTTTTTTTTTTTTTTGTGTTTTCATACTAATAGCCACAAATAACATCCCTCTCTTTTTTTCCATACTTGATTGTGATTTGTGAAGTTTATGCTTTATTGTCTAGGTAGGATCATGTTCATATACTTGTCACAATAATATATATGTGTGTGTGATGTGAGCATTAATGCAAGTGCATACATGGGAGGCTCACTAACTATGGAGCTCATCTTTAGTACAATGCTTTAGGTATGAATGAGACTTATAATAGGTGGATGCATGAAAGAATACAATAATTAATCACTAATAATTGAACCTTAATCCAATGGGGGCCATTAGCAAAGCTCTTGATGAAAAAAGTTTTGGCCTATGCCCACAACACATCTATTACATTCTATGCACTAGGTTCTTAGCATTTATACAAGCCCAAAAACACAATTTTGCTATGAAACCAAACACATGTGCTAAGGTAAAAAGCACTTAGAAACCCAAAAAAAAGTTTTACCATGAANTTAAGGTAAAAAGCACTTAGAAACCCAAAAAAAAGTTTTACCATGAAATCCACGTATGCATTAAGGGAAAAAGAAGGGGAAAGGTGTAAAACTTTTGAAAAAGAAAAATATGCCCAAACTTGTAATTGAAACAGCATTTCCGAGTGGCAGCTTTATGTGATTTCGTATGGATGGATATCAAACAGGTCCAAGTGACAGGCATTTCATATCAATCATATGCTAGGCATTGCTCGATGATTCTGCAATTGTACTAGCGCATGCGGGTCCAAAAATAAAACGAGTGGTGCATTAATACCCCAATTAGACTGAAAAGGAGTTTCACTCGAGGATCTTGCAACTATAACGTGGACATGGGTCAAAAAAAAGCAAGAGTAAAAAAAACAAGAAAGCCGGTGGCGCATTAATACCCGATCAAAACCAAAAGGGACTTCTTCTCCAGATCCTTCAACTGTACCACTGTACGCAGGTCAAAAACACCGGTGATGCATTAATACCCCAACTAAAGCGGAAATGAGTTCTTCTCAATGATTCTGCAACTGTACCAGCATAGGTGGCTGAAAAGAAAACGGTGGTGCATTAATACCCAGACCCTAAAGGAGTTTTTCTCAATGATCCTGCGACTAACCAGTGGCGGTGAAGCGCGTGGTGCCTTAATACCTCAATCAAGACCCAAAGGGAGTTCTTTTCTCTTCACGGGTTCTGATGCGCTGACGTTTACGTCATGAATCACTGACTGACGTGTTGCAAACATTATCGCTGTTGACACGTTCAGTCTAGAAATTAAAGTTTTCAATTTTGTCTTGTTGTCCTTTACAGGCTCATGGCCCCATTCCAGTGGATCTGCTCTGATCATGTTATAATTCTACGTTATCGGTATGACCGTTGACGCATGGAAATTTGCTCAAGATTCAAAGTCACCCCACGAGAAAATTGAAGAGGAAAAATCTCCTTAATTTATGGATCCTAATATTATTGGAGATAACAGTAAATGATATGTTAACACTTCCCATGCTCTCATGCGGCCATGATTATCAACGTCTCTATTTATCCATGCTCTCATGCGGCCATGATTATCAACGTCTCTATTTATCTCTCTCAATAACCACTATAAAAATCATGCAAATGATGGTGACAATTTCGTCTTTTGCTATCCTTTCTTTTCTTGTACTCTATCTCTCTTTTTCTTTTGTCTATGACAGTGCAACCCACGCAAGTTTTTTTTGAGCCAGCACCTTATCTCCATGGTGCAAACATGGGTGGACAATTTTTCTCTCTACGATGTTGCACAAAAGATGGCAGACAATGGCAGGCTTTGAGTGACCATGGTTACTGCCCCATGCAGACTATAGCAAGCAATCTCTCTTTTTCTCTTTTCTCCTCCTCCTCACTCCCTCTTCCTCTCTACAAAGACAGTGTTCCAGGCAACGCACATGGTTGGTGGAACGATGAGACCAGCTTTAGTTACTCATTGTATTCAAGACAATTATTTAATTTAAATTCCAAGTTTTCTTTTCTTAGTTTATTATTTGCAAAAGGTTATCTAGCACTCTTCAGTTGAGACTATACCCATACGAGAGGCATTCTAGGCAATAGTCTCCTACAACAAGTTTTCTTTCCCGGTGTTGATGTGACCAAAATTTATGCATAACATCTTTTTGGCATTTCAAGGAGGGCCTTTCTCCCCCCCTTTTGTTTATCAGCTTTTCTTGCCATTTTTCTAACCATTACTATCCCATTTTCTAAAATATCTAATTTTTCTAATTTTTTGTCCTTTTCCAACCTATATTCTATTTTATTGCCTAAAAATTTCATTTTCTTTATTTCAAACGTGTTTTCAACCATTACCTTGAAAAATCTTTTTAAAGAATTTTCAAGTCCTTTATTTCTTATTCTCAAAAACTTTTGGGTCTCATCACACTTTTTCTAATTTGTTTTTGTTATTTTTTTTTAATCCTTGTTTATAGTCCCATTTTTGACTTTGTGTTTTGGCGATATTTACCTTAGTCATGGGTTAGGTAAGGTGGTTTTATTTCATTATGCAATTTTAAGTTTATTTTCTTAAAATTTTGCATTTTACTATTTTCCTTTTAATGCTATATGTATTGCAATTTTATACATTTTTTTTCTTTTTTTAAAAAATAAAATATATATCTTTTTTTTAAAAAAAATATAGCATATTTTAGTATTTTTTTACCCAAAAAAATTATTATTTCAATATTTTCTTTTCTTTTACCCAATTTTATGGTTTTATTTTAATAATTATATTTTATAGTTTTGTTTTATGAGTGAACTCCTCTCTGCTTCTAACCAACCAATTACATGTCTCTTTGCATTAAGGAAACAACAAACCTCACGTTTTTCAAGTTTTATTCCTAGGAGAACTCAAACTAGGATGGCAGCTAATCAACCCCCAGCTTCCTTAGTTAGTAACCCCTTCAACTTCACTAACTATCACAATATCCCAAAATCACTTTAAAATATAAATTTGTTTTTTGATCCCATAAACACTACTAGCAATGCCCACTAGCATATACAATGTTTTGAAACCTTACTAGGCATCCACAACATTGTTCAAAACAATGTGGCATGTAGCGTATTTGTGACAACCTTCAAAACCAAAGCAACCCAATGGTTTCTGATGCCCCCTAATGTCTCTATTAACTCATGGCAGAAGTTCAAAAATAAGTTTTTAACTCAGTTTGCCAAATTCACAAGCCCTACCATAGCATCTAGCAACTTCACCAACTTAACAAAGCTACCTAGGAAAAATGTTAAGGATTACAATCTAAGATTTCTTCACTAGCTTGCCCTTGTGCCAAGTGAGATGCGCCCACAACCCGATGGTATTCTCAACTTTTACCTCTCTACCATCAACCCATTCTTCGCCTATGCCATCAAATCAAACCCTAACATAACAGAAATATAGGGAGCAATGACTAAAGCCATGAAGCTAGAACAAATTACCCTTATGAACAACATTCAAACTTAGTTTGGTATGATGAGCATTAGTAATTTCATGCAATCTAACCCTCTACCTCTACCAACTTTCCCAATGGCCAATACTATGTTCCAAACTCTCGTTCCTCTTCAAATGAGTCAACCTAAAAATAGCTATTTTCAATCTAACACTGGTTTGAATGAGGATAAATCAAAGGCCTTAATTCAGTCCATCATAAACCCAAACAAGGTACCTAATCCTATTGAACCCATGACTCAAGCTCAAGATCAAATGACCCAGATATTAACTTTGCTTCAAAAACTTTCAAACAAAGTAGTTGAATTAAAGAGAAATAACAACAAGCATCCTATACAACCTGAAAAGCCTAGTGCATCAGTCAATGATGCTCATTGTTGCCTCCATAACACTAGGCAACATTCTGAGAAGACTTGTCCCTAATTTTTAGCATTATATGACGACAACACCCAAGGTCAAAAAAATGGAAAACCTCCTATTATGGTCCTTAATGTACCTCATACAACAGAAAACGAAGAGGTTTCCTCATTGAAGCAAGTTATGGTAAGCAACCCCAACCCACATAACGCTCGCTACCGTAAACTTAGTGACATCATGAACAACACACAATAACAAACTAGGAATCGCCCTTACACTCCTCTAAACAAAAGAGCTCCTAGTTAAAGTAACACAAATACTCAAACCAAGTCATCCCAAACAAATGCTCCACAACGATCAAAGCCACCTTCTATACTTAGAAGAACTCCACATCAACAAGAAGCTAAAGATGAACATAAGACTTTTGATCTAGTTGAGGATTTGAAGAAAATTAAATCTAACATCTCAATGTATGACCTTTTACAATTTAACGAAATGAAAGAGGTGGTTCAAGAGATAGTTCATAGACTAGAAACCAATAATGAAAAATCCCCAACCCCCAAAAGGCAAGTTCACTTCATTAAAAGTCCTAACACATTATTAGTACAAAAGGTAAATAATTCCATGATGAGTAAGAAAGAGTAACCTCCTTTCCTAACAACTCTAATTATTAAAGGAAAGAATGTCAACAATTGTTTGATGGATTCTGAAGCAACTGTTAGTGTCATGCTACTTGATGTATGTAAGGTTTTAGGAGCACAAATGATACCACAAACGAAAAATGTGATTCAACTCGATGGGTCCAACATACCTGTAGTAGGGTCATTGAAAGGAGTGAAAGTGCAACTTAAACAATACATGACACTCACATGTTACATAGATATCCTGGTAGTTGACATGTCACCTACCTATGATGTGCTCCTATCTAGAACTTTTGGAGCCAAGTTTGGGGGCTTCTTTAGGTCAGATTTCTCAAAGCTATTAATCCTTATCAAATGAAAATTTGAATACATGACTATACCTTGAGAACCCTTCTACAAACAAGTAGTTATAGCCTTGGATCAACAAAATCAATCTTTGGAAGATCAAAACACTAATCTTTATGTTGGGGTTATTGAGGTTGAGCATAGCAAACACGTTGTAAATAACTATGTGAGTGGAACTACAAAAAAACTTTGTCTCTCATGCAGATCCCACCCAATCCTACCAAAGTTCTAGAGAAGGTGAAGAAATTTATGGATACACCTTGCCTTATCAACAACACGATGGATTTTGTCTAAGTAATCCACCACCTTTATGGGAAGATAAAGATATAAATAAGACCCTACCTCTTAAAACAATTGAAGGTGTGCTAAATTTTAATGACACATCCATGGAACATTCTCCTAGAAAGGCTATTGATGAGTTGCGATATTAGACCCCCAATATCAGGTACGTGATATCGAAGATGCGAAAGCGATATCAAACATGAAATATTGGAGCTTGTCTTATCACCTATAAATAAGAGATGAGGGAACTTGATTTCACAGTTAGTTTTCTTAGTCCCTTAGTCGAACTCTTGTAGTTTTAACTTTCCAGAGTTAGAATTATTTCTGAGTGTCCGTAGTAGGAGTCATAAAGTGAATGGATCTTTATTTGAGCATTGTGTACCTAAGCACACCTTGTGTCCAGAAATAAAGACGAACTTTGTGATAAACCTTGCAACGTTTAGAATAGCTTAATTATTTCATTTAAATGTTATTTACTATTACTCGCTACTCTCATTAGTTAATTAATGTTATCTTATTGAATTGTTAATTATGAACAAGTAAGCACACTTAGTACGATGACTTTGAGCATATGTGGAACACTTGGTAACCCAGTAATGACTAGCATTTGGTAATCCTAGTAGTGTTACACTCGTTCCGGATGTGTACGGAGAGTGGGAATGGATGCTAGTGTTAGGACAAGTTAGAGCATAGTTGATTAGTTAAATTAAATTAGTTACTTGATTATTTCATTTCTCCATTCTAAGCACCAGGAACATAAAACATACAAAAACATAAAAATCACATACATCAAGTTTACTTAACCATACTATTATGCCATACAAGTAAGCTTGGGAAGACAATGATTGCCTAACCCATCCTTGTTCTATGGAGGTGCATAAGCATGTAGTCCTTGAAGTTCAACCAGATCATGCATGAATGCTCATATTCGTATGGTTGAGCATAGCGGTACCTCGCCACTCATCATTGGTGCCATTGCTGAGGACTTTGTTGTTTTTGTGCTAATTAAAATTTAGGAATCCTCCCATCATTGGAAGGAACCCTTAGGGTTAGTGACCCCACAATCATTGAAAAGAGAAGAGTATTGCACACTGAATAATTAATCATGTCTCCTTCTTTTTAGGAAAGTTCTTCACCACCTAGGTTCGACACAGTGAACAATCAAAGGCCGAGTGTATAGGATAATCTGCCAATACCCCAACAGTTTCACTTAGTATACATTCATCCTAATGATTATGTATCAAATTTTACCTTTATCCTCCACTAGGATGAACAACTATGTTGGTGAAATTTAGAAGGTAACATAGTGTTACCTCCTGATCGTTCAATTCCAAGCATGCTTCTTCGTGCTCTCATACAAATTGGTATGCATCACTTATAATTGAAGTACATTGTTCATGAACAAGATTTGAGAGATTATCGATCCACGAAGGCACAACATTAGAAGAACCTGCAATAGGAAAGACATTCAAAATCTATGAAGGGGAAGTGGTCTTAGGACATCTCGTATGTCCTAAGTGAAAATGAGGGTGGTGAACCTACCTTAAGAGGTTTTCCACAAAATTATGTTCCTCTCGTTGACTTTGATCAAGAGGTTGTGTATTAGAATCTTCACTCAACTATCCATAACCTAGATTCTGGTACCGACAAACACAAAGGGTCCAAAAAAACAACACGAACGCATGACAAAGATGGACATTCTAATCATAATCGTAACCGAGGCTATGACCATCAAAGAGAAGGTAGCAAGCACCATCATGATGCCAGTCCTCCTTCCTCTTCACCTTCATCATCTCCTTCCTCCTCTCCTTTAGGATTTGAATGTAGTCGCAAGGGAAAGGACCCTGAGGATAATAGTAAGTGAAATAGGGATCATAGACAAAATAGTCAAGAAAGGGGATGAGGGCATTCTAGAGAAACATACCATGAAAGAAGGGAGAGTAAGGAACAACATAGGCATCAAAAATTCCATAAAAAATACAATCACGATGAAACCCTACTTGCTACCTAAAGTATTCTAGATATAACCGAGGTTGTTAGGATCCCAACAAGGCACCAAAAGGACACTAGGATCAAAAGATTAGACATGACCAATATCCCATGATTTGAAGGGGCATACAATGCTAATCCTCAAAGTCATCTACAAGCATTCTATGATGCATGTGCCTTGCAAAATATAGAAAATGAGTGGCAAAAACTAAAGTTGTTTCCATGGACATTGGTCAAGGAAGCAAAAAGCTGGTACCAGTCCTTAGAATCGAAATCCATTCGTCGATGGAGTACCATGTTAGAGTTATTCAATAATAAGTATCAAACGTATTCCCGAGTGTCCAACCTATGTAAGCAAATCCAAGAATGAAAACAAGGAGGACACGAACCTTTGGATGTTGCCATGGGTTGATATTATGCATTATTACATCTTTGCCTTGGCCATGGTTACTCATAGAGGGAACAACTACGCCATCTCATAGATGGGCTTAGGTATGAAATGTGAAGAACCCTTGGGACTTATGCCCAAGGACGACTATCCAAGCTTAGAGCCCATCAAGTACAAAGATTATTGAAGCAAGTTGCCAAAGAAGAAGGTGAGTTAAGGAAAAGAGAAAGCGCAGAGGAATATAATGGAGATCCTTCCCTTCGAAAGAAGGAAGTTAGATTTTGAGAAGATGAAGAAGAGTTGCCACTTGAAGAGATGGTGAATAGGAAAACTTTGCCCATTCAGAAATTTACATTAGAAGTATCAACAAAGGTAGATCAAATGTGGAACTCCCTAGATGATAAATTTTAAATCGTTCTAAAAATAGTAAAGGAGTCTAGAGAGCAAAGTAGTGATCAGGAGAGAAGGAAAAAGAGAGAAGCTGAATATGCACGTAACAAGGATAAGGGAAAAGTTTCCATCATTGAAGAGGCTGTGGATTTAGACATAGATAATGATAGTGGATGTGAGATATGCCAATATGATCATCCTAAGAAATGTTTCCCAGTAGTGTCACATCTATAAAAGTCTAGGGTGTATGCACTAAACCCATAATTAAACAGATGACAAACACCCTGAAGGTTACCTTATCCTCAAGGTAACCCAAGGTAGTTCCACCAACCCTTGACGTATTATCCAAGTGGAGCTCCATCACAATCAAATGAATAGTATCAATAGTGGAAACACCCACAATCATGGGGAATGCCACCACCACATCAATAGTACCCTTACTATTAACTTGACCCATCCGAATACTACGTGTAGCAACTGATCTCTCCACATGACTCCACTAGTTACATCACCCCTTAGCCTCACTACCAAACCCATGAGTACTATAGAACTCCTTCTTCTAAGGGAGATGTTCCACAAATGTACTATCCTTCTCATCTAGCTGCACCTCTTCCACCCTTATCTCCATTACCACCTACTCCAACTATGCAAGGTGATCTCCCTGCCCAACCATAGCAACGTAACGCTACAAAGCCTATCAACCATCAACCTACTATTGGTTCAGATAACCACACAAAAAAGAGACCTTTCTTTAGAACCAATAGTCCAACCAAGTACTTACAACTACAAGCAACTAATTCTCCAAAGGTCTAACCATCATTCAAATCTTCAGAGCTTCCTTCGAACTAAAGACTGCACTCAACGCACATGGTCATGTTAACTCATGTCATTACCGAATGAATTAAAGTTGGCCATCTTCCTAGGAAATTTTTTGATCCTATAAGCCCTCTTATTTATTTACAAATCATGGGAAATGAGCCTTGCAAAGTTCTTTTGGATTTAGATTCTAGTATTAACTTAATCTCGCAGGAAATGTACAAAGCCTAGAACCTACCTCCACTAAAAAAGAGTAGCATTTGTTTAGAGTTGGTTGACTAGTCCATCACTATCCCATTAGGAATAGTTGAGGACATTGTCACCACTATTTGTGGGTGGTCATGTTTAGCCAATTTCCTAGTGATTCAAGTCAACAACTGTAAGGGGGACTTCCCAATCATTATGGGAAGAGCATGGCTAAGCACAATTGATGCACGCCTAGGAATACCTGATCTTTCCCTAGAAATATCAAAGGAAAATATGTTCAAAAAGATTAAGAAGAAGAAAGTTCCATGCATCACATACAGTGACATAGGGTGTAATTGCATGCAGAAGTCCTGGTTCGTACAACGTTTAACATTTCTTGCATGCAACCAGTGTGCACAAATAACTAACATACAAAGATTCCTATATGCAGCAACCACAAGATAGGAAGGCACCCAATGGCTGATAGTTGACCAAGAGAGCAATTCAATTATATGCATGGAACCAACTAAGAGCTTGAATTGCACCTACATTGATAGCATAGATACATTAGAGCAAGTCCACCCCCAACTTCTAAGTACTGATACCGAAAATACCAACTGGAGGAAGTTGGAAATCCCTAACGAGTTTAAGCAAGAGCCCCTTGAGTTAAAACTGTTGCCCATCGGTATGGAGTACACATTCCTCAAGAATGGAAAATTGGTAATCATTAACACTAAGCTCGCTCCCCAACAAAAAGAAAGACTGCTAAGGATGGTAAAAAAATGGTCAAAAGCCTTTGCTTGGTCATATCCCAAATTAACCAGAATAGATCCTAGGATATGCCAACATAGAATTTATACTAACCCCTCCATGAAGCCTCGAAGACAATTGCAAAGGCAACTGAACCCAAAGCTTAAGCAAGTCATTAAGGAAGAAATTGAACAACTTCTAAAAGCTAGGCTCATCTACCCCATTGCTAATAGTGAATGGGTTAGTCCATTAGTCATTGAACATAGAAATGAAGTCAAATGGAGGCTGTGTATAGACTTTAGGCTGCTAAACATGGCAACATTTAAAGACTATTTCCCATTGTCATTTGTCGACCACGTCTTAGATACCATTGTAGGGCATTACTACTATAATTTTCTAGATGGTTACAGTGGATAAAATCAAATTCAAATAGCACCAAAAGACCAAGCCAAGACTACATTCATGAGTCCTTGGGGGATATTCGCATATAGACAGATGTCGTTTGGCTTGTGCAATGCCCCAGTAATATTTCAACATCTGGTTCTAAGTATATTTTAGTAGCAAATAGGGAATGGTGTGGAGGTATTTATGAACGATTTCTTCACTTACGAAGTAGAATTTGAACAAGCATTGGACTGATTAGAGCAAGTACTGAAACGATGTGTTGAAATCAAATTAAGGCTCAATTGGCAAAAAAGCCATTTAATGGTCCAAGAAGGCATTGTATTAGGGTACAAGATTTCACAAACAAGGATAGAGGTAGATCCTAAAAAGATTAAAGTCATCCAAGGAATTACTTGTTAACTTGAAACTGTAAAAGACATCTAATCATTCCTTGGACATATTGGCTATTGTAGATGCTTCATATAGAACTTTTCGAAGATTACAAAATCATTGGTAGAATTAACAAAAAAGGATGTACCCTTTCAATGGATTAGGGAATGTGAGCTAGCTTTCCAAACCTTAAAATAGAAGCTCATGGAAACACCAATTCTACAAGCTCCTGACTAGTCCAAACCATTCCACATAATGACTAACACATCCAACTTTGCCTTAGGAGCTGTATTTACACAGTTAGATGATAAAAAATTCCCCTATTACATTCACTATGCAAGTCGAAGTATTGCTGGTGTACAACTTAACTACACCACAATAGAAAAAGAATTAATGGTTGTGGTGTTTACACTAGAAGAATTTAGGAACTATGTATTGGGCTATAAGATATTTGTACACACAGATCATAGTGCAATATGGTTCCTAATGAATAAACCAATGGTGAGCCTTCACATCCTACGATGGCTTGTGATCTTACAAGAGTTCGATCTTACAATGATCGATCGTAAAGGCACTGAGAATGTTGTCATTGATCATTTATCTCAGTTATGATGGGATAACAAAGAGGATGAATATCCAATTTCTGACTGTTTCCCTGATAAACTCCTCTTTGCAGGAGTGATAAATAATCACTTACCCATCACTAAAAATTGGTATAGTAGCATTCTCACTTACCTGGTTACACAAGAAATGCCACAAGGGTTAGTTATTAAAAAGAAACAACAGTTTCTTCATCGAGCCAACTATTTCATGGAAATGAATGAACACCTTTATAAGGTATGTCCTGATGGCTTGGTTTGATGGTGTGTTCCCAATGTAGATCAATTGCAAGTTCTGCAAGATGCTCATGAGGGCAGGGTCATTACGCTGGGAGACGAATAGCCATTAAAATCTTTCTCGTAGGATATTATTGGTCTACATTGCTTTAAGACACTCATCATTTCATCCAATCTTGTGATCACTATCAATGTGATGGGGGAATGACTACTAGAATGGAGGGTTGACAACAATGGATTCAACCTTTAGAACCCTTCAACATATGGGGTATTGATTTTATGGGGCCTATTACACCGATGTCCAATGAAAAAGCATACATTGTTGTTGCTGTTGATTATTTTACAGAGTGGGCAGAAGCAGCTGCTATTATGGATTGTACATCATTTATTACTACACGATTTTTTGAACAATAAATCATAAACAAGTTTGGCATGCCTTGTGCACTTATTTCTGACAATGGTACACATTTTATAGGAGCGACTTTTCGAAAGAGTTGAACATAAGTTGACTACACCATACCATTCTCAAGAGAATGGTCAAGCTAAAGTCACTAATAGGGAGATCAAAAAAATATTGACACAGACCATTAGTAAATATAGGCGAGATTGGAGCACCAAATTGAATGATGCCCTTTAGGCATACCACTCCATATGAAAACTTCCTATAGGCTACTCTCCCTATGAGTTAGTGTACGGTAAACTTTCAACACTTCCTATCCAAGATAAGCTTCATACACTATCTATAGCATGTGACCTCAACCTTGACCTCAATCTAGCATAAAAAGAATAGTTGATGAACCTTGACTTGCTAGATGAAAATCAATTAGCTTCCTTGTCATCCAACGAACTGCACAAGGCCTTCAACAAGCAACGTCATGACCTAAGGATTAGGAAAGTCAAATACCAACCAGGAGATAAGGTTTTGTATTGGAATCCCACACATGTGCCATAATGAACTAAATTTCAAACATTGTAGGAAGGACTTTATATTATTCATGAAACTTTCCCCTCAGGGGCCATGATGATCTAGAAACTGAATAGCCCAAATAAGAAATTATTGGTTAACATTCAGCAAACCAATCCTTTCCATGAGCCTACAACAGCTAGTACTAATACTACCTCTATTAATGAACAACCTTGCTCATTATTTCGGATCTCCTCCTTCCAACTTAGTCGTGGGGGAGATGGTCGCCAATGCTAGTCATTCTAAGCCTCAATTTCCTTGTCTTTTTTGTTTTATATATTTTTGTTTTATACATTCTTCATCTTTACTTATTTGTTTTACACCATCATTAACATTTTTATTATTTCTTTCTCTATTACATTTTGTTTGAATTACTCTCACTTATTGTATAATAAGTTCTCATGATGGTGGATTGTACTATAATGATGTTGATCGCTAATGTTTGGTTTTTACCTTGGACTTCTACTATTGATGCTAAGATATGGTTTCTTTTGATAAAATACACAATGATTCCATGTCACCCATTCATTGGTACAACTCTATGGTCTCCTTTTATTTTGGAAATATGTTCTTCCTTTTTCTAAACAAACTTATTAATGAAATGGTGGCTTGGTATTCAACACATTTATGCTAGCTATTCTCTTGGGTACTTGGATGTTTTTCATAGGTTTTCCACCATTCCGCTCTTGACCAAATATCAGGAAGTTGAATGAATCGAATAAGTCTTTGCATGGTGTGGCTCTCACAAAAATAAATAAATAAATAAATAACTGGTGGGAATTCAAAGCACACCCCTTAGACACACTAAAAGAAAATGGGCTACAAGCACTAGTTATAGCACTGGAAAGTCATGTTACCCATGCCTAAGGGTTCCTTCCAACTAAGGTCCTTCCTCACTTCCTATTTCTTTATTGCTCTCTTTTTGGAATGGTGGTTGGTTTGTAGAAGCATTCTTGCTACTAAAGGAGGATAGCTTGGTCAAGTATGTTAATGCGAGGTCACTGGATGTGGTTACTTTAATTTGGATTTGGACCAAATTTTATTAAGTCACCTTAATCACACACTACACAAGGGACTTTACACAACCTTGATTTTGGGATTCCATTCCATTCCATTCTCTCTTTCCGTATTGCTTTTCATATTCCACCTCATTGCTGATTTTATGATTAGTCTATATCTTGGTTGACGTATTGTTATTCCTTGATAAATTCTTGTGGGTAAGTTCTTAACCATTGTTTCCATATGATGTTCCTAGAGCCTACAGACTCTTTAGTTTATGGGTTTTTCAGGGCATCAAGGACATGAACCTACTTTGAGGAGGGCCTACTGGCATTCCTTTTTGTTGCAATTATTAAGTTCTTTCCCTTAAACATTTCCTGCAATCAACTATTTCTTGTTTCACCCATCCATGACATCCATTTTTGTTTTATTGGCTTCACTATTGTTATCTCTCTTATCTTTCTTATTCTTTCATTTTCCACCGTATTGCTACCGAAGGTTTGCTCTTAATCATGGGGTCTTGTCGCAAATTTTTCCATTTCATTACTTATCTCACCCCTACACCATGGGTAGTTATCAGTTACAAACCTCTAACCTAGTATTTTCCATACCCACAACCTAGCCAAGGTGCTTTATATTGAGGCAAGGTATCAATTACATTATATCTTATCTATCCTTGCTAATTCGTGAGTGTGTTGTATGTGTAGATGGCAATCACATGAACAATGGACTAGGATAGGAGGGAGCACTCAAGATGGACTAGAGATGGAGTGTTTACCCAAGGAAAAAGCTTGATCATATGGCCATGACTGAACAATGGTGTGTACATTTTTTACATCAGCAACAACATGCCTCATTTTCTTTTCTCTCTCTCTCTTCAAGCTATCAATTGAGGGTCTAGATGTCATTTATGTATAGTGTTCACCATAATGGTTATGAACACCAATGCTATAATATGTTTGTCGATCTGTTCACTTTGACTATATCATTCCATGTCACTGTCAGTTGTCATTCAGTTAATAATCTCATACCTTTCCAATATTTTGTAAGGAACTCAAGGATGATTTTTCATTCAGTTGTGGTGGTATGATGAGTCATGATATCAGACCCCCAATATCGGATCCCCAATATCAGGCCCTCGATATTGGGTATGCAATATTAGAGGTGCCAAAGTGATATCGAACATGCAATATTAGAGCTTATCTCGTCACCTATAAATAAGAGATGAGGGCACTTGATTTCGTAGTTAATTTTCTTAGTCCCTTAGCTGAACTCTTGCAATTTTCCCTTTCCAGAGTTAGAATTATTTCTGAGTGTTCGCAGTAGGAGTCATAAAGTGAATGGATCTTTATTTGAGCATTGTGTACCTGAGCACACCTTACGTCTGAAAGTAAAGATGAACTTTGTGATAAACCTTGCAACATTCAGAATAGCTTAATTATTTCATTTAAATGTTATTTACTATTACTCGCTACTCTTATTAGTTAATTAATGTTATCTTATTGAATTGTTAATTATCAACAAGTAAGCATACTTAGTACGACCACTTCAAGCATATGTGGAACACTTGGTAATCCAATAATGACTAATGTTTGGTAATTGAAACACCACAAAATTTTGAGCTTAGCACTTCTCCAACAAGGATCGAGCTAAAGTCATGATGCTCCCCACCATGACTGAAGCTTGATGGCCTTACGGACAGCTTCGAACGGAGTCGAACTGAATCGGAAATGGTCCCATGGGACCCACAGAAGACTACAGTGACATCTAGCATCAAACCTGGCAAATCTTGAGCCCAAAAGACTTGTTTTTCACTAAGTATGCATCGTGTACGCCTAGCGTGTACACCTAGCGTGTGACTTCAAAGGTCACCCAAAATAGGCACTTCAGGGCAAGATTTTCACAAGGCATAAACTCTCAGAGACAAGGAAATTGTTAGGCATCATCATGGGCTCAAGAAAATTGAGTTTTGACTTTGAAATCATGCATTTTGAAGCTCACACGCTGAGCATGTGCATCCTGCACGCCTAGCGTACACCAGTCAAAGCCTTTCGAAACCATGTCAGATCAAGTCCAAATGAGCCCAAATTCGACAGGCGGCATTCTCTTGATCCAAGGGAAAAATTCAAGATTTTCTATTGTAGCAGTATATTCATTTGTAAAGTTCAATTCTCTTGCGTTGGGCAAGTCTATACACTAAGTTCACACGCCCAACATGTACACGCTAGCATGCAGCACGCTGTACAGTTGTAATTCTCTTTGCACTTGGACAATGTAGCCACATGTCACCCGACCTGAAATTATCTCACCCACGGCCACTCATACCCTTCTAGATTCGAATCCAATGCCCAAAAACCTCATAAAAAACCCTAATTTTTCACTAGATTGGGGTTGGCAATTTTGGGCAAATGAGAGACAAAAAAAACTGAGGGCACTGAGAAAATCAAGGAGGAACCCCAAATGCTGGACTTCTACCCTGTACGCTGAGTATACAGCCTTCACACTAAGCCTACAGTTTAAACCAGCTAACCATCACCCCTCCGCATCAATTGAGGCTCTTCGTCTGCCTTGTGTCAGATTCACAACTGTGTTCAGACTGGTGCATTGTAATCTCATTTTGCAATAAAGTTGTTTTCATTTCTAGTCAAGATTTGTTACAGTTCTCATCCATTTTTATTTGCCTCAGTATTTTTCTTTCTTTCTTTGTATGTTCATGTTCTGGTCAATGGTTATCATGCTGTTTACACATAACCTAGCATATTGCACATTGGTATATGTTGGGGAAATCCTTGTCTGATCCGCGTGCGGACCACCCAAGGTACTCTACCTTCGTCAGTTCCAGCTCACCCTCAAGCGAAGGTAGAGTCTTCTGTGCTCATCCACAAATCCCGCGGTGCTCGTGCCCTTCCAGCCTTGCATCGATGATTTCGAATAGCATAGTAATCCCAATAGTGTTACACTGGTTCAGGATGTGTATGAAGAGTGGGAATGGATGCTGGTGTTAGGACTAGTTAGAGCATAGTTGATTAGTTAAATTAAATTAGTTACTTGATTATTTCATTTCTCCATTCTAAGCACCAGGAACATAAAACATAAAAGAGCATAACAATCACATACCTCAAGTTTACTTAACCATATAATTATGCCATATAAGTAAGCTTGGGAAGATAACGATTACCTAACCCATCCTTGTTTTGTGAAGGTGCATAAGCACGTAGTCCTTGGAGTTTGACCGAATCGCACGTGAATGCTCATATTCATATGGCTAAGCATAGGGGTACCTCGCCTCTCATCAACTATATCCGATGATCCACCAAGACCTAGACCTATCATTGAAACTTATATCAAAGAAAAAATTTATAGAAGACGATCAAGCAAGTTAAGATTAGGTCTTGATTTTTGTAATCTTAAGCATCGACAAATTGTTAAACAATGTCTTGACAAGAAGTACATTGGTGAAGTCTTTAAGATATAAGACCTAGTCTCAGAAAAAGGTAGAACATTTGACTAAGTAAATCTTCAAGGTAAGTTCCCTTCAATGTGGTCATGCCCATTCCAAATTAAAGACATCATTGGCCCCAATGTGTATAAGGTTGTTGATTTGCAAGGACATAGGTTACATAGAAATTTTAATGCATTTCATTTAAAGCATTTCTACCCAAGTGCCCCACTTGGACACCTAGTAGATTCTTAGTTACATATTTTCTTTCCCTTCACCATGCATTTCATTTGTATATAGTTGCATTTGCATATTTTCTTTGCATTTCCATCATTTCTTTCTTTGCATATTGTTTTGATTTTTTCTTTGCATATGATTTTAATAATCATTATGGTTTTTTGAGTTACTAGGCGTTGGGTCATCAGAGCATCATTGGAAAATAATGTTAGTATAATTCTTTATATAATATTTCTTATTACCCCCACATAAAATCTCTTTTATACTATATATTTCAATAATGCTTTAATCCTTCCTAGTCTTTTTCAAGGTTTTAGTTTCTTTAGTTATGTTGGATTATGGAGCATGAGATTTGTGCTAACTTATCATGTAATCATCATGATCATGTGAGTGTAGGATAGGTGATGTTGGAGAATGATTAGCCATAATCACTAGGTGACCTTGGAAAATCCCATTTTCCCTCTCATAAGCCCTAGCCCTCAAGTGTGATGATCCATAGCTACCCTATGAACCACGAGGTGAAGTGTGTTCATTTCCACCTGAGGACCCTTAGCCACCTAGGAGACCTGCTATGATGCTATCAAATTGTAATTAAAGGCACATACACGAGGGCTGAATTGCACCATGGGCAAAGTTTTGAAAAGACTGTGTTCATTGGTAATGCAGCTAATTGGCTAGACACATGTTGGAATTCCTATCTTAAGAATGAAGTACACCATGGGCAAAGTATTGTCAAAAAAAAAAAAAAGAAAAAAAAAAAGACAAAAGAGAATGAGGATTGTGTTCTTTGGTAGTGTGATAAGTTCTTGAGTGTGATGGGGTCCAATAGCTATCCTAACCCTAACCTCCATTTCCCCTTTTGAACCTATTTTCACAAAAACAAAGGACAAATAATCCCTTTTCATTCATTTTCTTTCTCAATGTCAAAAATAAAAGTTCCAAGGAAAAATCCAAAAGTTGTGGCTAGCCACGATCTAACGTGAGCTTGTCCTCCTCATTAAGTTTAGTATGGGTCTTGTGCTCAAAGTAGTCCACGTGCTATTGACTTTTACTTTGTAAGAAGATTGGGAATGAAATCATAATTATATTTTAATTACATATAGATATATGTAGTCAAAATAATAGATTATATATTTGGATTTTAATTAAATAATATTGTGTGATTTGGGTGACCCGTGTCTAGTTCTCTCTTGATTATATGGTTATTTTAATCATATTTAGATCAGTATAGTTTACTTTCAAGTTTCAATTTGTCCATTTTATGATGTTTTAAATTCTTTATCTATTGCATTTCCTTTTAAAATTTTCATGGTTTTGCTCTCCCTACACTTGCATGCAATTAAAGTTTGGAGGCTAAGTGTTGATGTTAACACTTCCCATGCTCTCATGGGGCCATGATTATCAATGCCTCTATTTCTCTCTCTTAATAACCACTATAAAAATTATGCAAGGGATGGTGATAGTGAACGTTACTTCCAAATATTTCACCAATCTCAATTAATAATAGCATTCATGCCTTGGTCTCTGTTTAGATTGATATTCATGCCTTGAAACTGCCATTTTCCAATGCAACAACTGTTGGCAATTAACAAAAATAGCACAATGATAGAGATTTACGTTGATCTCAACAGGGGCATTATAAAATGACATGAAGGCATCTAGTGTTCTTTGCAAATGCATACTAAACATAATGTTGACTGGTTACATAACTATTTTTCCAAGACATGGTGGGCACTTAAATTGGAGATTGTGGGTAGTAATGGCCAGGTGGTGGCCATTCATGGTGGGAAGTGCGATCATTAGTGGTACACGTTACAAGAAGAACATGGAAGTAGTTACTTCATGAGTGTTATATGCATTCATGGTGGAAGATGTGTATGTTAATGATAGGCATTATGGGCACATGTTGTAATTACCAACATGGTAGAGATGTGGCTATAAAACATCGATCTCCCAAAGGGTGTGGGGGTGTGAGGGGGTACTCTTGCTATCAGTCTTGAGGGGTGGCTTCCTCTCAAGAGGCAGCAGTTTCCTCCTTTCTTTTCTTGTATTTTACAGGCTTCTAGCTAATCTTGAAGGAGGGTCCAAGGTAGGATCCGGCGGCTCAAAATCAGATCCTTAGGGTCTCTGCAATAGCATAGAAAGGTTCTTTCTCTCATTTTCTTTTGTCTATGGCAATGCAACCCATGTGCAGGATAGGAGACATATGATTTTCTTTGGGCCAGCAACTTATCTTGACAGTGCAAACGTGGCTGGATGGTCTTTCTCTCTACGACACTACACAAAAGGTGACAGAAAACAACAAGCTTTGAGTGACCACGGTTACTGCCCCATGCAAACTACAGTAGGTAGTCTCTCTTTTTCTCTTTCCTCCTCCTCCTCACTCCCTCTTCCTCTCTATGGCAACAATGTTCTAGGTAGCGCACGTCGCTAGCAAAATGGCAAGACCAAGGAAAATTTATTTCTTTAGTTACTCATTGTATTTGAGATAATTATTTAATTTAAATTCTAGGTTTTTTTAGTTTATTATTTGCAAAAGGCCACATAGCCCTCTCCAGCTGATACTATTCCTAGGTTATCGTACCCATACGAGAGGCGCCCTAGGCAATAGTCTCCTAAAACAAGTTTTCTTTCCTAGTGTTGATGCGACCAAAATTTATGCATCAATAGTTCTAAATATCTCATCTATAATCCTTGCTTGAAAATCTAATTTTTTTAATGTGAAAACTATAAATAAACCTCTACTTCCTCTCATTCATCATAAGAAAGAGAAGTATATTTTCTCTATTTTCTTTATTTCTTATGGATTTGTCTCTATCTCTGAATTTCTTTAGATTCCTGCCATGGGTGATTTTTAGATTTTCAAACTTACTTTCAATTCCTATCACTCACTAAGGCCTTGAAACAATTTTTATGTTATATTTGTTATAACACTTGTGTGCCCACAAACATCACTACTGGCACACAACCCCGTTTTTTACTGGGTCATACTGTCATAAAAGTGTGGACTCCATTGTCAAGCATAAATTTGTCTCTTTTAATTGTTTATCCATCATATCTCCATCAACAATGACCACCATCCATGGCATGGACTACATATTAAAACATAATGGCATACTTTCTTCATTAGTATTGTGCCTATGGCTAGAGGATGGAATTAAAGCTTAACTATCTTACGATTTGCAAAATTGACATCACAGGGCTACAATTGCCAAGATACAAGATCCAATTAACTGTAAATAATTGAGATAACTAGTCAATCATTACATTCATAATCGCGAATCACTGATGTTGGAAGTTTGGAAAATCTTTTTAACTGACCTGTCCTTGTTTTCCTTCCACGTTAGTTATCTAATGGGATGAATTTTCTCACAATGCATTTATTATTCATCCATCTTATTTGTTCATTAATGAGGATTTTTTGTTCATATCCACTCTGCAATACATGTTCTACATAATTACATTAAGCTATGCAATATCATGTAATAGAGGTATGAACAACAAATCAGTGTGATAGAAATGTGAATGCTTAAATGGATGTTGAATGTTAACACAAAAGATACATGCAATTGTATGGTTTATTTTGTTGATGAACTTAGCATGGATTCACTTAATAAAATTTCAAGAATTATGGTATATAAAGTTCAAGAGGCACACATGTATAATGTAAAACCAAACCAAGTTAAATATGATATCTAAAGTTTTTTTAAAAGGAGGTAAATTTGGTTTCTTTACAAATGAAATATGATTTCCCTTTGGTGGATAGGCTCCTAGAATGTTATAGATGAAATATTATTATTTAGTATTACATGTTAGAGTCTTTTATGTCTAATGAGAAACATGATTTTTTCGTGTTGCCTTGCCAATTTGAGATTAAGCATGATCCTATAACATCATCATGCTTTGACAATGATGGCTGAGAATTCTCTTGCTACATTTTAGTTCCTTATTTTACAATTTTTGTGGG
The DNA here is from genome assembly GCA_015680685.1 of Gnetum montanum. Lineage (NCBI taxonomy): Eukaryota > Viridiplantae > Streptophyta > Gnetopsida > Gnetales > Gnetaceae > Gnetum > Gnetum montanum. Next base: position 186,933 of record MNCI01002977.1, read on the forward strand.
TTTGGGTGGCAATGGTGGCTAATAATTCTCTTACTACATTTTAGTTCCCTAAGGGTCCTTTAGTTGCATTTTAATTTCCCTAATTTGTGGATATGGTTATATCATAATTATCTCCAAACCTTTATCTTTCATGACCAACTTCTTGCTTAGTGGATTCATCTTTTATAGTCAAACAGTTAATCTAAGAGTTCATATGCTTTCTCTAAATTTTGATAGGTTGGTCAAGTGAAAACACAATAAGTGCATAAAGAAGTTATCAATGTAAGCTTTATTGGAAAAGAAGTTGTACTAGTATATACTTCTCAACTAAGCAATTCCAGAGAGATACTCATTAGCATTATCATCCTAACCTTGTCTAAAAAAATTGAGTTGGTTATTTTTCTAAATCATCATATATGACAATCTATTGCAATTAAATATTTGTTAGAGTGTTGTGGAGACAATATTACATAGCCTTATCAAATAGGGTCCCAAAAGTGTTATGGATGAAATATTATATAGTTTTACGAATAAGCTCTCTCTTGCATCCTTATGAATGAAATTTTATTTATGCATTAGTTTCCTTATAATGTCATAGATAAGATATTATTTAAATTTACCCATCTATGATTAGTAATTAGCTTGTAGACCAAAACCAAAACCAAAATTATTTATCCTTACATGTGAGGTCCTTAAAGTTATACCAATCTAAAAATTTAACAAAGAGTAAGCTAATTTTCCAATGGTTGTTATAATTTCGGCCACCAAGAAAATCCTTGGGATCATGTAATGGGTGTCCTCAGATCCAGCAAAGCATAAATCTCCATCTTAGATGAAAAAGTAACATTATACTATTGTTGATGTCAACATCGCCCATGCTAGACACAAGGCCATAATCAACAACACCATTTTTATTTAATACTTCTAGCTTTTATTCTAGTTCTATTATCCTTCATCATAACATTTCAAGGCACATTTTCTAGAATTCTCTTTCTCCAATATTAGATACAACAATGGTTTTAAATTGTAAAAAGGAATATCCATGTTTTATTTTCCTACTTGCCAAAATTGAAATTTTCTTGTTAAAAAGCATGTGAATCATTAATTAAAGGCTTGAAGCATATGAATACATATACTTGCATTATAAATTTATAATGGATAATATTTTGTATTTTTTTTTGCATAGGCTTTCTCATGAGTAATGATTTTCCTGTCTTGACATTAGAGCCTTGACATCTAATGAATTTTTATTTTCTGTCTGCTATGACATCAGGTATGCAATGTTCAGGCTACAACGTCGCATATGCAACATTAAGGCCTAGATGCAACATCAAGGTATATACCTTGGCCTATAAATACAACACCTGGGCTCCCATTTTGAGTTAGTTTTCAAGTTAGTTTTTGGTTTCTTTTCTTTAAAGTTTATTATTCCCAGTGCATGCTTGCAGTGTGATGTTTGTAATCATACGACACCTTTGTTCGAGTGTGATGTACTTAGAGACATTACATGACTGGCAATAAAGATCGAGATTACTCTTATCATTGCAGCATCCACTTAGATTATTATTACCTTTAATTGTTAATTATTTACTACTTTCTTTAGTTAAATGTTTTCCTTTATTGCTATTTACTATTCCTATTATTAAGTGGAATGCATACGCCTTAATCACGAGTGTTTAAGTGGAAGTACTTGGTAACCCAAAAGTGTATTGTTTAGCACACCTAGTGACATAAGATTGGCCATCCTAGAAGTAGTCTCACAAAGTCTAAGACGTATATGGACGATTAAGGGTGGATACTCATCGCACATAGGCTAGTTAGATTTTACTTTCCATTGTCCATTAGTTCAATTACTTTACCTTTTTATCATCATTAGGAGTAGCGTAAAATTAGAAACAACATCATATGCCTCACTTTGAACTAAACCATACATGACAAAGCTACCACTAGTTCAAGTGGGAAGACAATAAACTGCGATCAAAGCATAACGATCTAGATACCAAAACTAGTCCCATCCATAGAATTTGACCAGATCATGCATGAACACTTGTGATTCATATGGTTGAGTGTAGGGGTACCTTGCCGTTCATCATTGGCACCGTTGCCGAATATGGTGCTAGTTATCTAGATTAGTTATATCATACACTATCACTATAGAAGGTATTAATGATAAATCTTTTAGAAAATATTAAATCACACACATGGTAACCAACAACAATGTCTCTCCCACATGGAAATGACAATGCACTGTATAGTGAACACATTAATTGGAGAACTAACAAGATATACAATGAAGAAGATTGGAGTGATCAACCTTATGCAGGGGTTTCTTATGATCATGACCACCCTGATGACACTCAAAGACTACATTCACTTAAGGCAAACAATCTTAGAGGATATGACATAGGTCCTAGACTAGGGGAGTCCTCAAGGCCTAAGACCTCCTCAAAACTAAGAAACAATAAATTAAGGGACCCCGAGGAACACCATAGAAGCCATGGTAATACTTTTCATTCCTCATCCTCCTCTTTTACTTCAATGTCTAGTTCTGATGAAGATGAACGTAGGTATAGAGGTAGAACTCCATTAAAGGGTCGAACTAAAAATCAAAATTGAATCCACAAGAAAGGTCAAAGACAACATCATCACAATAAAATGAATAAAGATAGGTGTTTCCCTCATAATTTGTTTAATTATGATGAACCCTTGATAGCCACTAAGAGCCCAATGCATATCACATAGGCAGTTAATGTATCTTGCAAGCATCAGAAAAAGAGTTGTCTACTTAAGCTTGACATGAATAACATTCTAAAATTTGTAGGAGGCTATGATTTAGATCTGCAACATCATTTACAAGCCTTCCATGATGCCAATGCTAACTATAACATTGAAAGTGGATAGAAAAATATTAAGCTCTTTCCTAGGACACTAATTGATAAAGCCAAAATGTGGTATAGATCATTAAGACCAAACTCAATCCGACGATGGTCTACAATGCTAGAACTTTTTAATGAAAGATACCAAACCTAAAAAGAGTGTCCAATTTGAGGAGACAAATCCAAGAGTGAAAACAAGAAAAATATTGATGGGACGCGATATCGCATGGGCCACGATATCACGTTCGCTGCGATATCGCATGGGCCACGATATCATGTTCGCCGCGATATCGCATCCCCCATCATATCGTGTACGTGATATCACAGTGCATCATCAAATCTATAAATATGAGGTGGCTCTCCCTTGTTTCTCATCCTAAGCTTAGACCATAGTGAAACTCTGGAAGTTTGATCCCTCCA